>WBNH01011857.1:0-23148 GCA_013401255.1 Urocolius indicus
ACCGGGTGCTGTAGGCTTTTTGCTCTTGTTGGAGAGGCCGGCCCTGTGTCTGGCTTTTTCTTTTTTGCTCTGGCGCAGGCTTTGGTGCTTTTGCTTTTTTCTAGGAAGATAGTGGCTTATTTTTTTTCTCTTTTATTTTATTTCTGGTAGTTTATGTTTATTAGTTTGTCCATTTTTTAATTTTACTTATTCCTTTTGTAGTTTTAATGTGGCTTTTTACGTTTTTAATATATTTTTATAGCTGAAATAACATTTAACTGGTTTATTTACTTCATGTTGGTCTTTATGCTCATGCATTTCTGCACCTTATTTGTGTAGATGTTTTTTTTCAGTAGCTTTCATTTTGGAGGTTTGTCTTTTTTATTATCTTTTGATACTCATGTGTTAATTTTCCATCTTATGTGTCACTCTTGTTTATGCTTTTTTCGACTCTGAGCCTCTGCGCAGCTTTGTGCCCCCATTCCTGGGCAGTGAGGTTGCCATTTGGTTTAGTTGAAGACGCCGTGCGTGTCTGCAAGGGGCCGTGCCATGCTCTGGAAGGCCCATTGCAGGATCCCATCCCAGGTTCCCTGTGGGGCAGCACAGGAGGTCACTCTCCCTGTCTGTGCTGCTCCCAGCCTGCCTGACCCTCTCAGTTGGCTGTGCTGTGAACTCAGCCTTGTGTCATGCTCTGATTTACAGCGGAGACATAGTTCCCCTTGGGTGGGCTCTACCTTTTGGCTCCCCCCATGCTGTATCTTACCTCACCCAAGATCGCATCAAGCTCATCCTTGTGCAGCACGGGGTCATTGCTGGTGCAGACATCCTCTACCTGCAGAACAAGACAGGTGCTGCCAGTATTCCTGCCCGTTCCCTGCCTGCACACCTTGCGGTCATGACAGGTTTAGTGGGTTTAGTCTCTCAGCTTCATCTCTTCCAGAGACAGTCCCTCAGCCAGCCCCTGCCGTGGCTCCTCAGCCTCACGGTGCCTGCTGTACGCACTGCCGCTGCCTCTCTCAGTGTGTTCCCTCCTCTAGGCCCAAGCTGCCTGTACTCACCTTTGCTGCAGGTAGCGGGTGGTTGCCGACTGCTGTAGTGCTCACCAGGCTGCCCATATCTGCAGTGCCTGTGCAAGATGCGCAGAGCAGCAGCCCCCTACAACAGGCAGGGGTGACACACAGTGTCAGGGCAGCCGTCCTCCAGGGCAGAGGTTAAGGCCAGCGTTTAGGAGATGGTGGGGGGCTCACCCAGGTTCCCCGCCGGGTGCAGGGCAGCGTCGGAGAGCTTGGATCTGGGTGAAGCAGCGGCTGCAGGTGCTCCCGTCACCTCCACCCTGCCATGTGCCACAGGGCTCCGGCCCCAGGACCTCAGAGGGCTGCTCTGCCGCTGAATCCCCCTCTCGCAGCTGTTCTGGCTCAGCTGCGCTCCCCACACAGGAGCCGCACCGCCACGTCCCACTGCAGAGGCAGAGCGGGGCAATGAGGGGCGGCTGAGGGGCAGTGAGGTCCCCATGGCACCCGGCGCTCACCTGGGGACGCGGGGCAGCGGGGGCACCAGGCAGGCGAGGTGGAAGGCCCTGGGGCAGCCGTCACAGCAGATGAGCTCCCCGCCGTCGCCGCAGGCTGCACACTCATCCTCGTTCTCCTGCCCCCCGGGACAGGGCGGATGCTGGCAGGGGACTCTATTGCCCACCACCCCTCCTGACCTTCCACCCCCACATCAGCCACCCCAAACACACACACCCCTTTCAGTGTGGGAACTGCCTGTTTCTGGGAGGTTGCTACTCGCTGAGCCCCAGCAGCTGGGCCAGGGACTCCCCATGACCTCAGC
The DNA here is from genome assembly GCA_013401255.1 of Urocolius indicus. Taxonomy (NCBI): domain Eukaryota; kingdom Metazoa; phylum Chordata; class Aves; order Coliiformes; family Coliidae; genus Urocolius; species Urocolius indicus. Next base: position 1,810 of record WBNH01011857.1, read on the forward strand.
TCTGCAGATGCTCTGCCTGAGGCTCACCTGGTTGGGTGCAGGGTCCTGGCTGAGCAGGGTGGGCGCTGGCACTCGAGGCTCTCCGCTCTGCTGGTGAGATGAGAGAGGTACCTAAGGTTCTGCAGGGGTAGCCTGGCACGGCGGAACATTGCCAGGCCATGGCCATGCTGCCAGGCAGGGACAGTCCCCGGCACAGCCTTGGGCAGCTGCAGAAGGGGGGTGAAAGTGGGTGATGTCTGTACGTTTTGAGATGTCTTTGGCCGGGTGGGAGGCTTCAGGCTGCGGCTTCTGCTTCTGGCCCCAGGCTCCTCGCAGGCAGCTGGAGCGTACGGCTCCTCCTCAGCTTTGCTGCCCACCTTAGAGCTGCCTGCAAGAGAGGGAAAGAACAGCTCTGGCAGGGGTCCCCGCGCTTGCTGCTTCACTTGCGGGCTGCAGTGGGCAGGTGATTGGCCAGGCTGCACCTACCCGTGTCCAGCACGTGTTTGATGAGGATGCCCTCCACTGCCCCGCGGGTGACAGGCCCCTCGCTGCCTGCCACAGCCACTGCTCTCTGCATCGAGGTGGCCACTGCCTGGAGGGCTGCAGGTGGGGTGTGCTGAGTGGAGTAGGAAGCCCCCCCACCCCCGACTGCAGGCAAAGGGCACGCAGGCAGACGCTGCCCTGGGGGGGGTTCAGAACTCACCGCTGGCTCGAGGGGCACGGGGGGCACCTGTGCCCTCCGGCTTCTTCACAGGCCTCGCCTTTGCCAGGGGCCCTGCAGCATTGTGAGGGTGGGCATTAGGGGGCACAGCCCCCTGCTGTGCCTTGGGGAACCCCCCACGCCCCACCCCACCTGCATCCCTCTCGGGGTGTCCGTACCAGGGCTGGCGGCTTGCCTCGGGGAGGGCTGCACTACTTGGGCCCTGTCCCGCTCCTCGTGGACTTTCCTCTTGCCTTGGGGTCTGTGGGGGGCTGTGGGGCTGGGGGAGAGGCGCCTGCCGCGGCGCTGCCGGCCCAGCTCCACCTCTGCAAAGGGGACAGAGTGCAGGACAGGCAAAGACTGACTGCTGGTGGCCCCTGGGGAGCCAGTCCTGTCCCGGCCGTCCCCCTCCTACCTCTGGGGAAGGCACCTCGGAGGGGCCGGAGCCGCGTGTACCTCTCCAGGTTGTAGTCCTTGAAGAGGACGGCCCAGAAGTCGCGGATGGCGGCAGCGTCACGGCCCAGGAGCCATGTGAGCAGTGCGTGGAAAGCGCGGTGGGAGCCCTCCTGCTCCGTCCGGCTCAGCGTCTCCTGACAGTGCCAGCATGGCCTGTTGGCACACATCCCGGTGCCGCCAGCCGGCCCCGCAGCACGAACGCCCCTTCCCGCCCCATCGCCTCACCTTGAAGATGTGCTCGGGGACAACGTCGTGGTCGGCCAGGCCGTGCAGCAGCGGGAAGACGTCGTCCACCGCCATGGCGATCTCGGTACGGTGCAGCTTGAGGAGGTGCCGCAGGTCCCCGTCGCTCGCCGGCCCCGCCATGCCGGGGGACACCGCGCCGCCCGCCCCCACACTCCCTTTAACGAGCCCCGACTGCCGACAGCGGGAAAGCTGTCAGCATCCCGCCACCCCGCTCCTGTCTGCAGGAGCCGCGTAACCTGAGCTCCCGCTCCTGCCGCGGTTCCGGGTCGGTCCTGCCCCCGCTGCGCCGCCAACCTCGAGGATGGGGCTCAGGCTGCTCCCCAGCCCTGCACACCAACAGCCGTCGCTGCGGGTGGCGGGCACCGGCAGATGCGGGGTGGCCGGGCAGAGGGGCCTCCGCCCCCCTCTCTGTCCCTGCGGTCAGACACGCGTCACCCCAAAATTTCTGGACTTTCCGCAGCACCTGCTTCTCTCATCCAGAAACTTGGCTGCGGGAGCACGTGGGCCGCAACACCCTGACAGCGGGGAGGGGACGATGGCCGCGTTTACCCTGGCTCCCCACAAACCACCTTCTGCAGGCTGGCAGAGAGGAACCTGGGGAGGGCAGATGCAGAGTCCTGCAGCCGGGGAGGAACAACCCCCTGCACCAGGACAGGCTGGGGGTGACCCCCTACACTGCCCCCGTCACGCACCGTGATGGCGCCTGACGCGCACGGCACAGCCCAACCTGACCCAGGTGGGACTGGGAAGGGCTGCAGGAGGGGATGATGTGATACAGGCAGGAACGCGCAGTTCTCAGCCCCAGCTACAGCAGCGTCTGCTGGCTCCAAAGCTGTGCCAAGAGGAAGTGGCTGCTGTCCAGACACTCGGAAGAATCCCAAGACACCACCCTCCATGAGAGCAGGAAATACCCTCAGACACGTCTGGTTAATGAATTAACACGTTTAGCCATGGACACAGTGGCTCTCGAGCTCCTCGCGGTGTTTAGGGTGACTTTTCCCATGGATGGGGCTGGGGCAGGCACCGTGCTGGGCCCCAGGTAGCCACGAGCCGTCTGCCCACAGCGCTGGGCTGGGATTTGTTTTGGATTCCAACTCTGTGACTGTTTCAAGGCTCTGAATCACCAGCAGATTGTTTTCCACGTCCAGCCCGCTCAGCAGTGCAAGAATTTGCATTTTGGGTTGTTTTTTCCTGTTCCTTCCCCTTTCTGAGATGCTACGAGGACGCAGAGCAGCAGCTGCTGGGTGCCACGTGCAGAGGGAGACCGGATGGGTATTTCTGTACCACCTCACTTAGAGCACAGCGTGGCAGCTGTCAGGCGCTCGCGAGGGTTGCGGGATGTCAGTCAGCTTGTGCCTGCAGAGGGGTGTAAAGCCCTGCCGGGGCTGGCAGGAGCCCTGCAGATCTGTGAGGGCCTGGTCACGCTCAGGTTTCAGGATGCCCTGTCTCTTCTCTTGCCTCCCCTTGCAGAAATCAGAGGAAAAGGTTCAACGTAAGTGAGCTCAGCTTGAGCACAAATCTGTCCAGGAAGGCCCAAGGATGCTTGTCCACAACCGCCCAGCTCCATCAGCAGCTCTGCTGAGGCCACCACCGGCAGCTGCAGCCCCTGCGACACACGGCCATTCCTTCCTCCTGCCCCAAGCCGCTGGGGCAAACGCGCCCTGCCCAGCCTTTCCTCCTGCCCCTCTTCCCCTCCACGCCGTGGTGTGACCCACGGCCCGGTGTCTCCTGGACACTGCCTGCCTCGTGCTCCTCTCGCAGCTCTCCAGCCTGGGAAGAGGCAGAAGGGAGGATCACCCCAGAAGGCTCAGTGCTCACTCCTCATCTCTCCTGCCGCTCTCACTGTGCCTGAAGCGCGGGAAGAGCCCAAGTGACCCACTGCTGCCACGCACAGGGCACTGATCCGTCTCACCTCGGGCTGCTCCAGACCCCGGCACTTTTGGTATAAACCATGGCCCTGGAGGGGATCCTGATTCTGGTCTCCCTTTTACAGCCGCACACAGTCCGGATGAGAGCAGGTCCACCTGAGCCCTCCCAGAGCCCAGGAAGGAGAGCTGAAGCAGAGGTTTGTATCATAGCTTCAGTATCCTCTTTCCTCTCCCTTTAGAAAGAAGAAACAGAAGCCCAGAGTCATGTTATATTAATTTATTTGGGACACACCAAAAAGGAGAGTCAACAACTGTTAACGTACAAAAGTACAGAATCCTGGGACAAGATTTACTGTCCTGATTAAAAAGGCACCATGGTCCCAAAGAAGAGTAATCAGAATATATCATTTAGAAATCTCCCCCCCCCTCCCCTTTGCAGCAGAAAGAGAGCCAGGCTCCGGTTCTATCCACAGTCAAACCCAGTTAAAAAACACAAACATGGTTTCAATGCGATAAACAACTGCTCAGGAAGAGTCACAGCCTAGACGATGGTCGGACTGTTGGGGTGAGGTTTTTTCTTGCCTTGGTTTGTCTTTCATAAAGCAGCCAAGGTGACAGGTCACCACGTGTGTCACCGAGGGAGGCGGCACGGCCCCCAGCCCTAGCCCAGCCCGCAGCCGCCTCGGCGGGGGGCACACGGGCAGCACAAGGGGAAGGGCTGGGGATGAAATGCCATTCCCTGGGGTGGGCAGGAAGTCGGATTCGACCACCTGAAATTCCCTGAATCCCTGAAAATCTTGAAGCACTGTAGAGCCGCGTTCCATCCCCGAGCCACCCCCAGCCAATGCGCCTCACACGTGCTGGTGCTGTCGGATCCGTGATACCAAGGGCAGGGGGAGGGTTACAGCAGTTACTTCAAAACTTCTACTTGGGCGAGGTCAGCACTTGGCTATATTCCCTGCTGAGAGAGCTGCTGGTGGAGGAGCCCCTCAAGAGGCTCAAGTCCAGCACCTCGGGGCTGGAAGGCAAATAGTTTAAAGGTGACATAAGTTGCAGGGGGAAGGGGGTGAAGCGTGTCGGGGAGGAGCAGAGGGAGCGCCGCGGGTCGCTCACGGGGCTGGGCGTGCTGCACATTCAACCTGTAACACACTACGAGCCATGTGGAACACACCGAGCTCCCCAAGTACTTTGGTGCAACTTACCATGAAGAACTTTGCTTAACAGACACAGAATGAGGCTCCTGGGCAGGGCCGAGGAGCAGGGGCAGAGGGGAGCAGAGGGAAGGCAGAGCCGCTGCCACCCGCTCCAGCCTGGCCCCGTCGGCTCAGCAGCTCATTCGTGTTTCATTCCTCCTTTGGCATTAAGGACTTGAAAGCAGCCCAAGAACTGATTTGTCAAAAGTAAAAGAACTGTCAAAATTATTCGTACATGCATTTATTGTTAAAAGGGAGCAAAAGCCAAAAGAATGAAACAACACGAGTTAATGTCAGTCAAATGCTGTGCAGGACGGAGAGGAAAGAAACGGGAGAGGGGGGAAGCTGAGATACTGGAGTGGGGAAACCAGCGTTCACACTGAAAGGTAAATTTGAAAACCAGGCAAGTTTGTGCTCTTTTTCTACCAGAGAACTGCGGGCAAACAGAGACGTGGGGAGTTTGGTTTTCAGTGTCGTCTGGCGAGGTTTGGAATCTCACCAGAGAGAGGTCTCCAGCACTGGCTTTCACTGAAAAGTTTCAAGTCTCTCGTCTTTAAAAACCGGGAAAGCGACTCTAACTATAAAAACCCAAAAACCAAACCAGCAGACGCCCTGGTGGGGCAGGTACCCAGAATCACAGACACACCACTGCTCGGGATGGAGGGGCTGAGGGTCCTGCTTCCCTCACACCAACCCCGGGAGCACAGCCGCTGTTTCCCCTCCCGCAGGGGCTGCTGTTCCCGGGAGCCTGAGGAGGCAGGATGATGTTTATCAAATTCTTCCTATCATAAAGCTAAATGATTTGCATCCTTCCCCCCATGGCTGAGCCCCCCACAAGAGAAATCGCTCCTGCTCTGTTTCAGAGCTGCCCCTCAGCCCCCGCCAGGGGCCGCGAGGGAGAACTCATCTGGAGATGGGAAGGTTTGTCCTCAGCAAGGAAACGTCGTTAAAAGAGAATCTAGAAGAGAACATTCATGATCACCAACGCTCTTACAGCCGAAGCACCCCAATGTCTCCTGCTCTCTCTCCCCCCTCCTCAAGCAAGAGAGCAATCCCCTGCTGAGACTGCGGGTGCCTGTGGGGGCTGAACATCGGCCTTGTTCCTCACAGAAACGCCGAGTTCTGCTGAGGGGACAGGCGCCTTGCACTCCCACCCAGGGCAGCAGGAGCTCAGGCGCTTCAGCACACCACTCTGCCATCGGCCTCAAGTCCAAGCTTTTTCCCTGCAGCAAACGCAAGTCCCATTCTGTACTGTGAGGCCACCCCTGGCTCAGAAATGGTGAGAGACTTCCCCAAACCCACGGGCATTAGATGTGACCTTGGAAGAAGAGCTTTGTTACACTACATAACCTTGGATCCTCCGCTACGTTTGAGCCTTCCCATCGTCAGCTGCCGACTCCTTATCTTTTGCAATCCACGTGGGTTCAGTCCTCTCTGCTGGGGCCGTCCCCGGAGGCGGGATGGGCTGGGCCGTTCCCGAGCTCTGGCTTTGGGGGATGGTCGCGACGATCGCTTCCAATTGAGGGTGATTTCAAACTTGCCTGCGGTGTGTGTCGCGGCCCGGCGCTCCAGCAGCTCTGCCTGCCCAGGGCGCCGCGCACTAGCAGTTCTTGACCTTCTCCACAGTCTCGTAGAAGCCAGGCCGGACCCTGCGGATGCTCATGCGGATGTGCTGGCACTCGAGGGGCACGGCCGCGCCGGCAGCGCCCGCAGTGCAGCGCCGCTTCCTCCTGCCCCGCAGCGAGAAGGCTGGGGCGCCGCCGTTCTCCTCCTCCTCCTCCTCCGCAGGGTAGGACTCGTCCACGCTCGTGCCTTCGTCCGACTGCTCCTCACTTTTGTACTTCATTTCCTTGGCTTTGTTGTCCTCCTTCTCCTCCTTGGCGAGCTTCCGGAAGTGCTCCAGACACTGGATCTTTTGCCTTCTTTCCATGGTCTTCAGCTCTTGCTTCTCCGTGAAGTCTTCGTAGTACATCTTCCTCTCGCTCCTTTGATCCTCGAGGAACTTCCACTCGATGCTGGTCATTTTGATGCCGCTGTACTCCTCCAGCTTATTCCTGGTGTGCGCGTCCGTACAGAACACGTCGAAGAGCTTCTCGGAGCTCTCGTTGAACTTGTCGGCTCGCTCGGTGAACGCCTGGTTCTGCCTCTGCTTCCTGGTCTGGTACAACCTGGTGAACTCCTCGTACATTTTGAGGATGAGTTTCTTGATGTTCTGCGTGGCGATGGTGTGCAGGTTGCAGACCAGCCAGTGCTCCTGCACGTGCTCGGCCAGCAGCTGCGCCGCGTCCTCCTTGGAGCGCTGGGCCTGGCCCGCTCGCTTGGGCTGCAGCAAGTACAGCATGTTCTGCACCACGTCCTTCTTGGTCGGCAGGATGCCCTGCGAGAAACCCGAAGACTCTACATATTCGACAGTCCCCAGAGTCTTCCGTGCTTTCACCTCGGTATCCAGTGATTCCATCACTGCTCGTTTAGCTCTGGCTTACGACATCATCTGAAACATAGGAGGGGATGAGAAACACAACGGGAGTCGGTCAAACGAAGCGCTTTTTTGCCTTTTTCCTCCCTCTGCAGCACAAATAACCGGCCGAGAACGCGGTGCCCAGACCAATGAGCTGTGCGGCTCCGCGGCGCGCTCGGGCGCCGTTGGCCGGCGGCTGCGGGAGCCCGGCCCATCCCGGCGTCAGCCCCCGCCCGCTCCTCCTCAGGCTCCTGACGCCTAACGCGGGGTGCCGGGACACCTCAACGAGCTTTTAATTGGGGCTGTTTTTTTTTTTTTTTTTTTTTTTTTTTTTCCCGCCTCGCTCTCGTAAACGACAGTAACACACGGGCAGCGCCGGGCACGGGCACGTGGGGCCGCACCGGCTCCCGGCCACGCGTGTCCCCGCGCCGCGGCGGCCGCACACGGCCCGGCTCCTTCCGCACCCGCAGCGGCCCTGCCGGCGCCGGTACCCCTCCCCGCCTCCCCGNCACAACAGCTGTTGAGCCACTGTGCCAACACATCTGTAATGTCTGGAGGCAGGTAAGACACCAGGTAGCCAGCTGGTCCCGAGGGGGTGATGATGGTCTCCTTGGTCTGCCCTGCCCCCGGCCCGGCCCCTCCCCTCCCCGGCGCTCACCGCCATGGCGGAGGGGGCTCTGCGGAGCCTGCGCACGAGCGAGCGGGGGGCACGGCCCGAGGTGGCCGCCGCCATCTTGGAGAGGGGCAGCGCCGCCGCGGCCCCGCCCGGAAGCGCCGCCCCTCCCGCCGGAAGCGCGCGGCGCCTCGCGCCCGCCCCTTCCGCCGCTGGGGGCCGGTGGCGCGGGAAGCGGAGCGGCGGCGGCGGCAGCGTGAGCGCGCGAGGACGCGTCGCCTTCTGGCGGGGGCACGGGCCGCCGGGCGGAGCCCAACGCGACCAGCGGGGGCCGGAATGGCTGCGGCAGGGCGGGAGGATGGCACTGGCCAGTGCTGCTGGGACCCAGGGCCGGGCGGCAGCCAGCAGCCGGCTGATTGGCGCGTGGGGGCGCGTGGGGGAGGCGGGCGGGAGCCGATTGGCGGGTGCCGCGGCAGGAAGGAGCTGATTGGCGGGTTCCGTGGCAGGAGGAAGGCGATTGGCCGGTGTTGAGGCGGGCGGGAGCCGATTGGCGGGAGCCTGCAGCAGCGTGTCGGTGCCGCGCAGGGCGTGTGAGGGCGGCGGCGGCACCGCGATGGGCAGCGGGACGGAGCCGGCGGAGCAGCCGCGGGACGTGTCGGAGGGGTGAGACCCCCGCGAGCCCCNCACTGCTGCCCGTCCCGCAGGAGGCTGTACCTGGACTACAACGCCACCACCCCGCTGGCCCCCGAGGTGGCGCAGGCTGTGCAGGACGCCATGAGCCGGGCCTGGGGCAACCCCAGCAGCTCTCACCCCGCAGGTACAGCCCCCATCGCCCGCCCCATCGGCTGCCGCCGCGGCCGGGCTGCAGGAGCCCCGGGCTGAGCGGCTGCCTGTGCCCCCGCAGGCAGGAAGGCGAAGGAGCTGATCCACAGCGCCAGGGAGAGCCTGGCTAGGATGGTGGGTGGCCGCACGGAGGACATCGTCTTCACCTCCGGGGGCACAGAGGTGAGAGCGGCCATCACAAGAGGAAACAGCTTCAAGCTGCCCCAGGGGAGGTTGAGATTGGAGCCGAGGCAGAACTGTTTCCCTGAGAGGGGTGTCAGCCCCTGTGCCAGGCTGCCCAGGGAGCTGGGGCAGTGCCCAGCCCTGGAAGGATCCCAAAGCCGTGGGGCTGAGGTGCTGAGGGCTGTGGGTCAGTGGTGGGCTGGGCGGGCTGAGGGGAGGGCTGGGACTGCAACAGCTTCAGGGGCTTTTCCAGCCAAAATGATTCAGTGGTTCCCTGATGTCTGGTGCAGGGCAGTGTGTCTCCCTTCCTGGATGCCGCTGCCTCCTCTCAAGCAAGCAGTGGTGAGGAAAGTGAGGATGAAGGGCACTGTGCTCCCCATGAGCCTTCATTTTCCCTTCTTGCTTTTTCAGGCAAACAACATGGTGATCCACACCGCCTGCAGGCACTTCCACCAAAGCCAGGCAGGGCCAGGGGACAGCCGGGGGACGCCACACATCGTGACATCCAGCGTGGAGCATGACTCCATCCGCCTGCCGCTGGAGCAGCTGCTGAAGGAGAGCCAGGCCGGTGAGACTGCAGGGAATCCAGGCCCCGGCCTGGGGTTTGCTGTGGGGGCTTTGCTGGTGGTTTAGCAGAGGAGGATGGGGACCTGCTTGCTCCTTTATGTTCCCCTTTCTCCCCCTACACAGAGCGCTGACTCCCCATGTGGGGCCCCCATACCCTCAAGCTGGGTGCATTACCCTGCTGGCCCCAAGAGACATTGTGCCCTCTGCCTGCCCCCTACCCTGGGCACTGGGGAGGTCTTCCCAGGAGACCTCAGGGCTTTTATCCTGGCTTGCAGAGGTCACCTTTGTGGCTGTGTCCCCACAAAGCGGCCGAGCTGAGGTGGATGATGTCCTCGCCGCCATCCGGCCAACCACCTGCTTAGTTTCCATCATGTTGGCAAACAATGAGACAGGGGTCATCATGGTGAGTCTTTGTACTGGGGGGGGACACGTGAAGCGAAGGAGTTGGAGCACAAGTGTGATGAGGTGCAGATGAAGGCTCAGGGATTGAAGGTGAAGCCTGGAGGAGGCTGAGGGCAGACAGGAGCACTCTCTGACACTCCCTGACAGGCGGCTGCAGTGAGGTGGGGGTCTGTCTCTCCAGTAATGAATGACAGGACATGAGGAAACTGCCTCAAGTTGCCCCAGGGGAGGTTGAGACTGAAGCTGAGGCAGAACTGTTTCCCTGAGAGGGGTGTCAGCCCCTGTGCCAGGCTGCCCAGGGAGCTGGGGGAGTGCCCAGCTCTGGAGAAATCCCAAAGCCATGGGGCTGAGGTGCTGTGGGGTAGTGGTGGGCTGGGCAGGCTGAGAGGAGGGCTGAGACTACAGCAGCTTCAAGGGCTTTTCCAGCAGGAGCAATTCCATGACCACATCAAGTGGGATGGGCTGGACATGTCCTTGCAAAAAGGTGCTCACTGAGTGGGGAGCAGCCAGTCCCTGGAACACAGTTCCCTTTCCCTCTGCCAGCCCGTGGCGGAGCTGAGCCAGCGCGTCCGTGCCCTCAACCAGCGCCGAGCGGCCGAGGGGCTGCCCCAGATCCTGCTGCACAGCGACGCGGCGCAGATGATTGGCAAAGGGCGCGTGGACGTGCAGGAGCTGGGAGTGGACTACCTCACCATCGTGGGACACAAGGTAGGGCCCTGTTCAGCTGGTCCAGTGGCTGGTTGCTTGCCGAGGTGTCCCTGTTGGGGTGCCAGGGAGACTTTGTGTGCCCAAAACAGCTCTCGGCTGACGAGGCCCCTGCAAGTCAGGGGGAGCTGTCTGGAATGGGGAGCAGGAGGGCAGCAGCCCGTGTGCCTGTGAGATCAGGGGGATCAGCCCTGGAGGGCACTGGTTTGGGCAGGAGTACAGGAAGGAGACAGCCTGGCAGTGTCCCCGAGGTCACGGTGGGTGTTTGTTCCCGCAGTTCTACGGCCCGCGGATCGGGGCCCTGTATGTGTGCGGCCCCGGCAGCAGCACCCCGCTGCACCCCCTGCTCTTCGGCGGGGGACAGGAGAGGAGTTTCCGACCAGGGTAAGGTAGAGCTGGGCCTCGGGCTAGTGGCCAAACCACATCTGGCTGCTCGGTCTGGGTTCCCCTGCCAGCCCTGGGGCAGGCAGCCCGGTGCAGGGAGATGGATCCGTGTGTGGGGACTGTGGGAGGCTGGTGCACAGGCTCTGCAGGGTGGAACTGCCCCCCAGTTCCCACCCAGCTCCTAGGGGTGGCCAGGACTGCCTGCCATGGGTGAGGGGTCCCATGCAGGGAATGTCTGCGCCCCTGAGGTTGGGTTTCTGGTCCAGAGAAATAACTCACTGCTCCCTCTTTCCTTCCAGTACCGAGAACACCCCAATGATTGCCGGCCTTGGTCAGGTCAGTCAGGCATGGTTACGGGTGGGTGAGTCCCTGGAGGTGCTGCCCGAAGGAAGGGACAAAGTCGAGGTGCAGGAGAGCGGGTGAAGTGCTGGGAGAGGAGCTGGGGCTTTCTCGTGGCAAGTCACAGGAGGTGCTGCAGAGCACTTGCTGTGGGCTGTGCAGCCCTGGCAGTGGGCAGTCACACAGCTCACATGGCACCAAGAGGTTGTCAGGGGCTGCAGCGACTGCAGAGGCTGTTCTGGGGCTGCACACAGAGGGAGGTGTCAAGGGGTCACTGATGGAGCCTGGCTGCGTTTTCTGTCCTCAGGCGGCAGAGTTAGTGAGCAAGAACTGGGAGGCCTACGAGGCTCAGATGAGGGATGTTCGGGATTACCTGGAGGCCAGGCTGGAGGTGAGCGCACCTGGTTTCCATTGGTGTCTCCCCATCCTGGGGTCTGGAGCCAGGGTGGGTATATTCCTCTGGCCCTGCCACCTCACCAGGACAGATCTGCTTGCAAACCCCGAGTGCCTCACAGCCCTCTTGATTTCCTCAGGCCTCCTTTGGGAAGCAGAAGATCCACTTCAACAGCCACTTTACAGGCTCCAAGCGTCTCTGCAACACCTGTAATTTCTCCATCCTGGGCCCAGGCCTTCAAGGTAGCCCCTACCCCACCTCTGCTCTGGGATGGTGCCCACGGAGCCAAGCACCTGCCCCACACACAGCACCCTGTGCTCGACCGTGGCTCGGGCAGAGTGATGAGACTGGCAGAAGCCTTTGGAGAGAGCCTGGGCACTGGGAGAGCTGTTGTGTGCTGCAGGGCGAAGGGTGCTGGCTCACTGCAAGAGGCTTCTCGCCAGCGTCGGGGCCGCCTGCCACTCCGACAAGGGGGATCGGTGAGCAGGCGGCTGGGCTGGGCCAGGGGGGTCTGCCCAGGGGAGAGCGGGTGGGAGAGAGGGCAAGGAGGCAGGGAAAGGGGTGGTGGGTGCTGTGAGCAGCATCGCCTGCAGCACAGGGGGTGCAGAGCTTTCCAGACTGGAGGGGTGTGAAGGAGGTTATGGCAGGGGACGCAGCTGGAATGCTGGACTGCTCCTTGGAAGGACTTTGTGCCTCCTGGCTTTGGCGATCCATCTGAGCTTGGAAGTACTCCTCAGCACCTGGCACTGCCAGAGAGAGCTTGCCTGTGTCCATGTGTGCCTGGCTCACCCACCTGAGCCCAGTTTGGTCTCCAGCGGGACCTTTTAGGGGAATGTGGGGACAGCAGTTGCTTCTGGCCTAGTCTACAGCAATGATCTGTGGACATGACAGAGCTGCCAACCCTTGGGGACACAAGAGAGGTTCTTCCTCGGAGGGGACGAGCCAAAGCCAGCGTAGGGCAGCCAGCCCAGGAGGTGCAGGTGCCTTTGGAAAGTGAACACGTTTGCCTGCAGTGCATCCACAGATACCTTCCCTCCTGGAGCTCGGTGAAGCTCGCTGGCAGTGCGTGGGCTTCCTCAGCCTTTGAGTTAAACCCAGTGGCCCCCGTGTGTGTGTGTTGCAGGCCGTCCTCCATCCTGCTGAGCTGCGGCATCCCCCACGACGTGGCACAGAACGCCCTGCGCCTCAGCGTGGGCCGAGACACCACCCGCGCCGACGTGGACCTGGTGGTGCAGGACCTCATGCAGGCTGTGGCACAGCTGGACCGAGACCATGCCCTGTAGACCCCAGGAGTCACTCCCTGGCCATCACCCAGGTTCTTGGGGTGGGATTGTGCCCTGCTTGGCCCCCGGGCACTGGCTTCCTGTGCCGGTTTGGGCTCGGGTTTTGACGGGACTAGCTTAGCGCCTGATCCCTGAGTTGAACTGCCCCGGCCCGTGGTTTGTGATTGTGGATCAAGCGCTGAGGAGGAGGCAGCTGGTGGTGGCAGGAAGAGGGAGTGAGATCAGCCATTTCAGCAGCAGCGTGCTCTCGGGTCTGCTGAGCTGTGTATCAGCGTGGGCTCCCGGGAGCCACGTGGAGCTTGAGCTAGGAAGTTGCTGGAGGCAGCAGGGAGCTGTGCTGAGGAGGGAGCTTTGCTGCTTTGGGGCTGGGGCAGCTCATCCAGAGCTTGCTGAGGACTCTGTCATCCCCACGGCACGGTGCAGGTGTCCAGGGAGCCTCGGGTGCTGGGGGCTGGGTGCTCTTCACGGGCAAGCACGTGCCCAGCTGGCTGCCTGCATGTGTACACACCAGCTGGCAGACGGAGTCTCAGAGCTCGACTCCCTCCAGAGTGTGACAGGCGGGGAAGCCACAGAAGATAGAGCCTTTTGCCCTGGCTGCTTCCCACAAAGGAAGCTTTCCTGCTGTCCTGTCACTCAGAGGAGGAAAGACCATGTGCCTCAGAGAGGAACGAGGAGTTGACAGAAGCACAGCAAGATTCTGGGCTGGGAACGGCCCTGCCCTTGCCAGGGCCCTAAGCTGCCAAAGTTTTTTGGCTGGGAAGGTGCTGGGCACAGCTCTCCCAAAGCTGCCTTGCATTACCTGCTCCCTTTCCTCCCGTTCTTCCCACAGCAGCAGAGCTCCCACCACCAGCTCCAAGGGCTCCAAAAAGAAGCAGAGTTGTGGGGTGGCTGCGTTGCCAGCGCTGAGAAGCCGTGTCCTCCCTCCTGGCTTGGCCACACTCTCGCTCTGACACTGACACGGCAGGACACAAGTGTCAATGTGGGCTTGGAGCGTTGCTGGGGCCTGACTGACACTGGGCAACTCGGCCTCCTCGCGTGTTTATAGGAATAAAAGGGATTGCTGCTCCTGTGGCTTTTTTCCCCAAGTGAAATGCACGCTCTGTGGTGTTTTCCAAGGGGGAAACTGCTCTGGTTGGGGTCATCTGAGCCAAGGCTTTGCTCTCAGACAATGCTCATGCCAGAGGCACAGAGGTGCCCATGGGTTCTGGTTGGCAGGAAGCCCACGGACACAGACTCTGAGATGCTGGTCTTTACTATCCATACAGCACAGCCAGGAATACTATTTGGAACCATAAAACCTGGGGGCTCTTTGTAAATCTAATTGCAACCTGAAGTGTTAGGAGCCAAGCACACTGACTTCAAGTCACTGGGCACCCCTCAGGCTGCTGAGTGTGAGGGTGCTGCTCACACCTCCATCTCAAATACAACCTTTTCTTTTTCCCTTATTTTCTTCTCCCTGGTCAATAGCTCTGTCAGAAAAAAAAAGAGTTCTATGGAATATTGCTCAGCTTCAGGGGTAGAACTTTTATCTGTCACGAACCTGACGGTTCTTGAGGACCTTTCTTTCAGAGCTGTGGCACAACTGGAGATCCAATTCTTGGAGCTCTTTTTTTCCCCTCCCAGGAGGTCGGGGCTCCTGCCTTGATTCAGACAGAATCGTAATCACAAAGCACAACACAAACTCGTGACTCGTTCTTTTTATACACACAGGAAAGGCAAGTTTTAACCACAGGGACATCGGCATTCCTTCATTTGGAACATTACAGCCAAAGCACAAGCAACGTTACAGAGGATACAGACCACTCTGGTTGACTGTTTTGATGGTTTTGCAGTTCATTTTCCTACTACCACACTGCATGGGAAGGAGAGTTGCTAGAGAATCCCTCTGTCTCTGTATTGCCTTGTCCAGGGAGGTGAGGAAGGACGTGGAAATGACTTGGCCTGCGCCTCTGCAAGCCAGCCTGTGCTTGCACTCACCCCACTTGCTGGAGACACACAGCCCCCATTCTCCTATGACAAAGTGTCAGTGGTTGTAAGCACTACAACAAATTCACCTGCCATGGAAGCCTGGAAATACCAACATTGCTACATCAGCTGTTGATTTAAACAGTGGAGAGAGGACCTGGCTGCTACGCTAGAACACCGCAGAGCTGAGCTATGGTACTTGGACGTGCTCACACAGCCAGAGCTGGATGGCACAACCAGAGTTCATTTAATGGAAGAATCCACAATCTCCTGATAATCTTGTTGTTTTCCTAAATTCTTCCAGGACAGTTTATAACAGGCGAGGAAGAAAACACTGACCAGAATAACAGCTCCCCCGAGCAGGTCGTAGGCCCCGGGGAAGATGCGCAGCACGGCGAGCTGCAGGACCATGGCGATCACTATCTCCAGGTGCTGCACGGTGCTAACCACAGCAGGGTGGAACTTGCTCAGGGCGTAGTAGACCCCCAGGAAAGCTGCTGTGGAGCACAGGCAGATGGCAAGGAGGTAGCTCCAAGTTTCTCCATCCAGTGGGACGATGGGCTCTTGAAAGAAGAACATGGTGGATGCTCCCCACACCGTTCCTGTCCAGCTGAAGGTAAACAGCGCCGTCCACATGCTGATGCTGTCTTTGATTGACCTGTACACTATCATGGAGAGAGCAGTGGCCAGACCTGCCATAACGGTCATGGTGTAGCCAAAAGCTTCCTTCCAGGTGCTCAGCAGAGAGTTTTCTTCCTTAACGATGTTGGGGATCATGACCAGACAAACACCGAACACGCTGCCGACTACAGTAACGATGTCTATATAAGCCATGCCTTCATCTATGAGTAAAAAAGCCAAAATGGCACTGAACACCGTGGTGGTGGCCCTCCACATAATGGTCCCGTTGCTGGGGGGAACTATAGAGAAGGAGGTGTAAGCACAGGTAATGGAGATAACGTTGCAGACCCCGTAGAAGAAGAGACGGAGCCTGTAGCCTTTGGGGCCGAAGGGAGGCTCGTGGTAGTAACACACCACAGTAACGGACAGCACCTGCAGGACTGAGCGGATGAAAATCAGCTCTAGGGATGGCACTTTGGAGCGATCAGAAATTAATCTGGTGATTAGTGCCACACATCCGTGGGCCACAGCAGACCCAAAAAGCACCACCCACGTTTTCCTCGACTGCAGCGTGTTTCCTTCAGGCAAGTGCTGGGATCGCCCGGCCTCATCAGCTTCTGGGGGTTGTGCTGCCTGCAGCTTGCTGTCTATCGTACCAAAAAAGGTCCTGCCTCTGTTTTTTGCATCACTGAGTAGTCTTTTCTTAGGATTATCCTCCAGGAAGACTCCAGTGTCTTCGTTAACGTCCTCATACCCCTCTTCTCCTGGCTGGGGATAATGAGAAGTGTATTTCACCGTTACTGTGCTGGGGTGAATTTTCACTCGCTTTTTGCCTGGGTATTTTTGGGGAGACGTATCCATTTCCTCAGAGGAACTTCCCGCTCTCCAGAAAAAAAAAAAGCAGATACAGAGATTCCCTGTTACATAATGAATAGCAACAGAGTCATTAGTATGTAAAGGCTGCCAATGCTTACAAGCTATTTTTAGCAAACCAGTCCAAGTAGCTTGTGTTTGGTTTTGCTTTCACAAATGCCTTTGATGGTCAGGCCATTTGGATCTTCTTAACTGCCACCCCATGAACTCCATTTTAGCCACTGGTTTCTGAAAGGGACGTGGATTCTCATTACATGCAGTGTGTGTCATGCACACTACTGTGTTCTTATTCTGGTGAGACGGTTCTTTCCCTGAGCTTTCTGGACAGTAAACACCCTGTAATTATGAACACCTATTGTTAATTGCTCACTAATGTTACAAGATGAGGGAAGAAATCTGGCTGGAGGCGATGGCTTTGCTTCTACGTTGGCAGAGACCAGCACAAGGAAACAAGGAGTATCCTTAACAAGCCTTGAACTGCACAGTTAATATGTAAATAAACATAATCACCATCATCATTAACACTAGTGTGACAGTGTTAAAAACTCCCCCTTAGAAAAATCCTTCCTGTGGCCTTAATTGTGTGGCCATCGCTGTCCCCGGGCCTTGTGACAGCAGTGGGTCAGTTTGGTTCAGGCATGGGGGTGTCATTGAGGTGACTGCTTCTGCAGTGCCCTTCAACATCCCAATGGCAGAGAGACACGACCTTCCCTGCCTTGTATTCCCCCTCCCAGTGAATCAACCCACACAGACCTTACCTGTGACAGAGATTTAATCCCAAGGTGGAAGGGGAAAAGACCTCTCAGTCATCTACATCTTTGTCTGGGTGTCTAAACAGAAAGAGTAGATACTCTCAGATACCAAATAAGAAAGGTTACAGTGGTCTCAGCACAGACAGTAATAGCCAAGGGAGGCATGGAACATTCTGCTTGGTTTTCAGGGTTGGGAAATGTGAGAAGCAGTAGCCTGCCTTCGAGGCTGTGCTTCTTGGGAACTGGCAACCCTGCTGCATCATGGAAAAAACCACCCCCACAAAACCTACCAAACCTGAGGTGAGAGCAAGCAGTCACCCTGCCAGAACCACTCGGCCAGCTCAGAGTTATCAGTGGAAACGATGAACAAGAATTGGTTTTGTGAGCATGAGGTTCCTACAGTTTAACCACAGGAAAATCCACCCTCCCAGGCCTGCTGTCCTGCCTCGCCAGCGTGGCAGAGGGTGCCCAGGAGGCCCCATCCTCCTGACCCAGCCCAGCCCTGTAGGCAGCAGCAGTTTGGCCTCCCTGGTATCAGCAGGAGATGGACAACCCCACAGTCCTTGTCTGTAGGAGAGCAGGTGGGTCCTGAAGGTGCAAGACCACAGCTGAGTAGCCAGTTGGGCAATAGCTCTTCACTGAAATACTTGAAAGAAATCATGGCCGGGTTCAGCCTTTGCATTTTCTGTATGGGTGATGGGTGACAGCCAAGCACTCCCCCATCTCCTGGCAAACATTTACACAAGAAAGGGATATTCCTCCTTTTCCCTCACGGGCTGTGTGTTTACTAAACCCCTTGCTAAGCCCACGCTAAGCTGTAGCCTGCTTCTTGCATCCCTGGTAGTGGATTTGCCTGCTCAGCTCAGGAGCTGCACCAGTTTGGACATGCACCAAGAGAGGGATCCCAGGCACCACCTTCCCCTTTCTCTGGCAGATTGTGCTCACAGCCCACAGACACCTCACTGATGCAAAGATGGGGAGATGTTAGAGGGTCCAAGGACAAAACCCGCCCTTTTCTACACACAAGGCCTTGTGCTAGCACTCCTCCTCTTCAAGTTTCTGCTGCCAACCCATTTTCAGCAGGGCTGGGCTTGAAAAAACAAAGCTAACAGGAGTACTCCAGGGTGCCCATTTACAGACAGTTTAAACACAGCAAGAAACAGCTTGAAATGCCAAAGAGGGTAAATAAAGAGGGCTAGAGCTGGCCATCAGTCACACCGGTGGGCAGTTTGAACAACTCATCGACCTGCCCCAGCCTCCCCTGACACTTTTGCTTCAGAGAAGTTGTTAACTTCAGGTTCTTTTAATATGCAAAGGCAGGGAATGGGCCCAGAGAGGCAGTGAGTGACTTTCACCCCTGCAGCTTTTCTTGCTTAGCACTTCCATTGTGTTGGAAACTCAGCTCTGCCTGGCTGTCTTAAAAGAATTAAGATCTTGATTTAGGGCACAATATGTGGATCTGGGATTAAGTAAATGGGAAGGAAAAAGAAGACAAAAGGTGCAGCACAGGCGTTATTATTAGAGTGACAGCAGATCCAGCCTGTGTAAACTCAGTCATCTCATGAAGAAACAGCCGAGTTCATGCTGCAACTATTGGTTCGTGGAAACAAAGCCAAAATGACTCGTTTTTTTACCACTGGCACACAAAGGGAACCCTCTTGCTTCCCGAGTTCAGGTTACGTTTTCTTCCATCAAATACAGAAAAGGGTGTAGAAAAAAAGAAGAGACAAACTGCAGCTGCAAATCGAGGACTGGACCCGAGTAATGTATTCAGAGAGCTCTCAGGAGGAAAACAATGGCTCATGAGCCCGTAGCTCAAAATGGCTGTTCTACACAGACACCCAGCTCCCTCCAGTACTCCTCAGCACCAGCACCACAAGCGGCTGGGGAAACACACGAGAAATTAAGGAAGCAGGAGATGAAGAGCACCAAAGAACACAACCCAAGGGAAAAAACACAGGAGTGCTTAAAGCACGATTTAATTTTCCCTACTAGGTACAATGCCAGGTGTCCCACTGTACGTTTGATTGTACCTTTGGTGACCCCGATTGTCTGAACCTGCCAGAGTTTCAGGTTAATGCCCATCCCAGACACACATGTAAAGCGAAACCATCAGCAGAACACTTGCTGCTGCTCTTCCTGCTAGTGCCTTTTTGTGATCAGATGGGATTATTATGTTCCTTCACCTCTGGAAACGTGAAACAGTTTACTTGCATCTTCTGTGAAAAACATGATCAGGTTTTGACTCAAGCCTAACACAAAGCTGACAATTAAGCTCCAAGCCAAGATCTCGAGCTGTGGAACAAAACTAACATTCCCGGTTCAGACATCAGCCTGGGACTCTCATTTAAGTTACCAGCTTGTGATGATCACTGACTGCCAGAGCGTGAACCCTGCCTTCCTGTGGGTGAACAATTAATCACAAGGGATTCAGCAAATGTTGCAAATCGTTAATAGAATAGACATCATGGCTTCTTATAAAAGAAAACACCCAAATACTCCCTCCCCCTCCCCCCTAGTCACTGCAGCTCCTCTGATGAGCAAGGTAGAAACGGGCAATGATATGCCACGTGGCTACTGGAAGGTGGGAGGCTGAGGTCTCCTTGCTGTGCCTGAATGAATTAAGGCTTTGAGGTCTGACTGGGGATTCCTAAATACCAGTTTTCAGTAAGCTCACAGAAAAAAAAAAAAAAAAACACTAATGTTCCTGTCTTCTGCCAGGTTCAGGCAAAAGCAGTCAGGTGACTGAAATGTTATTACAGAAGATTTGCAGCCATGGCAATTGCAGACCTCACCAAGCCAAAAATGGGAGGCAGCCGTCCCCGTGCTCTGAAAGGCAGGCTTCTCCTGGCCAAAAACCCCCGAATCCTGACCAGAAGGCTGTAAGCAATCTCTATAGGATAACTACAGATTAACAGTTTTCCCTCAATATTACAGGCACCATAGCCCTGCTTGCATCCCTGCAAACCTACGGGACTGACTGAATTCGTGCCACTTTGGTGCACGGTGCTCTGGCTTCTCACCATGCAGGTTTTCCTTTGTATTCCTTGTCAAGTGCAGGAAAACCTGCATTTCCCTTTCAGCACCTTCTCCATTAAACCACCCTGAACCGTGCTGGAGATGCTTTGCTTGGTAGTTCAGCTAACTGCACGCTCTGAGGGATCTACGCTGCGAGGTCTGAGCGGCGTAAGGCAACGTCAGCCAAGGGGGAAGGAAAGGCAACATCTGGTGTGCAGCAGGCAAGGAAACGTGGGCATGGCTGAAACAGCCTGCATGTCAACTACTCGATAAGGGGCACGCTGGAAAAATCACAGTACCTTAATCTTTTTTTGCCAGATGGCCTGACTCTTATATCATTCCAAATCTATTAAAAATATATGCAAGGAAACTCAAGTGTTTATTAAAATTTAATAGATAACAAAAGGTACTTGACAGAATGAAAGAGCAATTACACGAAATGAGCGCTCAGTGCTTCGGCACGAGAGGCAAACATTACACACACCCCCAACAAACCACCTCTTCAAACCCATTCGCGGCTGGGCTGCCCAAGGGAAGAGCTGTTAACGCCCTTCACAGGTTAAACACAACCGCTGCATGTAAGCCCGACAGATTGTCAGCACGTCCCTGACAATATTTTGCCACCCAAAAAACAACCCTCGTTGGTGCGAGATCCCTAAAGCTGCCACACGCAATCTCAGTGGGCTCATCCGTGACACCCTTCCTTCCCCTCGTGTTCACTAACCTGTTCTCTTGCCATTTAAGGGCTCCTAAAGTTGCCCGGTCCATGCAGAAACCCCTCTAACGTCTGCGTTCGTCCACTGCCTCTGCAGCAGCATCAAGCGATTTTGGAAGAGGAGCCACTTTGTCTGCAAACATCGCACTCCCAAAGCACTAACCTGAACAAACTCAAGTCCCGGCAGGGGGGAAAGAACGGAGAACACATCGACGCTCAAATAAAGGCTCCTACAGCACAGGGAAGCCGCCTGGCTGCGTGTAGGAAAGGTGCACGACAAGGGTCCGAGATGGAGCACCGGAAGGCACGCTCGGGTCCGCTAGCGGAGGTTTATTCAAGGCTCGCTGCTCCTGCTCTCGTCCCAGCGAGCTGCACAGAGGCTGGCCAGGCTGCGGAGGGGCTGAACCCGGCCGAGCCCGAGCCCTGGAGTTTCACGGCAGGAGGCGGGTGGCAGCGATCGCGTTTGCGCCGCCCAGGAGAGGACCCGCGTCTGGGCGTGGGGAGGGAGGCGGGCGGGGGCTGCCGCCGCTCGCCCGCCGAGTCCTTCCCGGCTCCGCAGCCCCGCGGCGAGCGACTCGCCCGCTGCTGCTCCCAAACACTTACCGCTGCCGGAGCGCCCGCCCCGCGCCGCTGCCTCGGGCCGCCGCGCCCTCGGTAGCCGCCGCCCGCCTCTGCCATGCCGCGATGTCGCCGGTCCCCCTCAGCCGACGGGTGGCATGGCCGCGGGGAGGCTGCGGCCGCAGGCGGAGGGCGGTAGCGGGCGCTCCGGCACAGCGACCGGGCGGGCGCTCCAGCCCACCCCT
>WBNH01011857.1:23395-48795 GCA_013401255.1 Urocolius indicus
CGCGGGCTCCCGGGGTGCCGCCCGGCCCGGCGCGGCGCGGCCCGAGGTGAGCGGGACGCGCGGGAGGGAGGGCGCTGAGGCGCCGATCCAAGATGGAGGCGCGAGGGGCGGGGGCAGCGGGCCGGGGCCGCTCGCTCGCTCGCTCTCTCGCTCGGTCTCGGCGGCGGCCGGGCCGGGAGCGGGCGCTGCCCGTGCGAGCAGAGAGGAGAAGGGGAGGGGAGGGAAGAGGAGGCGGCGCGGGGCGGGGCGGCTCCTGCCGGAGCAACGGGTCCCCCGGGCGCGGCGCTCTTCGCCGCCATCTCATTGTCCCCGGCGGGGCTGCCGAGGGCGCCGGGCCGAGCTCGGCGGCCTCTCCCGCCGCCGGGGCCTGCGCCCCGCTCCGGGCGGCGGCGGCGCTCCCGCTGCGCGGCCCCGCGGCGGCGTTGGCGTTGGCGTTGTCGGGGGATGCTCGGGCGGAGCGGGGGTGGCGCTTCCGCCGCGCGGAGCGGGGCACGGCCGCGGCCGCCGAGTCGGTGCCGTGGGCATGGAAAGTTGCTGCGGCTGATGGGCGGCCCGGTTCGGTTCGGTTCGGTTCNCCGGGGGGGCAGGCGGGGGGACGCAGGGGTGGGCTTAGGCCGGCGCGAGGGAGCGAGGGGCCGCGGCCCCGGAGCCGGACACCCGCTCCTCCTGTTGCTCACGTCCGAGCTGTTAGCGCAGGGGGCCCTGGGGCGAGGCCAGCCTGCCTGGCCCGCCGGCGAGAGGCCGCCCCTCGGCTCGTGTCAGGCAGCGCTGCTGCCTCCGTGACCTTTGGGGCGGGAGAAGCGATGTGCCGAGCCCGGGGTGGCTGGCAGGCGGGGTAGAGCGTCTGGGGGTACGGGAGCTGGGAGCCGTGGCGCCAGGAAATGGCCAAGCGTAGCCCTATGGCCACTGCCGGGGGGCCCGAGCTGTTAGGCAGCGGAACAGCCAGGGTTTCACTTGGCGGGGACGAAGGCCTCTGCAATGGGTGCTGATGACTTGGGGACTGGCCTGGGAAGTGGTGGGCAGCCACGGTTTGCATCCCTGGGGTAGAGCAGGGAGCATGAGCAGCAGCGGTTGGGGTGAGGTGTGACTTGGTAGAAGGACAGAGCAGCTTAAGGGATGTGACTGCAAATATCAGCGTCAAAAAACTTAGTTTCTGGACACACGGTGT
Organism: Urocolius indicus; assembly: GCA_013401255.1. Lineage (NCBI taxonomy): Eukaryota > Metazoa > Chordata > Aves > Coliiformes > Coliidae > Urocolius > Urocolius indicus. The sequence goes on from WBNH01011857.1 coordinate 24,564, forward strand.
GAGCTCATTTGAACTAAATCGAGCTGCTTTATAAGTATTGATGATTTCAGTTGCGCTCCACGCAATTTTGTAGTACTTGCAGATTTAGTGTAGTAGCTGTGTTTATGAAGTTGAGCAAGGAAAAGCCTTCTCCAAACCACCCCATTAATGCTACTTCTCTTAAATGGTGTGGTGTGATGGATAACGTTAACGCCTGGATTCAGATAGAGTTAAGAGTTGCTTGGCTTTTCCGTGTTAGTACACTCGTGATAGGGTGAGGTTAGTCTAGGTTTTCTGAATCCAAAGCAGTTGTACCACGCGCAGTGAGGGGGTTTTGTTTGTTCCTCTGTGGACAGCAGAGTTCTCTCTACCACATAATCCATCGATCTGCGAGTAAATGGTGGGATCACGAGGCAGTATATGGCTTGTCTGTTGGAAGGTGTCCTGGCTATGGGAGAAAGTTCGTTCTTTTGTGGAACTACAGGCCAATTAGTTAGTTCTTTGTGACTCAAGTGTGATGAGTTCTTGGTGATTGGCCAGATAAAGTGCAAGTTGTTGGTTCAGAGATCTAGGAAATGGCAAAGCGACCGATGGTGCAGTGGGATTTTTTTGGTGAGTAGGAGCAGAGAGACTAACTCCAGGGTTGTCTGAGGGGATGTAGTTTTTACTGGCTGCTCAACACAGAGTGTTCAGTTGAATTTCTTGGTCGCTGCTGCTGGTGGCCACATTAGTGGATTTACAGCAGTTGAAAGAGGGGTAGTGGAAAAAGGTATTTTCCTGAAGCTGAACACACAGTTCTGGAGGTTCAAAGCACTTCTGCAATCCCTGTGTTTAAGACTGGAGCACATGGCAGTTGGCAGCTCTTTGGTGGCTCTTAATGTTTTACCAACGTGCTGAAGTTGGTAAGTTCACTGTGAGAGACGACACTATGGCCCAATGTCCACACACAGTATGCCGTGGCCAGAAGTTGTGAGAGCAGCTGAAACCCTGATGGGCACCCCAAGCACAGTGCTCTGCAGTTTTTCAGTGACTATCTCTGTCCACAGCCTGCCCTTTAAATTGTGCAGCTTTTCATGTGACATCTACTGAAGCTGCAGTGCCCCTCTTGATAGTTGATGTTTATGAGCATTGAAGTTCTGGATGTGTTGACAAAATTAATGACTTGGGATGTTCAGAAGTGAGCGTTTTTTACTTGAAAGAACCCTATCCTGAAGAAGAAAATGTACTTCAAATTCGCACTGGTGACTTTGGATTTTCTCTTTTTTCTTCCACCCTTTTGTTGCAAAGAATTGTCCTGGTATAAGGTGACTAAATATTGGTATTTTAAACATCATTTTAGTAGGCGAGTCTGTAGAAGTGTGAGGATACAGTGGGAGAAATGCTGAACTGTGATGACTCTCTATGAAAAGTCCTTTCACTGGTCTTTATCATAAGGTTTGCAAACTGCTTTCTGGTTAAATTGCACAAAAGAAAGACTCCTGAAACACCCTGAAAACCTGAAAGTGCTAGTTCTGTCATTAGCACACAAGACACATTGAAAGCAGCCGAGGCTTGTCCACTTCATTTGTGCAGGAATGTTAAAGACTGCATTTGGATGCATTGCTATTGAATGGATCGTTGGCCTCTTGGATGTCTGGCTTTCCTTTTTCTGTGCTTTGAAATGCCAAAGTGTTGGCGTGAGGCTCTGGCTTCTCATGCTTGGGGTCAGAACCAGAAGGTAATGCCAAGATAAGGATATGCCTTACCTGCATCTGATGCTTCAGGACTTAAATGCCAACCAAAATCTGTAAGACACTAAATAAAGCTTTGAGGGGTTACTTGTAGTCACTTGAATTGATAACGTGGAGCTCTGCAATTCTCCCGTTGCATGTTTCCACCTCCTCTTGCTTGCAGTCAGTACCACGTGTTTGCTCATTTGGCTAAAATTAGAAGGCAGTAGAGTTGGTTTTCTTACTTGGAAGAGAAAGAGGGCTCCTACAAAGTTTGAGTTCACCAGCAGGTCATTGTTTTGTCATTTCTATCCAGGACATCTAGAGGTCTTTATTCTTAGCAATATTTTGCTTCTCCAAACTGATTGAACTTTGTTGGTTTGGGTGTGGAGTGTGTGATCAGAACACAAACCAATATCTCTTTATTCCTCTAGAAACTAAGGGGTTGAGGGAGCATTCTCGTGACCTTCTGTTACAACTTTTCAGTCTGAAAATAAACTTCCAAACCCAAGTGTTGTCTTGTGAAAGTCTACGCTCATTTAAGGTAGACAGCACCTTCCAAGGGCTAAAAGAGGAAATCTTCTCCATAGTTCTGCTTCTGTAATTACTTGCTAATTTCTGACGTGTCCTCATAATATGGGTGATGATTTTGCACCTTGACAACTTGTATCATTTGTGAGAGAACACCCAGGAGCTCAGGTCCTTCAGCTAACGTTAGTTAATGCCATGCTCCTGGGTTTGATAGTTCTGTAATGCTTCCTCGTTTGCATGTCTGAGGGCATTTTAGTGATTTGGAAAATGTTTTTCAATAAAGAACAGTGTGCTCGAGGTAGCAGGATGTCTTCCATAATGGATTCATTAGTGTATCACTGCTGAGCCCCAACTGTAGGTTTCAGTAGGTTCAATCTAAACTTGATAAATAGGATAACTCTGCTTTCAAATTACACAATCTTAGAGCCACTTTGTTTTTGAAGAAAATGCCCATTTATAAATACAGATAATTCCACATTTGGCACAAATGTGGTGAAGTTTTTTATCCCTTCAGGCATCTGACACATGCTGCTCTCTGTGAACACAAAGATGAAGCTATAATGCTGGTCCTTCCTAAGGTGGACGTAGCCTCAGTCTTAAAACACACTGAAAGGTATTGGTTACATGACATGGTTTGGTGAGACAGGCCCCTTGGCCACCCTTGCCAGCATTATTAGATACAAGAGCTTGGTGTAGGAGTGTATTCTGAGTTCCACTCACACATGTATTGCAGAATTAAGAGGCAAGAGGTTGAGTTTACAAGCCTGTTCTCCCTTCAGTGAAAGGCAAGTTGTTTCAGGTGCTTCCCAAACGTGGTGTTTTACTAGGAAGCAGCATGAGGCAACACCCAGCAAACTGTGTTCCTTGCTGTGTAGGATTTCAGCGAAATATGTGCTATTTCTTCTATAAATACATGTAATGAGTCTACATTCTGTAACTCTCCCTGTAGCAGACTTGTATGACATGAGCAGGTTAGCTGAGTGAAGACAGTGTTGGCAGATCGTTCAGCTCATAGGGAGAACTCTTCTTTGCAGAGTTGCTTAGGAATAAACCTGTGTGTCAGAAATGTTTGTAAATGTCCAACATTTTACTACAACAAAATAATAAAACCCAAAGCCATTCATCTGGGATGCATTTTTTTTGTGTAGTACAGCATAGCATGTGGTGGTGTTTTCTGAAACCAACATCAGATCACAAGCTGAGAATTTGTTGGCTCTCTCCCACATGAGGGTTTCTCTCTGTTTTTTAGGGCTCGAATCCCCAAGGACCAGGATGTGTTAGTGTTTATAAGCAGAACATAAAATCTCCTTTGCAAGTGGGTAACCAATTCCGTCTTAAATGAGTGATGAGTATGGCAGTTTGGCATTGTTGTTTTCATAGATCAAGAGCTGGTCCTGGCTGGGGAATTACACAAGATGGTTGAGCTGATCTGCCAGCCTGCCGCAGCTGAGAGAGGGAATCTCTTTTTTTTTCTTTTCCACAGCTGCTCACTTCTTCCCTTCCCTTTGTGCTAGTGCTGCTGCTGCCTTGACCTTTCTTACCTGACAAAAAACAACTGCTTGGGAGAGGTAATTTTCTGCAAGGTGAATGAAGTGACTCAGGCCACCAGAGTATGGTGTTGCTAGAGGTGGGCTGTGGAGTTGGGATCCCTGTGGGTAACTCTCGCACCTGTCTGTGTTCTCATTGCCAGCTTTGCTGGCTATAGCCTGTGTCCCTCCTTCCCTTCTTTGTGGCTGGTCCTGGCTACCTTACCACAAACAACTTGCAACACCAAAGTGTTTACCATTCACTTCCTTTTCCAGATCTAAGAATTTCTCAAACGATTTGTGTTCCAGCTCCTATTCCTCTGGCACTTCACTGGTGGCCTTATTGTATTGTCATAAATGACCGTTTGTTTTGCTCTTTGTTTCCTCTCTTTAACCAATAAACCTATCCATGCAAGGCCTCTTGTAGCCACTGAACCTTAATTCTTCTAACAGCCTGTTGTGAAGTCTTGTTAAATGCCTCTTGGAAATTAAATCAGGCTTTATCAAGCAGAGTCCAGCAGTGTGTGTGTAAGGGAGGTCTTCTGGAAAACTGTAGGTTGGTGGAACCTGACTTTCCTCCACAAAAGTGGGGCTGATTACCCTGTCGAAATGCTGTTGCCTATTTTTGTGTACTGATCTGTCTTCTAGAATTGTACTAAATTACTGTAGCATCAGGAAGTGTTAGGTGAGAGTAAACACGGTTATAAATTATGCTCAAGAGTAAGCACTGCTTCAAGCAGTAGAGTTATTCGAAAGCTGTTTTGTTCTGGTTCATTCCAATGTGGCTTCTTTGTTGTCTAATAGTTTTGGTTTTCCTATGGACGCTGTGCCAGGGAGATCATCTGATGAACTAAGGATCATTCTTGTAAGAAAGGAATAGTTTTCAAAATGCAAAGCACCATATATTTTGGGATCTCCATTTTTGTTGATTCAGTGGAAATTAGTCCAGGGACTTGCAGTTACTGGGAGTGAGAACTGGAGAAGAGGACAGATAGAGAAGGATATGCACAGGGAATACAGCTGTGTAGGCCTGTTTCTGTTGGATACTGAACTTAAAGAAACCCCAAACAGAACAATGGGGTTTCAGTGATACTGTAAAATGAATGATACAGTACAGTGTGCAAGTCACCGCCGTGCAGATCACCCTTGCTCACAGAGCTGAAATTTAAAGAGTCTACCTTCCTTTGGCTACCTCCAGACTGTGCTCAGTGGTCTGTAACATTTGTGTGCTGCTGTACATAATGCTCTGACAATGAAAGTGTGAGTGAAGACAGAATGGAAACGGTAGGGATAGCCCCCAAGCCTCTGGAAGGACTTCTCTGAAAGGCTGTGACATTTTTGGTGCTCTGCCCTTTTAGTTACAGATTATAGTTGGTTTATTCATCACTTCCTTTCTATTCCACAGTTCCACTGTTTTTCTTCAGTTCTTTGAGCCGTTTTCTGTTTTAGCACTAGCTGATTATTCTACTTGTATTTACATCAATCAAATAAATTTCACCTATAACGTGTCCTTTATCATGCCTCTGAAAGGGATCAATACAGTGAGTCAGAAGAAATGCCATAATTTCTGTGGGTTTGTGTGTCTTTCTTGCCCTCCCAGTCACATGGGTGACTTTTTTTTTTCCTCTTTAATACATCTTATTTCATTACGCTCAGTTGGGAACAGTTTTCTCTGCCAAAGTGATAAAATGGAGCTGAAATTTAATTAATGTTTCAAAATGTTTTAGGGAGTGTTTGAATACTAATTATGCTCTTGTACAAGATCCTGGAGGTGTTCAGAACTTCGAATAGGAAGAGAGCTGTGGAATACTGTACTGTTTCATTAAAAGGGGCCCATCATCTGAATGACCATTTGCTGAGGTGGAAGAGAGGGGACAGTAAGCTGGACGACAGTGAGAATTTGACATTGAGTCCGATCCAGTCTCCCCAAGATTGGGAGTGTAACAAGTGGATCTGCAAGAGTGGAACAGAAAGAGGCAAACTGTTGTGTGCGGCCCATCCCAGCAGTGGAAGATTTCCTTGCTCTGCTATGCTGTTACAAGCAAGTGGGAGAACACAGGCAATGGAGTTAGTAAAACTTCAGGTCTCACCTATGTTCCTGGCACTGTCAGGAAAGGAATGGAAATTAAATGCCCCACTTCACACATTTTTCACGGTGTATTTTGATACTGAGCTATTACACTTAGTTTCCTCCCCAAACGAAAGGAGAGAAGCATGTTGTGATTTGCTTTGTAAAGACAATTTTTGCACACTTCTCTTTTTCTCTTGCTGTGTGTAACTCTGGAATGAAGGCACTGGTGCATGGGTTTGTGTGTAAACTGGTATTGCATGAGATGGTTATTGAAGTATGGATTTCTTGGAGTGGAAATGTTTATTTGTGTTATAGCCATTAAAGCTGGTAAAAGAAACTTGTTACCTTGGTATGCTGGGGGCAAGGGGAGGAACTGTCAGTTGTAGCTGCTGTTATTTGCCAGACACTTTGTTTCCCCGAGGAAAATGCATTATTATGAAACTGCTAAACCTTTTAAGTGTATAATTTTCAAACCCTTCAGGATGCTTTCTTAGGCAGGACTTCACCTGTGAGGAACTCCAGGACTTTTGCAAGTGTTGTTGTTCGCTGTCATCATCAGTAGCATTTGTGCAGAGATGGAGTGGCTGGTGCTGTAATGCCAGGATACACCACCAGCGTTTTCTGTAGGAAATCCTGAGGTATTGTGACCAATGTAGTTCATTTCACTGTGAAATACCCAGCTAAGAACAACCCTTTCACATCTCACTTGCACATAAATTTTTGGCAGTCAGCTCCTTTGTTGTGACTCCCTCAAACAACTTCCTTGACCTAAAGTCACGCTTTGATGACACCCACATCTTGAGTTCAACCATTGTGTCTGCCTCTGTCCCAAGGGCCGTGCGTTGCTCCGTTGTAACTCGTGTTTGCATTCAAGCTTATGTCAAAAGATAATTACCTTCTGTGACAGTAATCACCAAAACCATGCAGTGTGGGGGATGGTCAGCCCTGATTTGTAGTTCCCCAGTTCTGATCTCTTCACCTACAAGGCTGGTGAATGGCAAGTAACCCCATGGCAAGGTGTTACTAAGTGCTGTTAGATTTATCGATACTGTTTGAATCCTGAGCTATGTGTGGGTTCAGTAGTGCTGGTAGAGGTGAGCATGACAAGGGGGAAAGCTTATGGAACGAAGCTGTGATAGAACAAATACGTAATTGAAGAACATGGGAATGTACAAAAGCATTGACTTGCAGCTTGCTGGAAGCAATAATTGCACAGTGAGCTCCCTTTGGAGCTGACGAGGTGACAGGGGTGAAAGGACCAGACTGTTCCCATTGCATGCTGGTGGCAGCTGGCAGAGATAAGTACAGTGCTAAGTAGCTATAGCTTCTGCAGTTCCCTGCTTTTCTTTGATATAGTGTGTGTTATTAAATAAACACTGTCTTTTAAAATCTCTATGAGCTGATACTCATTGGATGGCAGACTCTATCAGACATGATTCAAAAAAGAAGGCTGTGTCTCTCAGGTTAGTTTGAGAACCATTCTTCCTGCAAGCTCCTGTGTCTCACTTTGCTGGCAGAGTTCCCTGAAATGGAGACTTAAGTTGAGAAAACACAAAGCCTATGTTGAAGGAAGGAAGGAAAGAACATATTGGTAGAAGGTTAGAAATGAACGTTGTCCTATTTTCACCAGACTTTACTTTCTCACAGCAACCAAGACCAAAACTTCAACGGCCTCGTTTGTGTGGTTTCTTTTTCAGATGTTAGTTCAGGCAGCTAGAGACTCGAGCTGCTGGGGATTTTTTTTTTTAATCCTGAAGGGGAACTTTGGTAATTACATTGTTCTAGATAGCTGGGATGAGAATGCCTGTGGTTGAGATGGGTATTGTTAGGCGGTTATTCAAATCTGGTTTCCAGTGATACATACCTCTGACAAACTGCTCAGACTGGAAAGTCCTGTACCAGAATTTTAGCTGCAGTCTGATTATTTTTGTTGTTCTCCAACAAAAAAAAAAATATTCAAATTAATTACTGAATATGAGATGAAAGAAATGTTTTTCTGTGGTAAGTATATTCTTTTTCCTAAGAATTTCATTGGGAAACTCCTGCTGGGTTTTACTGCTGTAGGGTAGAGACCAGAAGTTGATCTGCTCTGTGGCTTTAATGTGATCCCTGCAAGTTGTTACATAAAAAAAAAAAATAAGAAAAAAATCCATTGAACTTGATTGGTTGGTAAGTGTCTGCAGAATAGTAAACCGTAGCTTGGTAGGGGAGTGGATCTGCACTTAACAGATTTCAAGATTGTACAGATTTGGCCTAAGGAACAGATTGCATGTGCCACATTGCGAGTAACCTCCCCTGTGTGTTCCCAGCTTTGTCAGGAAGAACAGGAGTTTGACAGACGTCAGTCTCCTTACTTTGTAAACACAAGCCATTCCCTCAACACTGTACCATCTTCAGCATGACTTCCAAGGTTTGAAAACTAAGCTTCCAGTTCTTTGTTGTCATCAAGTTGCTAAAAGCCAGATCTTGCCCATTGGTTATCTTTTGTGCTATATTTGTGTTTCCTCCAATGCTTGCAAGTTACTGAGAATGTTTTTCCTTATTTTGTTTTCTGAGAGAACATTTGTTTTGGCTGAAATCTTTCAGAGCAACTTAAACAGACACCCGCGTGGGAATGTGAGTAAAACTAGTGGGATATAACAACATTTCTGTGCTTGGACAGTTTGAAATTTCACGGTGAAATATGATGAAAAAAAGAATATAATCTGCTTTCAACTGTGTCAAAAGCAAATTGATGATCAGAATTAGTGCATCAAAGTGCATTATAAAGATGAACCAAAGTGTCCATAAAACTTTTTTAGTCTAAGAGAGAGGGAGCCCTGGCCCAGGGAGGGTGTAGAGTCTCCTTCTTGGGAGGTTTCCAAACCTGCCTGGATATGTTCCAGTGTGACCTGAGCTAGGTGGACCTGCTTTAGCAGGGGGTTCGACTAGATGATCTCTAAAGGTCCCTTCCAGCTCCCAACTGTCCATGATTTTATTCTTCTGTTGCAATACCCAAATGCAAAGATACTTTGTTGGAGAGCCCTTTGGTGACTTCCTTTGTTGCAAAGATATTGGTGCTCTCACTCGTGGAACCCAGTAACTCTAATACTATTTTTTCACCTTAATTCCAAATATCCTGTTTCTGTGTGATGAGGGAACTTGAGACTTCCCTGCCTTCTGCATATTCTGGTCCTTACAGTCTTTTCTCCCTAACTGTCCATCTCATAAGAGTTTTCCTATATTACCAACACAGATTTAACCTTGCAGTACGTTCTCTTGAAGACCACTACCCAAAAGATTCGAGTGGTTAATAGTTTAACGTACTATATGCTTTGCAGTCTTTTACACATGGCTTTCAAGTAGAAATAGGCTATTACTTTGCTTTATGTTGCTTTTTCTTCAGAAATAGTAGTTTATTTTGGATGTCTTCATCCTTTAACTGGGACATGATGTAAATATTTCCATTGTTCAGATTTTATTTATTGAAAGACCTGGTATTGGGCAGACTATGGAAATGTGTTTCTATCTGATTATTTTAGTTGGGTTTTTTTCAGTGATTTTTTTTTTTCATGGTTGTCCATAGTGATGTAACACTAAATCCAAAGTCATGTTGATTTCACAGTCACTGAAGACTGCAGTGTTCTGAGATCTCTGTCCACTTGTGTGTTTCACTGCAACAATAGACTTGCACTAGAATCCTTATCTATTTACTTTTCCTTTTGTGGTTCTTCCTGGGCTTGTTTTGTTCTTTGAAGGAAAAAAAGAATGAAGAGAATGAATCTCTTTCTCTGATCATTTACAATATTCTTGACAGATGCTTGTATATTTTCTTAATTGCTGGCAATTCCACTACATTTCTTAAGCAGCTTATTCCACTACTTCTTGTTCTTACTGCTTGTGCTTTTCTAGTGTTTAATTGCAGTGTTTTGCAGTAAAATTTGATTTTTATTTGATCATGTCCAGCTGTTTTTTATATACCTGGATGTATTTGAATTACCACTCTTACCCCCTCCTCCTTGATCTCTAACGCAAACCACGTTTGATCTTTCCATTGTTTCCTCATAGATCTCGCTTTCTTGTCCTCTGCTCCAGCTCACTGCTTCATAGGCTTTCTCCTATCATTTCATATGCTGAAGCCTGGAACCCTAAACAGAGTGCCCAGTTTGCTTTCATGTTGAAGTTCTCCTAGTGCTAAGTGGATTGTTCTCCCTTTATTTATTTGGAAGAGTTCTTCACAAGGCTCCATTGCTCTACTGTTACCCTTTTGCTTGTATCTCGTGGCAGGCTTTGCAAGCAAACCCAGGGTGTGAGATTCTGCATCTGCCTGTGCTTGATTGTGTATCTGGATTCACTCTTGGTTCCTATTCATGCTCCTCACAAATGGGAATGGGAATCAGCATGGAAAGCAATTGTCACTGGTTAAACAAATGGACATTTGCCCCTTAGTGAAAACAGCTTCCCCCCATCTGAATAGAATGTACAATATTAACATTTTATTAGCTTCTCGGCTGCTGCAATTTGATCAAACAGGAACTGTGGCCCTCGGAATTGTTCGCGTCTAAGAGAATTGGGACTTTCCTTTTTGATGTTGTTGCTTGATGCAGTTGTCTGTGTTGTCATTTGATTAGCTGCAGTCTTCAATATTCATGAAGAGTAGTGAAGAAAGAGGCTGACTTGTTTGTTCAGCATGAAGCTGTTGAAAGCATATGTGGAACATGGGTTTCTTTACATCCTTTGATTTCAAATGCTGGTGTGTTTTGTTACTATAAAATGGTACAAATCTTCTTGACTGCTTCTGACAATGCAGAAAGAGAATTTCCTTTTTTGTGGAGAAAGTATAATAGCAACTTCAAAGAGAGAAGAAAAAGCTCGCAAGGAAAATTGAAAAATATATGGTAAAAAAGTGAAAGAGGGATATTTTAATGTGAATGTAATGTGACAGCACTTGCAGATTTTGTTGCTTTCAGACTGTAGGTAGATTTTTCTACCAAGTTAGGGATGTTTTGATCATTGAAACCAATTGTCTAGTTATGACTTAATTAGCAACACTTATTTTTTAATTATTTGGATTCTGGCTTCTTCAAATATCAGCATTTGTTTGCTGCCAATGTGTGATTTTCAGTGAATAGCTTCAGACATACATCTGAGTTGGTACTATACTATTGTAAATGCATGATGATTAGCAACTTTTGTTACTTGTTTGCATATTTTGAAATTGTCTTTTACTGTGTTTCACAAGCTAATTTTTCTTGGGACTGTTGGTAGAGGTAGGATAAAGATTTAGAATTGCAACCCAACTAGCTTGTGTTTCCTAGGCTTTACTGATTCTATTGTTTTTCATTTAGTAATTTTATATCAATAAATATTTTATTCTTCTGTGTGTGTGTGTGTGTTTTTTGTTCTCAATTAGTGCTTTCCCACCTCTTTTTCTTTCTTTTTTTTTTAGATGACAATCGCAGCTATCACCTTTGCTGACCTCCTGTCACCCCTAAGCATTAGCTTTTGACTGATTAGCTTCTATTCTCTCCACCCTTGTGGCTGCTTCCGCTCCAAGCAGTTCAGCTCCTGCCTGAGCACAAGGTCATCTTCCTGGCTGGGCTTAGGGGGTTGTTCCAGTCCATGCCTTTGGGAAACAAGTGCTCTATACAGTTCTCAGAATAAAATAGAGGATGTGATGTTTTTCACTTAGCAGTTACAATGCAGTCTGCATTTGCCAAATCATCTGTAGCTGCTAAGTGTGTACTGGTGGGTTTTTTTGGAATGAATGTGAAATTTGGTAGCAGTTGGTTTATCAGAAGAACATTCTTTCAGTAGTGAAAAGCTGAGAGGACAGTGACTGAACAACCTTCCTTTCCTGCTGCATATCCACTCTTTGTTAAGCTACAGTTCCTCAGCAGCCTTGTCTGTATTTTGCTGTGCAGTTTCTTTGGTGGTGGTTGTTAGTCAAGGCATGTTGGAAGACAGGTATCTCTGCTGGTTAGAGAGTAGTTTGTGGTCTCATGTATAATAATTGTGATACTGCCATTGGTTTGAGGGTGGAGAAGTGGTTGGTGTTTTCTCACCTAATGGAGCAGGCTTTGTTGTGTAATTGAGCATTTGACTAGGTGTTAAAAGTGTGTGGCAGGAGTGAATGGTTTGTCAAGTAACCTGGCTAATTCTCTGAGAACATGGGTCTCTCTCATGTATTTGCAACTGGGAGACCGGCAGTATTTGAATCTTCAAATGTACCATCTAAGAAAACTCATACCCTCAGTGATTATATCACTTGCTTTACTGATGTATTGCCCTTCTTAGTAGACTAGGAAGAACCCAGTTATCAATCTCTTGCTGCTTTCCCTTTTAAGAGCTCTCAAATATCCAAGGGAAAAAGAAAAATCAAATGCTCTCTGATTTCTTCTGAGTTTAGCACTGTGAGATGTTTGAGCTTCATGTGTTTACATCAAAACCCATTCAGTCTTAGGGCATCTTTCAATCTGATTTCATGAATGCAATGCACAATTCCACTGCCGATGTCTCTTCTGCTCTGGCCTGCTTAGGCTTTATTTGACATTTATTTTATAGCTTGATTGTATTTACAATATTTTGAAAGACTCTTACTCGAGCTCCATAAAAGCTGGACTTGATACTAAAGGTCTCTTCCAGCTGAAGCAATTCTGTGATTCTATGATAATAACCTAGAGAGATTTTTCCATGGTGGCTGTATATGAGTTTTCAGTTAATAGACTTGGTAAGATTCAGTTCAGTTTTAAAGAAAACAAAAGTTTGTATGTTTGCATCACAAACTCATAGCTGTTTCTTAACAGAAATGAAAGAAATTTAAGAAAAAGAAATGTGAGAATAAATAGAGCAGAACAACAGCCAGTTGGAAGGGGAAGGTGGAAGACTAAACATGGGGTGTAACAATGCAAATCAGAATTTCTTGCTTCTAACAGCAAAGGACTGGATGGTTTGGTGTTAGGAGCAAGCGTCTCATCAGTTAGCTGACCAAGTGGTTTTGTGTTAAAATCAACTGTGGTTAGGTACTGTCTTTTTGACCTTTTGAATTCATTTACTCTTGTAACCTGAAGGCTCTGCTCAGAAAAAAACCCCAAAAGCCGCAGACTTGAAATGTTCATGTCAATCTTACCATGGTCTTGTAATGACAATTGTTGATTTCTGGAAACGCTTTTATATTTGCAACTCAAAATTTAGCTGCCACACTAATTATTTTCTCTGCCATTTCCCTGTAAGGCAATTTAACTTTATCCAAGTCTTTATCAGTCTGGGACTTTGCAAGCAGATGAGAAATTAAATTGTACGTTAGAGAACAGTCAATAATAAACATCCTTTTAAATGTTCATATTCAAATAAAATGATTTGTAACCCCTCCTATTAAAAGTGTGTTTAGGTTCCCGTTTTGCTAGCGAATGAAATGTCATTCTGTTTTCATTTTTCCTCTGACAGTTAATCTGATATCTCATTCTCCCAGAGAGTTCCTCTGGTGTTTGAGGAAGGTCAACAGCTACTCAAAACAACCTTTTTTTTTTTTTTTTTCCTTTCAAGTGTGGCTGCCAAATTGCATTTTCACGTTGGAGAAATATCTTCTGTCTTTGAAGACAACACTGACACTCGTGTTACAGAAACATTAACTGTTCCATTTTTGGTCACTAGTGTTAATGAATCAGTGCTCACTTCTTTGAGGAGTAATTGAAAACTCCTGGAAGAGCTTTTTGTACTCATTGGTATGGAACTAATGATATTTTTTTTTTAGCTTTAAATACAGTATTTTCTTAGAATTGCTCTCTGAGTGCTGGTGAGAGGGTTTTAGCTGCAGTGTGGGAAGTTTTCCTGAAACTAATGACTGGGTCATTTTGCCTTCCCTTAATCTACCCAATATTTCTGGAACTGGAAGATGGCTGTATTGATGGCTGTAGTAATTTCTAAATAAAACATGGGCACAAAAAGATTAAAGAGTTCCTTGAGTTTGGACTGCAAAGAAGGATTCAGATTTTGAGAGTGCTCAGTGTTGGGCTTTGCTACTGTTGATTCAGAGGACTGGCATTTAAAACAGACTCTTCTTTAAATGCTCCACTATCCATAAGTATCATCACACAGCAACAAGACTTTCAAAGTAGCAATTCAATTAATGCTTCTGTGGTGTCTGCCTGGACTTTCTGCAGGCAAAGAAGCAATTTCAGTCCTAATACTGCAGATAGGCAACTTGATTTTTATCTGCTTAATGTGAACTAGCGAATGTTTTAACACCACATACTTACATGTTCTTCTTAACTGAGTATCTAGGTGTTAGATTTACAGTACAAATTGTGTTCCTGTGAAGGGGTCTACATGTTTCTGTGGTTGAACAGGGGTGGAGGACTTGAACGGCAGCCATGCAGGGGGGAAAAAACCCCTATTTTCTATCACTGCTGTATGCTAGGTATGTCATCACTTTGTGGCATCAAGTCTATAAGAAAACTGTAGTTCTTTGTATTAATAAAACAAATGCAGTCACATGTAACTTTAGTTACACCGCTGTAGAAGGCAGTTGTGTGTTGTGTTGATCCGCTCACGATAGTCCTATCTACAAGGTTTCCTTCTTACAGTTCTGATTTTGAATGGTACCCATGGGAATCAAAAGTTCTAGACAGAAATGAACATTACAATTTGGTTTTTTTGTTTGGTTTTATTTTCCTGAAAAGAGGAAAAAACCTCAGGCTCAAATGCAAGCAAGGATGGGGTTTTGCTAAATTTATCAAATGGGGAATCACCTGTAAATTCTCTGGGAGCGCTATATTCAGGATTTTTTTTCTACTTGTGAAGGGTATGTACATCTCAACATGTATACTTCAAAACCTTGGACTCGTGCTTTAAGCATCCATTGAAGTCCAAGTTTGAGGCTGTGGATCAGCTGAGGTACCTTCCACAGGTAAAACACTAAGTAACTCCCAGCGTTCCTGAAAACAGATGGTCTGGTCCATTTTCTCTCCTTGGAAGTGTTAAGACCATATTTATGAACAATTTGAGAAAGAAATGTAAAAATAAATGAGGGCAGTTTGCTCTAGAACTGCAAAGCTTTTGAAGCACACATTCGTTCCTTTCCTGTTGCCTCTACCAACCAGATGTGGGGAGGCCAGGTAGCAATCCTAGTATGTTCGTTCTGCTTCTGTCTGGAGGCTTGGCTTACATTGATAATGTTTTGCTAGAAGTTTTACAAATGCAGGTTGAAGCAGCATATCTTTATTGGAAATCATTATTTCGAAGGCAAGGTATGACAGAGACAGGAGGAAATGATAGTAACAGTGGAACAGGCTGTGTTAAAGAATAAGTAGTAGAGATCTTAATTTTTTCTGCTGGTCATGGGCTGAGAATCGATTAGTGTTGGACTTGAAAAATGTAATTAATGATGAAGAAAGCCACTAGCAATTTGGACTGTATTGAACGTGAACTGTAAAATGAAGTGTGGAGGTGAGCTCAACCACATTAAATGAGAGAACCTGTCACATCTGTAATATTAAAAAACTGCAGTGCTAGAGTACTCAGTAATTTAGAGTATTTAGCATAGAAAGTCTGAATGAGCTAATTAAGGGTATGAAAATTACTGCAATAAAATTTGAATATTCAAAGTTTGTAAAAGCTCTAAGCAGTAATTACAGATGCTATTTTAATATATAAAATTCATTCAAGTTAAGTGAAGAAAAATCCTGGTCTAGCTCACAAGGGAAAGTGTAAAGGCAAAAATCTGCTTTTAAATTCTTTAAATCTGCTCTCCATTGGATTTAGTTAAATAGCTAAGAAACATGAAACTAGACTATACTCTTCTCATAGATAGTATAGTTTGGATATTCCCATGTCTTTGCTGAAATTGGAGGAGATACTCCTTTGCATGTTTATATAATTTTGTACTTCAGTTGATAGGGGATTAGAAACTACATTGTGAATTTATTGTCTGCTCTGTATTTTCTGAAGAGCTTTTTCCACTTTAGAGCTTCTGAGGTCACGGTTGGAAGAAAAACTATGCTTTTCTGCCTAATCAAGCAGCTTCCTCATTTTTAGCTGGTGAAAGATTTTTGGCATCATGTTCTTAAGCCATCCTTGCCATAGCTGTTGGGCTGCTTGCTCAGATAATGGCACCTCCCTGGAGAAAATGAAGAGAAACTCTGTTTATAGCAGCTAGCTCCGGATGACCCTTTTGGTGCTGGAACTGCCTAATTGAGCAGTAAGAGAAGATGGATGCTAGCTCCCTGTCAACCTGCAAATCTTTGGATAAGCTCAAGCAGTAGCCAGGAAGCTACTGGGGAACGGGAGAAAGCTCTTGGGCGAGAAGTTCTCTAATGTCACAGATTACTTCAAAAGCTCACCAGAACCAATAGTGAGTTATTCTGAATATTCAGTTACGTCTTTTCACCTGGAAAGATACTTGTCAAAAATGTTTGCATAATTGTGGTTTTGAGTCATCCACCCTTTTTGCTTCCAAGCGTGGTCATTGTTTGTCTTTTGTGTGACAGTAAGTTGAATTAAGTAAATAGAATGGGGCCTTTCAGTTTGCCACCAACTTTTTCTTGACTGTTTTCCATGAGAGATAATCAGGACTTTTCCTTAGCAGGCTGCTTCCCTTTCTGCTAATATATTGGTATTCTTATTGGTATTCATCAAGCTGTGCTTTTGCAATTCATAGCTTGGGCTGCTACAGTAGAGTATTATGTTAAGAGCTTAGGTTAAGGCTAAGGCCCTTTGAGGCAGGGGAATGTGCAGAGGCTCACTTAACGAGTGTGGTTTTTGATGAATAATCTTTGTTTATTGATGTGTGCTTATTGATGAGTAATCTTTGATTAGCATTTTAGGATAGTGTCAGCATCATTGACTAATGACCCCAATGACATACACAGGAGGATCATTAGTTTTTTCCATGCATGACAAATACAGGAAGATTTGTATCAAATTCTAGGCTGTTCTAGCTCACTGTTCAAGTGCTGAACTGTTAAAATGGAATCTGAGCAGGTTGTTCACTCTTGTTGAAACCCGAAATAGGAAAATTAATGTCTTACATGTCACTGAATTAACAGTACTGGAAATGTTTGTTTGCTCTGTTAGTCTTAAGTTTTATAGACACTCCGTCTTCCTTGGGAAGTATTTCTGAAAAAGAAAGCTCTTCATTTAGTTGGCTTTTCATCAAATAAAAACGCAAGTGCCTTTTCTTGATATGTGTGGCTGTACAAGTGAATGGCTATTACCTTGACTGAGGTAAATTCTCCATCAAACAGTGCCAGTGCTTCTAGAGACCTCTTTTTTAGCACTACGTTGCTGTGCTCTTCAGCATTTCTTTTAGCAGGACTCTGATCAATTGCAGTCCTTTGTAATTTCTCAGGATAGACTCACATTTAGATAGAATGTATTAATGTGCAGAAAATATTCCTTGGAAGTAATTATGCTGTCAGTTAATTCAGGAGACAAAACCAACTTGCCCTGGACCAGAAAGCTGCATTTCATCCTAAACCCTTAACAATGATTTATTAAGCTCTCTGCATTCATTGATGTTCATACCACTGCTTTTCCTGTGATCAGAGGAATCATTAATAGCTTCCTCTACTCTGAGATGGTTATGGGTTCTTAAAAGCCACTTATCAGTCCAAGTTTTACTTTAACAGCAAAATAATTCTAAATGTCCCATTTACAAATTATTGGCTTGGAAGATCGAGTCAGAATCTGGTTGTTAGTTGTGTATTGTTCTCTGCATAAGGAGCTCTCCTGTAGTTTTGATGTTTAGACAGTGGGAGTCTTTTTAAAACCTGTCACGTTGAGCTTTGCATTTCCTTTCCAGGCATTTACTTGTCAAGAAAGTCATCTCACTGATATTAGAAAATGAACTGAGTTGAGTTAGGCTCTCTGAGAGGAACAACTGCATTTATCAGACGGCAGTGTGTTTATTATTCCTTTCCTAGAAGGCACTCCTTCACCTGGTGATGTTTTATACACTGTTTTATCATTGTGTTTTATTATAACTTCCTAATTGTTTCCCGTGTAGGCAGTGTAGTTTTGCAGGGCTAGACATGACCTAAGAAATCACACTTCAAGGAAAAAGAATATCTCCAACCGTTTTCATGGTTATTAACTACGTTTTCAGTAAGTGTTTTAGTTTTATCAAATGTATTTGAATTTTTATCAACTGAATGGTTTCTTATATTTAAACCTTTTGAAGAGTTGTATACACTTTTTTATAACCTCAAAGGTAGTGTAACTTTTCCTGAGGTAATAAGATGGTATCCTTACAAGCCAAAAATGCTTGTCAACTAGAAACAATTGCTGGTACCACTTCCTTTCTCTAATTTTGGGGCCTTTCTTTCACCCACTAAAAAGAAATACATAAATAGGCTAACAGCTCAAAAGGACAAAATAAAAAACGTAAAATCCTGTGCTACTAAAGCTCTGGGATATTTGAATTTTTTTTTCTTAACTAAACTGTGTTGAATTCTGAAAGATTTTGGAAATAAGCCTTTTGAGTAAGGAGCATGAATTAGTTTCGAAACAGAAACCAGTACTTTAAAATAGCTCTTCAGTACACATTGAATTATCTGTGTATCTTCCAAATGCTTTTAAGGTAGCAAAGGAGCTTAAAAATTTTTGGCAAATACATGCTGCTTGGATGGACACCTAAGAATTTTAACAACTGTTTTCTGGGGATTGTCTTGGCTTTTCTTGGTCTATGGTAATTTATATTCACTCAGACAGTTTGATGTCACCTTCTGCAGATTTGTGATTTTTTATTTGGATTTTCCAAGGCAATGTGGCTTTGGAAGTGTTTGAGCGGCTCTTGTCCCTGCTAAGGAGGGCATGAAGTGAGAGGCCGAGGAGGGTTTGGCCATCGTGATACAGGAGGGGAAAAAGAAGGAAAGTTTGAGGTGCTTTTATGTTGATTCTTGTTTGTCTTGTTTTTAAATAGGACAAAGTTCAGATTTTTTTGACAGCTGATTGCAAGCTGAATTTTACACGGTGCCATTGAGAAATGGGGAATTATTGCTATATCGCTAATAAATATAGCCCTAAACAGTTTCATGTTATAAAAAAACCCACAAAACCAGAAGAAAACCCAACTCTTGAATAAAAGGAGAGCCTGCTAAGTCCCACAGCCTTTGTTACTAGTATATTTTAAGAGTTAAAGCATGAGAATTATCTGTATGATGAATAGGTTACTGGAAAAAAAAGCCATGTGGTATTCATTTAAACTATATTTTTTTCATATTAGTGTTAATGTATTAATTTAATGAGAAATTATTCTATTTGTGGGATTCTGATAACAAAGCTGGTATTAATATGACTTCCATCTGAAGAAAAACGGGAGCCCAAAGACCATGTGAATTTTCAATGGGAAGCATTACAGTTTAAGGGTTTCATTATGATGACAAAATTATGTAGAAAAGAAATGGTGGGATTTCTAAATTGTATTTTGTTGATGTCAAGGAATATGTCTCCTGTATCTTCTTCAATTCTGAAGACAGAAGCAGAATACAGGGTGAAATGTAGAGACTTAGGGTAAAAAGAACCCAAGAAATTAATCATTAGGGATCAACAAAGTAATTCTGGAATGCTTTATGGAAAGTAGGAATACAGTTAAACCTGACTGTAGGCTGCTGGACAAAGATGTATCCATTTTCTCCTTCACCTTTCCTGTGTTTTCCAAACTTTGTGTTATTGCCTGTAGTCTTGCATCATTGGAATGGTTGACTTTTTGGAGGAATATGTTCTTAAACTATGAATATATTATTTTTCAACTGGAGGTATTTTCTACTTGGTAGGGGAGGCCTGGGGAAATACATAAAGTATTTGAGGCCCAAGTATAGAAGCAGGCATGCAGAGAAGATTTTGCTGGTAGACCTGAACTTAGTGACAGGAATAGAAACAGGGGCACAGACCCAAGAACAAGGGACGGGATGGGATGGACCTTTGTCTGCAGCAGTGAATGATGTGGTATGGATAGTGACGGAAGATGACTTGGCTTGTTTGTCCTCAGAGGAGTTTGTTATTGTGAGATCTAATTACATTTTTAAATTAAAAAAATCAACAAAGTATTAGGGAATGAAAGTATCAAGTTCAACGATAACACTGATACAAAATGTAGTGTAGGTAAATAAAAGTAATTGGGAAGTTCTGAATTTTCAGAGTATTCTAGGAGTGTACAGCTACACATATACATTTATCTTGCCCCTGCACAGCGTTTTGGCTTCAGTTGAAATACTGATCTTAACAGGTCTCTTTACTGCTAATTGTGATGTTTCTATTATTGTAGATGTTTTTATGTTGTGTTTCAAAAAAAAATAATAGGGAATGAGCATCACTTACCTGAAAATAACTTTCAAGGTTGAGATGTTTTGCCTCTTAATTTAAATATTTGTTTCGTAAAACTGTCATCAGCTACATTCTGGCTTTAAAAAGAGTTAATTACAATTTAAAATTCTTATTACAAAACTTGGAGGATTGTGTTTATTGGTATCTCACTGAAAAGGTTGAGGGGAACTTCACTGTTGTATTGAAACAAATCATAACAAATAATTAACCAGTCCTGTGCCTCCTGCCTGCTGCCAGCTGTCCAGAGGCAACAGAAAGAAATTTCCTCCCCTCTTGATGTGAAAAGTAACTTCTTAACTTTTCTTGCTGTTCTTCAGACTGTTAGATTAACTACAAACTAAAAATAAAGCTTTGGTTATTTGTGCTTCTGCCTGCTTTGCTCCAATGAACTGATTACCAGAGACCAGATGCGCTTGCACCCCGGTCTCTAGGCCTCACTACCTTGGTGAGCCTGAAGAGATGTTGTAAGACAGCTGTAAGAGACAGGTATTTTATATGTATGTATAAGGATCAAACTTTTCCAAGTTGATAATTTCTATCCAAGCGAAAAAGATTGGTTGTGATTTAGTTCTTGGAAGATCCTTTGTGTTCAATCCAGGGCAGGTGGGAAGTCCCTGTTGAAATTTTTGCATACACGTTGCCAGCCTGATGAACTTGGTCGAGCTTGGTGAAAGTGAGCTGCTTACTGAGGTTGTGCAGAAGCCTGGGCAGTACATCTTCCTCTGCATTCTGACATCCATAGTGACTTCCAGAAGGATTTCAGCAAGCATCAATACTCACATGCTGTCAGAGACTGGGTACTGTGAGAGCTTGATGTTTATTCCAAAGCAGAAAATATATCAGGAAAAGCATTTTTTGTCTTTGTCATTTGAGAAAGTAATTTGAACTGGATTTAGAGCATGTGAGAGTGGAAATTGAAAGGCTTCTCAAGGTCACATTGGAGCTGAGAAATCACTGCAGCATTTTTTTTTCCCCTCTTCTCACTGACACAGGCAGCACTTGGTGATGCAGAGCCCTGTATGTACCCTATATGTACCCCATATGTTTTAGAGAGAGATTTTCCACTTTAAAGAGCATTTACCTTCCAAGGTTGGACAGGACGGTACATGAACAGGATGTGTCATAGCTGAGAGATTGCCATGTACCAAAAGCCAGGTCTTTGCCTTTTGTGAAGATAACCTGCTAGTGTAAGGTCAGCTTGTGAGAGACACAACACTAAAGAAGCTACTGCTGGTAGTACCACAGTACTGTCAAGTTTTTGAATTGTGGTAGCCGAATTTTCCCCTATCCTTTTTCCTGAGAACAACTACTTGCCATTTTAGATGTCTGCTCCTTTACTTTGGTTATGCTTTGTGTGTGATAGTTATCACCAAGTACACTAACCTAAAAATTAGCTATCTAGGTCCGGAGAAAATGAGAGTATGACAGACTTGTTTGCTAATTAGAAAAAGACTAGACTAGTTGTCATGAAGCTTAGTGAGGTTGAAACAATATAATCAATTTATGGTTGACTCAATGTATTTTAAAATGCAGTGTTTTTTGCCACAGGGATTTCAGCCAAAGCAAATAACAGAATCCTAAAGTGAATCATGTTTTCTGTTTGCTGCTATAGGTATCCTGTAGATACAAGTAGCTTGGATTTGCTTTAATTAGACGTTTAATGATACATGTGGGTGATCCTTCCCCCTTCAAGATTTTTTATTTAATACTAGATGAATTTTGTGCACTTGGCTAGAAATGCAGGAGTTATATCTTACTGCTAAATATGTGATCTTTTTAAAATTAGTAGAGAGCCTAAGCCTGCAGTGGGTTTCAAGATATTTCCTTGTGTAGACATAAAGCCACAATGTTTATTTTTAATTGATTTCAGTGTGCGTGATGTGTTACTCTGAGACGTGGTTATTAATTGACAGATGAGTTACACTATGATGGCACTTAAAATGCACAACATGTATTTCTGAAAGCAGTTGTTGCTATAGCAACTTTCTAGTAGGTCACTGGCAGTGTTGTGTGAGTGTGTGTGTGTGTGTATGATTTGGCTGTTAATGCAGACTAATACTGATAGAAAAATGAGAAATGTGAGAGTCAGAAGGTAGCCCTTCCCCCCTCCCTCTCTTCTCTCTTCGGAAACAGGGCAAGATAATTTTGTGGAGAAAATGCTTACTTAGGATAAGTGTAATGGCAAGAAACCAGCTATCATCTGCTATAGTTAGATGTTTTGTTTCTATTTATGCAAAGGTTATAAAAACCCTCCCAAATCACCTTAATCTCTTTCAGCTTTTTTTTTTTTTTTTTGGACGTGCTTAGAGTTTGGTTAGGAAAGAAATGCCCGTTCAGTTGATCTGAAAGCAGTGTGTTGTGTTCTATTTTTTTTTAAAAGGCTAAATACATCTGTATTATACTGAAAATAAAAATGTTGAGAAATTGATTCCTTTTCCTCACATGTAAGACTTGTTGAGAAAGGTACAACACATTTCTATAGCAGTTCAAGCCTATATAAACCTCATGGTGCTGATTGCCCCAGATGGTTTCCAACTCTTCCCTAGCACTAGGCGTGCGCTCATGTGAGCAAGGGCTGAGCCAGTTCAGGGAGCTGATACAGGTACAAACAACTTGAAAAGAGTTGTTAAATTCGCTAGATGGTTTCTGAATTGTGTGCAGGGGCAGAAAGCCACTGGCCAGAACAGCCACGGGAGGGAGGAGCCACAGTAGCTGCAGTTCAGGTCAGGGTCCATGGATGGCAGTGACTGGGATTTTCAGAGAGAGGCAGTTTCCCACTCACTTTTGGTTTCATCTTGGTCTGAAACAACATATGGTGCCGAGGACTCTTTCCCACATTCTTTGCATTTATATTCTTCTCTGAAGTAATTCTCTAATAGTCTCTTATTTTTACTGTTTTAACTAGAGAACATTCATACATCTTTCAGAATGATCAACCTATAGCCAGGCCACTATTTTCAGTTGTAGTTGTCTAATATGTTAATGCAGCATTAATTCATGATTTAAGGTAATGAATTCTAGATTGTGGTAAATGAGAATGTCAAAAGTAGCAAGTGTTCTATGATACTGTAACCCATTAGATTTATCTCAGATTATAGCATTATATTTTGAGGGTTTTTTTAAAGTAAAATCATGTGAACTTTGTTTTGTGTGGTCTCTCTTGTTCTCTGAAAGAAATGGCCAAGCCTTGCTGCATTTGCAACTGAATCGGTATGGTAAAATTGTGCTGCTGTCTGGTTCGAGCAGTGAGGTGTCATGGTAAGGAGTGGAGGGAGGGCAGCAGGACTGGAGCTGCTAGCTACCTTTTTTTCCAGTGTCTCCTCTCTCCCTATTCACTTATTTGAGGGCCAGAGCAGTCTCAAAGGTGCTGTGAAGGAAGGAGCAGGAGCATACAGCTGGGAGGAAGAAAAAGCAGGGGCTGCATTTTTAGACAGCAACAACCTGTCAGATTTGTTCAACCATTGTATGAAACCTCATCCCGAGACTTTAATGAAAAAGAAAATCTCTATTCCATGTTAGGTTTTTTTTTTTTTTCCCCCACCTGTAGTTATGCCCTCTTTTTTTTTAGACCTTGATTTGTGAAAGCGCTAAGTGTTGATTTAACCCTGGAAAACACCCAACTTCTTTGACATTTAAATGATTGCTGAATGCTGTATTAAATGTACTCTTCTATACTCTGTACTGTGGAAAAGCCTGCTCTGACTTTGCCTCAAGGGTGAAGGCAATACTTAAACATTAACGTTGAAATTTGAATTATTTGGAGAGAGATGGAGGTGTAGTACCTGGTACAAGAAAAAGGAAAGCTTGTATCTTCCTTGTACTTTCTGTAAGGTTTGTTCCTAGAGGAAATGTTCCCTTATCTAACTCCTGGGGTTACAGTTTTCAGTTAGAACTTGTTCTTATCTCATGGGAGTTGAGAATCTGTTTAAGGAAATGGTTCAAAGTATTCCCACTCTTGCTTTTACAGACTGACAGTTTCAAGTATCAGTTACTGTATGTATTTTCTTTTTTGTGCAACTGTGTAAAAGACAGTGAAAAAACTCTTCCTGTCTTTGCAAAGAGCAGAAGAAAAGTGGCTGCAAATTCTGCAGCATTTAGAACTGTACTGTCTGATC
>WBNH01011857.1:50144-116906 GCA_013401255.1 Urocolius indicus
CTATTCCATGTAGGTTTTTTTTTTTTTTCCCTCAGCTGTAGTTATGTCCTCTGTGTTTTGAGAACTTGATTTGTGAAAGCGCTAAGTGTTGATTTAACCCTGGAAAACACCCAACTTCTTTGACATTTAAATGATTGCTGAATGCTGTATTAAATGTACTCTTCTATACTCTGTACTGTGGAAAAGCCTGCTCTGACTTTGCCTCAAGGGTGAAGGCAATACTTAAACATTAACGTTGAAATTTGAATTATTTGGAGAGAGATGGAGGTGTAGTACCTGGTACAAGAAAAAGGAAAGCTTGTATCTTCCTTGTACTTTCTGTAAGGTTTGTTCCTAGAGGAAATGTTCCCTTATCTAACTCCTGGGGTTACAGTTTTCAGTTAGAACTTGTTCTTATCTCATGGGAGTTGAGAATCTGTTTAAGGAAATGGTTCAAAGTATTCCCACTCTTGCTTTTACAGACTGACAGTTTCAAGTATCAGTTACTGTATGTATTTTCTTTTTTGTGCAACTGTGTAAAAGACAGTGAAAAAACTCTTCCTGTCTTTGCAAAGAGCAGAAGAAAAGTGGCTGCAAATTCTGCAGCATTTAGAACTGTACTGTCTGATCCCTCCTCCTCCACAAAAACAAAGGTCAAGAAATCTTACCGAGGAAAACGACCTCGTGTGTGGATCAGCTGCTGGAATTTCCCCTCTACTGGAGAGCCTCAGCTTCTGGTGGTGGCAGTTTTTCCCTTCCAGAGCTTGTGTTAAGTTTCACTCCCTTTTGCCAGTTTAGAGAACTGTGGTTTTTTTTCAGTATCTCATAGTTGATGCTAGAGGTAAGGTGATTCTTTACTAGGCCAAAGGAGTTTTTTCTTACCTCATCTGTTCATTTCCCCCTTTTTCCCTTTTAATCACCAGGCAGACACTTGCATACGTTTTTAAGTCCAAGGTTGATATTAGCAGGCCTGTTAAGAAACTGTCATTTTTACTAAGCAGAGAGTTCTGTGAGAAGCAAGTGTTTTTCTCTTCCAGTTGCTGAAGACAGTGCTCAGAACGCTGACCTTAATTTTGTCACTATTCTCTTCCCCTGGACAGAGCTGTAACCATCTGCAGACTCTAAAACCAGATAGATACCCCTAAGCCCCCTACACATTTTTAAACAAGTTTTGGTTGTATCTCAGGACTGCTTTAGGATTCCAAGTTGTTCCTATTACTGAATCGCTTGGAGATGTTGATTTGTGCAGCAGGGTTCCTGTAGATGTAACTTCTGATTTCATCTGTTAACTTGTTTCTATGCTGCTTCTCGCTGCAGCTACTCTGTGTTCCTAGTCTGTTGGTCTTCAATCCTCAATTGTCTTTCTCTCCTCCCAGTCGAGGTCAACGGGCTTTAGGGATTGCCTCTGGGAGGAGGTTGGATTGCTGCTATTTTCCTCCCTCTTCTCCATTGGGAGGTAGTTATTGTTCAGGTTACTGGAAAAGTCCATGTCCTAGCTCTCTAATACCACAAGGTTTCTTTTCTGGGTCTCTTTAGAAAAATAAAGCATTCTGCCAGTTCCTACTGGAACTCTTGATGGCTTCATTACCATTATGGAGTAGCTTTCATGTGATGGCAGTGTTTGCAAGTGAGGCAAGATCTCTTCTTTCTTCCTTGTCCTATTAAGCAGTCCATGATCGGAGCTATTTCATTAAACTCAACGGTTGTGTTAGTCCAGTGAACTCTTAGTAAATATCTCTCAGATCTAAAAGGTCTAGGAGGAAGGACTACTGTCAGTGTTGCTGGAACAAAAGCACTTATGACAACTCTTAAAAGCTCACAGAGCAGTAGCACAAAATGAATTATGTTTGCTGAGACACAGTCAGGCTATTTCCAGTTTTTGTCATCTGCTTGTCTCAGGGACTGTTCAGAAATAAGCCAGTGTTTTCATATTTCTGTAAGCAATGCAAAATATAGCAAGAAAAGTATGTTAAAAAAGGAGCATCAATGTTTGCAGCTTACAGTCTGGGCAACCAAGTAAATTGATGATTGCTTTACAGTTAGAGTTGTCATCGTATCTTTAAATAAATGCCTTTGTATTGAGTGAAGAGGAAAAACAGTCTTAAAGAGCAAAGAGGAAGAAGGTGAGAAGTTACATGGTCATTGAAGCCTGCTTTGCTACTCCTATTATGTTCCTTACTGCAATAAATTCACCGTCTTGCCCGTCCTCTCAAAGGCTGGCCACGCTGTGCGTTGCTCCTCTTTTGCAATATCATGCCTCTCAGTGCCTTCCCTGGGCTGAGCAGAGCAGCACATGTGGGTGAGCAGCTCCTTGTGCCTGATAAACAAGACAAATAGTAGCTCTGCTCATCCTGGCCCCAGGCTCCACTCTCATGGGAGCACTAGGTTCAACCAGTGCTTGTTTTCAAAAATCATCTTTTCAGATACAAACATCTTTGACCGAAGGACAGGTATTTGGCAACATCTTCAAAAATTGTCAATGAAGGGCAAACAGCCTGGTTAGCTGTGTAGTCCTTGGGAAATGAAGCTGAATCAGCTCCTTGTCCAGCTCATTCTCTGGCTTCTCTGTTCTTGCCTCTCCTCCTTTTTCCTCCAAATCTTCTTCTCTGGAGGTCTTGAAAAGCCGCCTGGACGTGTTTCTGTGTGGCCTGATGTAGGTGGACCTGCTTTGCCGGGGTGAGGGTTGGACAAGATGATCTCTAAAGGTCCCTTCCAACCCCCAACATTCTATAATTCTATTATGCTTTTCGATTTTTTTTCAGGTCTTCTGGTTTGGAACTGGGCTCTGAACTGGTTTGATGCTGCGATTATCTTCCATCTGTATAGTCATCATTCCTGTGTCTGGAGCAATAAACAGCAATGAAAGAGATGATTTTTTTAAGCTTTTTTCCCCCCCAAGACAGTTTCCTTTTTAATGGATTTATTGTATTGTGCAAGATTGTTTTTAAACAGCAAAAGACAGGCAGTTTCACTGCCTGCTGATTCTTCCTAGTGTTGTTGACTAACCAAAATTCATTTTAGCACTCAACTGGGAACAGCTTTTCTTCAAGATGATTTGCTGAGCTAAAGGAAACCTTGTTCCTAGGTGGCAATTTGTCTTTTTCTCCAGGGGAATTTGCATTTTGGACTAGTGCAGAGTTATTTCCAGTTTTACATAGTACTTGATAACTTCTGTTTCTTCTTATTTCTTTGATTTCTTGTGACTGGTGTGTCAGGGAGGTCATTAGGGAGCGCTGGTGGTAGCCAACCCCATGTAGCTTATCTGTAATTTCTTAGGTCCTTAGATTGTAGGTACAGGTAATGTATGTTTCAGATCAGCTGATGTTGCTGTGAGAAAGTAGACAGGCTTCTGGATCAAGCATCTTTAGCTTGGTACAGGTGGAACGCAATTAATTGCTGTGAGCTCTGCTGCAGCAGGGGGAGGATGTTAAAATCCGTATTTCCTGTGAGGCAGAGAGATGTTATCTTGGCCATGGAATACAGAGGCATAATAACCTAGGGATGGAACAAAGTAATGTGTGATAAAGCTACTTTCTCTTTTGAGTGAATTATTTATAATGATTGAGAATTTTTTTATTTCCATCTGTGTATTGTCTTTAGGATTAGGAATGAGAACATCCAAGAGGAGTGGTTTTGTTGTGTGTACTGTTCTACTGTTTAACTATTATTTCTGAGTGTTTGCTGCTAGTGCTGATGTTTTTCACCTCTGTGGTTCTGGGGAAGTCATCTTGGAGCCCGGGGAAGTCATCTTGGGCCCCCTGTTAGTCAGAGATCTGCAGATTTGGATTTGGGTTGCAGTATGAAGCATTTGTGGTAACTGAGGAAACACATTTGCGAGGCTTTTGATTTTTAACTCCAACATGGTTAGATGCATCCAAAGGAAAAATGTGCTTCTCCTCACAAGTTTATTGTGGTGTTTGGGTTGTTTGAGGGTGGAAAGATGAGAGGAAAGTATTTTCAGGTTCCAGTAGAGGTTTTAACTGTGTAAGTGATGTTAGTCATAGGCTGTGCCTTTTGTGATAGCCAAGGACAGACAAGAAGTGGCTATTGGAGTCCATTTCAGCCCTGTTTGTTCATCTTGTTCAAAATGCAGAACAATTTTGGTGTTGCTGTGTCTTTGGGGAAAGTTCATTTTAAATGAGTGAAGGAGTGCAATGATGAGTGGTTCTTGATATGCTGCCTAAATGT
This sequence comes from Urocolius indicus, assembly GCA_013401255.1. Lineage (NCBI taxonomy): Eukaryota > Metazoa > Chordata > Aves > Coliiformes > Coliidae > Urocolius > Urocolius indicus. Next base: position 54,312 of record WBNH01011857.1, read on the forward strand.
TATGGCTTGTCTGAATTTCATGTTGTTGTGGGCTTTGTGACAGTAGGTGTGTTGGGCTGGGGTACAGGAAACTACCATCAGTGAACTGCTCAAGGAGCAGTTGGATACAAAAGCATTTGCTGGTATCACACAAATGACTTTGAAAACTCGTATTCTTTCAGGCTGCAAAATACTTGGCATGTATATGCTTTAGGAAAAGAGACTTGGTGGTACCTTTAGAATCTCTCCTTAAGTAAGTCCATGAGGATTTCAGCATATTCATGGGTCCATTATAGTGCCTTTAGACAGAGACAGTGTCAGGTTGGGATGGATTGGAGGTATTTAGCAGCACGCAGATTCTGGAGTTTCTGTTTTTATAAGTTCTGTGATATCATATTTTGGCTTAAGGATGAGAAATTGCTGATTTGACTTAATCCATTTGTGGTAGCTTTGATGGCTTTGGAGGATGATTGAAATTGTGTATAGATGCAGTTTAGTTTTTGTTGAAGATAACTGACTCACTAGGTAATAAGGAGAGTAACCCTTAGATGTGTTCTTATGTTTTATGTTCCATTTGTTGTACTCAGCTTCTCAGTCTTGGGAACCACGTTAAAAAGTTCCTGGAGGAGGAGAACAAGGCTGCTAAGCTTACTGGGAAGAGGACCTGAAACAAGTTTTGAAGTGAAGAGTAATCAAGTCAGAGTTGCCAGCTTATTTTGCTGACTCTCAGGGTTTCAGATTACTGCCACTCTTTTAGTATCTGGGACATGGTGGGATTTAAGGCTTGGGTAGCCTTTCCCTGGAAGGCTGCAATTGTGGAGTGTTTTAGAAGAGGGACTGTAGTGGTGAGGGATGTCTGCTTTGACATGGGGTTGAGATTTCTCAAGAAATTATTGGGGTTAGGTAGGTTTTGATCCTGTAACTAATTGCATAGAAATATACCTTAGCTTTGTCTTTTCTGGTCTACTTCTGCTACTTTTTTTGTCTGTTGTTCAGTTTTCTCAAACTTTTTAAGACCTTCACAGGTATTTGTAATTTTGGAATTATCACTAATGGATAGGGGAAGGAAATTACTCCCTCTCCATGACACATCACTGTATTCTATCAAAATACTCAGAGAAATGTGAAGAAGCTACTAGGAGCTCCTTTGTGCAGTCTGTTTTATGCTAAGGCAAATGTGATTTCTGTTGTTGTTTATTTTAAATAATTTACCAAGTTATTTGGGTTAAAAATACTTCATAATGGAAGGAAAAAAGCTTGCATATAATTCTTGTTGAAATTTATTTCTACTTAAATGAAAAGAAAGTCCTGTCCACTTAATCATAGTAGAAGTTAATAGTAAAAGCGATGGTATTTACACTGCCTCACTGCAGAACGATTGCATTATGCTATAATAAAGCCTATTGGATATCTGCTAATCCCTTTATTAAATGCAACCTCTCTGCTATGGAGCTCAAAACACTAGGGATTTAATATTTTTTTTTTAATTCTACATACCCTTGCATGCACAAAATGAATGTATGTAAGAGAAAAACAAGGGGATTGGACTGGAGGATCTTTGGAAGTCCCTTCCAACACTTAAGATTCTGCAAATCTGTAATGAAACATGCTAATTAGCTACATCAGGCTGAGGGTTAAGGTGAATCACCAGTCTGCTAATAGAGAGGCAGTAATACATCAATCTGTGGGTTTTTGTTGTTTGAAAGTCCCTGGACTGAGAAACATTGGGGTCAGGATCTGTCAGTTTGTGGACGGATAACATGGAAAGATTCTCTTGGCCTAAGGCTTTGAGGGTTGTATCTGGAGTGATACGAATACTGAGCAGAGGCTTGGAATACCTAAGTCACATCTAGATAATATCCAGAAATCTTTTGCTGTTTGATGGACTTTGATCATGACACGTGAGTAAAGACATGGATCCTGAGAGATCTAGCAACTAGGAAATTGTTGGAGTTGCTTCTCAACAGCTTGTAGTTCAAGACAAGTGGTTTTCTGGCTAAACACTCTCGGTGGTGAGGAAGCTTTAACATAGTCCTTCAATGCTACGTTCTTCTTTTGATAGACTCTTATGCCTTTGTGTTATTTTGGGGTAGGGTAATAAAGGTGCCTATCAGTAAACATGTAGACTATTACACTTTAGAATGCTCCAACATTTACTTATACTTGATATATGCAAGAATCTCTCCATATGAACCATTAACATTGTTTTTACTGGCAGCTGTGTGAATTTGGACACCTTATTTTGCTCAAGCACATCCCCCTAAATTTTCTCTAAGTACCACAATTCTACAGTTTCCTGGAGTTTTTAATTTGCATGTGACTTAAAAAATGCATGTTTTCTTTGATAAACTGCAGTTCTTACTGGCTTTTCTTGTCAGAGACCCATGTGAGGAATAAAGAAAAGACAATGCCCAAAGAACCAAAACCTTAGTAATTGTGAGGGTTTTTTTTTCTGTTACTTCAGTGTTCCACAAGTCAGGCTTTGCTGCTTTTTGTGAAAATTAGTTTTATTGTTGGCAATTTTCCAGATGCAATGAATAATAGAACACCAGATGTCCACTGCTGAGAAGAATTACAGATGAGCAAACACTTAGCAAAGACTTTCCTGAGGTAGCACAAAAACCTGTGAACACTGTTTCTAGAGTGCCTGTAGATTCTATGCTCCTGGCCCATTGTGCTTTGTGCTGTACAGAGATGAAAATCCAAAGCCTGTGTGACTAACTAAACATATTTGGCTACACCAGGGATTCCTGCGTTCCTCTAGATGGGGATTACTTTGCAGGAATAAGCAGTCACTGAAGAACTTGAGTGTGAATTTAATCACTGGATTTAATTTTAGTAACTGTCACACATGGGTTTGATTGTAAGTCATAAGAACATCAGAAGAAATGGAGGATAAGAGGGGTATCAAGAGTTCATGCAATTCTCACTCTTTCTCTCCAAGCAGACACAGTTACATATTTTCAGATGCAAAGCAAGCTGTGTTCCTGACCTTCTTTTTTTTTGCCCCAGCTCTTTCAGTCTCCTAGGAATATGCTTTTACCACAGACTTTGCCATGTGTGTTGTACTTGATGAGTGGAACAATCTATGTGTGAAGGGAAAAAAACTTCAGCGGTGGATAATTCACATTTGCTAGTAGAAACTATTTGAGTACTTCAGTAGTCCTGATCAAGTTTTTCTCTATATCTTAACTGAATTTTCTTTGCTGCAGTTCAAAATCATCACTTGTCCTGTTGTCACTGAGAGAATTTATTCTTCCTCTCCATAGTCTTGCAGCAGTTTTATGTATGAAAAAGTAGTTGTCCTCCTTGGGTCTTGTCTATATCCAGCTCTCCTCTCCTGTTGCTTTCCTGCACAGAAGTGTTCCTGAGCCTCCTGAAACCCTGGTGTTGCTCTCTGAAATTAACTATGCAACATTCTGACAAGTTGTATTCCATTTTAATGAGCCGAATTAGCTTACTAAGAAATCAACTGAATGGATGACACTTTGAGGGAAGCATTTCATTGTTTTTAACTCAACTGTCATTTTAACATTTTATGCTAAGGTGGTGAACGCTTATGCTGTCTGTATCGTTATTCAGTCTTACAAAAGACTTTCCTTGATTGCTTAGTGTGTTATTTGGAGGGTGACTCCACAGTTTCTGTGATAGGCAAAATCTCTCTCAAATTTGAATTTGTCTTTTTGTGACTCTCTGTGCTCTTGCATCATCTTAAAATAAATGAGTTGATTTTCTCAAGGCTTTTTCTTCCAAATACTGAAAATTACAGAGGACCAGAAGATTTATAGGATCCATCTATTCCAGCTCACAGTTTGAGGATAGTAGAACTTAGCTTTCTAGAACCTCTTTTTATGTGTATTATGTTCAAAACAGGTAGGTAGGAGGCTGATAGATAGCTGATGATAACCTAATGGACAGATAGCAAGGAACAAGTTGTTAATTTAGACTTTAATCATCCAGATATTGGGCTAGTGTTAAAACTCAGCACCTTACCTTTTAGTCTTGTGAAATTAGACCCTAATTATTTGCCTTATGAGTGAAGGAGTGCGCGTCGCTCCCAGTGATCTCAAGTCACAGTTAGGCATGCTCAGTGCTGCAGAAAATCAGGTCAAGTGTCTCACTGGGTGTCCATGGAGTGAGGAGCAGCTTTGTGTGAAGAGTCTTTAAAAACAAGCAAGCCTGCTTTCATATGCCCAGTCCAGCAAACTTATTTCTGTTTTTTTTTAAAAAAGTAATTACAGATTGAAAAGGATAAAATTTCTCTTCTGAGCAAGATCTACAGGCAGTTGTTTGCATAAAGCATTCGATTGGTATTATTAGTATTAGCTATCCTAGGCACTGTAAGGAAGCCAGATATGATAATATAGTTAAAAACTATTGAAACTAACACTGGAGGAGATCAAACAATTGTCTTGAGTGTGACATTTGAATCAATTGTATTATTATAACCGTGGTTAAAAGATGGTGTCAGCTTTCCCATGTAATCTTAGTGTCAGTGCCCTGGCTGTGCCGCCATGCATAGTGCAGGAATTAGCTGCTACCTTCTGGGAATAGTAGCAGAAAATACAGAAAAACTGATTGGTTTTGGCAGTTCACACATTTTTCGAGACAGAAAGCTAAGTATAGAAATGTGGTAGTATGACTTGGAGGTTTTTGTCATTTATGAACTGTATTCCCAGCTCTGCAAGAAGTGATTTGTGTAACCTTTGAGTGTGAGGTCTCGCATTCATAATTGTAAAGAGCACAGAATAATATTGCACACTAGAAAGTGAGATGTCAGATTGCTTTTCTGGTTGACTGGGCAGGACCTTTCTATACTAAATTTGGTGAGAGGAAGCAGCAACAACTGTTTTGCCTGCAGTCAGTTCTGTGTGCTGGTGCACATGAGGAGACAACTGAAATGCAAGGCAATGCCAAATGGCAGCAGGAGACTGCCGTGAGATAATTGATGTTCCCACATGTGTGTGTAACGTGTCCGAAAATACCTTCAAAGAATGGGAAAAAAGAGAAATTTTAGTCAGTGATAATGCACATCTAAATGCTTTTATTTTCTGTGGTTTTGTTGTTCTTGGTCTCACAGTTTTCTTTTATTATACATTTCCTCTGTGAGCTCACTTCTTTTTCTTGGCGGGGCATGTGTGCGTGTTCATTTCTTACTGACATATTTTAAGGAAAAAAAACAATTGTCCATCCTCAGCTTGCTCTTCTGGTAGCTCCATCCTCATCACAGACCCTTAGCCAAGCTGTAAGCTACACTTTTCAAAGCTCTCTCTACTGCAAAACATGTCCATGTCAGTCTCATATGGAGCCCAGCACTGGGCACAGTGCTCCAAATATGTCTCCTCAGCTCTGAGTCGCAGGGAAGGTTCAGCTCCCTCTGTATGCTGGTAGGGCTCTCCTTAGAGCAGCCCAAGGGATGCTGGTTGGCCTTTGCAGCAAGGGTGTATTGCTGGCCCATGTTTAAGTTTTTGTCTACCGTGTATTTTCTGGAAAACCTTCTTTCTAGACAGTCGATCCCCAGCCTGGACATGGAGTTTCCTCCCCATGTGCAGAACCATGTGGTCTGACCTTCATTTATTGTTCTTTGCCCACTGCTCCAGCATCTCCCTATCCAACTGAATGGCAAGTGCAAGCGTCTGGTGTGTCAGCCTAATCTCCTAGGATTTTGCTTTTATGGTTCACGTGCCTTTACAGGTGGGGAACTGCACGTTGCACTGGGTATTAAACAGATAACAGCAACAGCATATACACACATTTGGGAGAGGGATGTGGAGAAATATGTCCAGTATGATTTTGAAGGACATAAGAGATGAAGCATCACTATGCTTTGTTTACCTAGTTATTCCTAATATTGCCTTGTCCTATCATGGTTAGGCTGGATTAAGAATATTGCACATGTAGCAAGCTCTGCCTATGTGCTTAAAGTAATGAAGGAACTCACTGGTGCTTAACATTAGTTTTTTTCTATTACTTGGTCTTTCAGTCTTGGGTTTAAACACTTAGTAAAATGTGACAGTGTGAAATTTGTATTTTGTGTAGAACTTCAATGACATTATTTTAAAGATAGGCTACGTAAGCATTCCATCTTGTTTGGCCTTAAATTATGTATTTTCAAAATCAGAGATGGAAGATAAGATTTAATTCGGCTTACAGTTCAAGTTACTGTAGGGTCAACATGAATTAATTTGTTTCAAGGTCAAAACCTGTAGTAGAAAGAAAGCTTATGCTTACGGAAATAACTAATCCAAAGGAAAGAAAAACTCCAGAGGTATGAAGAACAAATCACAGCATTTGGTGAATTTATTATAGGGTTAGTTCCTGATGGCTATTTTTCTACTTCTGCAGGATTTAGAATTTACACTTTAGATTAAATAGCCTGGCAGGAAGGATTTAAGTCATGTGCCCAAGGTCACACACGGGAATGGATAAAGCAGTAAAAGGCTAGAATTTATCTGCCTACATGTAAAATACTCTTTTCTCTCTCACAGTGTTGATGAAAGCTTTTGGAACTCTCCCTTGGTGTGCAACTTGCTGCCTTGTAGCAGGATTGTCCTTTAATCCTGATGTGGGATGTTTAGTAGCTGTCAAACACTGCTGTTGGGCAAGAATATGGAGGGGACAAATCTTGTGTCTCAATATGAAACAACTCTAGTTTTTATCTTCTGCTTTATGGTACTGTGTAGCAGCATGGCATAGTCCAGCTTCTTGTCTGTACAAGCAGGACCTTTGCACTTCTCACCTTTCCTTTGTGCCCCAATGGGATGGAGAAGTGCCCTGTTTTATCATTTTTTCACTTGCAAGAAAATATGTAACAGGGAGCAGCAAGGGAGAACGCAATGCAGTTTTACATGGAAAATGAAGTCCGGATGTACAGGCAGTACTGGAAGATATTGCCCTGTCAGTATGAACCGTTGTTTGAGTATGTTTTGTGTTCTGATGGGATAAGGTTGTTTGGTCAACAAAGAGGAGGTTTTGAATGGGAGTTAGTCAAATACCAGTTACCTTTTATCTCAAATATCTTCTAGGCTGTGGGAGTGATAATGATGTCACTCTTATTACTAAATTCCATAGTTGTTTTTGTTTCTGTTTTTCTTTTGTTTTATGTCTTGGATCCAACTTTGTAAGGTGTAGGCACCTAGTTTATAATAAGATTAGTTGAACTCAATTTGCTTGGTGCTACCAGATATTTGAGTGGAACAATCCTGTCAGCTTTCAGGGTTTGTGTCAAACTCTTCATTTGTTTCTTGGTTGGTTGTCAAAAATGGATACATTGCTTCAGTACTGGAGAGGCAAATAGTCCTCAGACTGCTTAATAGAAACTACAGGAAAAAAAGAAGATGGAATGCACATGTCAGATAAATTATTTTAAAATTGTAGAGCCTTTCTTAAAACTAAGCTCATTGTGAGATATTTACTGAAGAAAAGCCATTGTAAAATGAGACCTTTCCTTTGTTTTCTTTGAAGAAGCAAATTTATATAAATGGTTGTTGTGTCTGCTCTAGTTTATGTGATTAGAAAGAAGAAGCAAAAAAGAGAAACATTTACTTGTTTTCCCATCTTATCTTTGAACTGAATGGCATATTCTGCTGCCTGTTACATATTCTTCTAGGGGTCATTTTGAACTACGCCAGCATAAATTTGTGTCATCTTAAGATACAAATGTGTGTGTTGAAAAAACTGCCCTCATGCTGTGGTCATTAAAATTGGGATTGAATGAAAACATCAGGGTTTTTTCATCTCCTAAAACAGAAGAAGTTGACTTCGAGTGAAAGGAGTTGTTCAACTACATAATGTATATTATAGTTCAAATGACTCAGAATGCAGAAGTATGAAGTAGTCCCCTCTCTGCGCTTCTCTGGGATAAGAGTGACAAAATGGGAATCTGACTCAAAGTTTCAAGGCTTTTTATCAAGGGCTTTTTTGTCAGGCTGAGTGAGACAGAAAGAGGAGAGTTTTAATTTCCTGCTTGTTAGAACATCATCTTTAAGAAACAAGTATTTCTTTTGTTAGAAACATACAAAATGTGAATGTTCACGTTTGTGTAGTGGATAAGAATCAAAGATTTTTGCCACACTTGTCAAACATAATTTAATTGCAGGACTAAATTAAGGACTGTATTCCAAGCCCATACACCTTTTCATCAGTGACTATAGTGCCTCATTTTATTTCCAAGCCAAGTCTAAGCAACATGGGTGATAATTTAAGGCTTTATCTTGGGAGCAAGTGGTGGTGTTTCTGTGACCATAGAGGAATATTACTGCTTAGGGAAGTTGCAAGACTATTGTCATTTGACTGTGAAGGGTTTCCTAACTTTAGCTTTTCAAGGAAGTTATCTCTGAGCAACTATACTTCTCCTTGTGTAAAATAAAGAAAAAACAACTATTTTTGAAAGGTGTTCCATAAAATAAGATTGATGCCCAGTATCTTGCTAGAATTAGATAATCTGAAGATCCAAGATGGATAGGTTTCCTTTGAGGTCTGGTTAGCATACTCAAGAGTGTGTATGTGTGTGTGAGAGGGCTTGTCTGTGTACAAAAAAAATAGAGTTTCTTCCTCTGGTTCAACCAAAGGGAAGATATTACACAAATGTGTACATCTAATTGTCATGACAGGAGGAAAAAGTATTTGTAGAAGCATAGTCAAAAGCTTAGTTCTTCTTTTTCATTAAACATTCTTCTCATACCCAAATACTCTTATTTTTTGTCCACCAGAGTGCACATTGTTCTGATTGTAGTGAACCTATCTGTTTCAGAGATCTGAATGTTCCGGTTTTTTCTTCACGTAGGATGTCAGCTCAAAACTTAATTCAGTCTGGTGTTATGTTTGGCTATAATAAATTCTTAAAGATGTCTGAAATGGTTGCTGTATGTTGTTCAATGGGCATGTCATTCCACTGTTAGGAGAAATTGTGTCTGTTAGAACATCATGATGACCAGTGTCTTGAATGAAGAAACACTGTTATAGAAACAACACAGCATGTCACACGGTATTTGTGATCATGAGGAACTTACACTAACCTGTGCCTTCAGAGTGAAACCAGAGAGCTTTTTATGCCAACCTGGTGTGTTAGTTGTGGAAATTGATAGAATTGTTTTGATTGGAAAAGACAATCCACTTAAAATCATTAATACTAGAGTGATGCCTTGAACTCCAAACAAACTTCTCTCTTGTTTTGAAACCAAGTGGCTTGCTAACAATCCAGTAGTAAAACTGGCCAATGAGATAGCAGTATATAGTGAAAAAAAAAATACAACTTGTTGGTGAGACGTTGTCAGTAACAATGTTGTTGGTAGTGCAAAGCAGTAAGTAGTGGAAGAAGTAGTTGTCAGCATCTATGAGTCTAATTGGAACTGTAATAACCACAGGCAAAAAACGCCCCTGTTCATGCTATACAGTTATGGTTTTGGTGAACAACTACTGTTGTGCATCTAGTAGGAAGGAAAACAATACTTTACATGTTGTTTTGCTTTGCTTAGATGAGTGCAGTTTTATATAGATATTGTGTTTGGTGCTGATCATGTTACCTCCTCCTGGCTTGGTTTTCTTGCTGTCATGAGCAAAGCTCATAGAGACAGAATAAAGCCTGCCCATTGAGAAGAAATTAAGTATGTAAATACAAGAGGTTTAAAATACCTCATGGTGTAAAAACATTTGCTTAAGTCCGTGGTAATAATTGCCATTGCTTGACTGCAGTGCTCCATGCAACTAATTTTATTACCCCAGAATCTGTAAAAGAGGAGAAGGCAAAAAGTCATTTTGGTTGGATTTTCTGGCAGATGGTGTAGAAGCTCTGTGTCTTATTACATCAAAGATGGTTGCAACTGTCACATTGAACTGTTATTTAATGGTCACGTCTGCTGTCATTAGTCAGCTCTTCGATTAGTTCTTTGGGTAGAAAGATGTTCCCAGTGGGTGTAGTGGTACCACACATGCCGTCCAGTTTATTGTTTAAATTTACAGCTTTGGTTTCATAAGCATAAAATACTTTTTATTACAGTTAGATATTTGTATGGCTTCTGGCTATTCTGTGAAATTCGGTTGCATAGAACTGAGACAGTGAATCTGAATAGGTGTGGTGTGATTAAAGGGAATGTTATCTGGAGTGTTATTTTTTACCTGTTTTATCAAAAAATGAATGATTTTAGGTGCAAGTCTTTGGTCTTGATTCAAAGCTAGGAAAGACTGGTTTTCATTAAACCAAACTCTTGTGAGGTTAGTCTTTGATATGACTAGAAAATAAATCCCTTAAATCTAGATCATCACATTCTCTGATTGCTTAGGATTATATATTTTTCTCAAACTTCTGTTTGTGTTTTTACATTCTAGCTATTGTAAAAAAAAATGGGAGATAATGCAAAATACTTATCCTTTTTTTTTTTTTTTTTTTAGAAGTTGTTGAAACAATTGTAAAACCAGAATGCAACAATATGATGAAGCTGTCCTGGGGACATGAGTTCTAAATGTCACGTGGTTTAATAGTGATGCTATTTGAAAATGGATTTTTTTTTTTTAATTTAAAGTAATTTATTTTCAACAGATGAGTATTTTGGAGTTACATCTAACATGTTTTTTTCTCTCTTTTGTAGGCTGGACTTTGACATACTTTTCATGAAAGAGGTTTCCAACTAGTTTTCTATTAAAAACTTTGAGAAGAAGTTCTATGTAGCTCTTACTTTTAAGAGTGCTGCAAAAATGATTACTTCAGATTTGCCAGTACTACAGTGAGTATACATTTTTATATATATTTCAAGTTTTCAGTTCTGAAAAGGCTGAAGTAAATAGGTGGTCATGAGGATAAAGCACAAGCCTGAGAGAAGCACAGAATAATGTGACTGTTCCAGGCCTCCTATGTTGTTATATACTGAAAAACTGTGTAAAAAAACTCCTAAGGACACTTAATGTAAAAGACATTTTTTTGTATGGAGACTTTTATGCTTCTTAATGTTGTGAGATTTCAGAAATTTGTATGAGTTTTAGTCATAATTGACCATATTCGTATACTCCAGTTGCTTACTCTTTTTTTTACAATGAGCTATATTTATGCTGCAAAAAGCCTTTGGCTTCTGCAATTGAAGACAGCAAGTGGCATTAACATGTTTTGGTCTAGCTGGGAAATAGGAGTGGTTTATACAAAGGGGGATATCACTGTGCCTGGATAAAATGAGCTATTGGAAAGAATAGAGTGCAAGTCTATAATGAGAGGAGCTAGCAGGTAAATCCAGTAGAGGTAAGAAAGGAATTGCAGAAACAGGAACAAAATAGAGCTTTACTTGATGTGTCAGGACTCTGTCCGTCAGTCAGACACCTACCCAGCCACTCACTCCCCACCTCAACAGTCCATTTTCCTGGATGGTTCTCCAAGGGCTGCAGTGAGGGTACCTGCTCCAGCTTGGGCTCCCCAGGACTTATGGGACATCTGTGCTTGGTACCAGACACACCATCTCTGTCCTGCTACTGTTCACAGGACTGGTCCCTTGCCACATTCCACCCTTGCTTCAGGAGCTCCCGCAAGGGACTGGCCTGTGCTCTGTCCTGAGGCTGTTGAGATAAGTTGGAACTGGCTGAGACCAGCACAGACAGCCCCTGATCCCCTCACAAATCTCACCCTGTGGCCACCACCATCTCATCATGTAGACCTAATATATCCAGTAATTACCTAATGGTAAGGCATTTTGTTTTTGCTTGGAACGTACATAGTAAAGTAGGAATTACTGCAGAGTGTAAAGATGGAGATGACCCTGATGGGTAACACTGAGAGAGAGAGAGTGTCTATCCTGAGGGAAAGAGGTTTGCCGCTGTTGATATTTTACTGGATATGGCACATCCAAAAAGTGAGAATGTACTTTTGAAATGCTGTAAGTCACAAGCTGGGAGATTCTCTCACAGCAATGGGAGCAAAGGGATATTCCCATTCCCAGATAGATGGCTTTAAGAAGTGAATGACATATCATAGAGGTTAAGGTTTAAAAGTGCATGTTAATAGATTTGGTAACTCTGCACACCAGCTGAAAAACCTGAGGGACGTTACAGATCTCAGCATATTTTTCAATCAAAAGATGATCATGAGCCACCAGTGTTATGCAATATTAAAAAAACTGAAGAGAATATGTATGTTAGAGGAATATGTAGAGCAAGGAATCATTTAATGTCTCTGTGTGAAACATTGAGATGTCATCATCAGTTATATATACAGTTTTCATTGTTTGTAAACAACGTTAGATCTTTCTTTTTACAAAAAAAAAAGCAGCAGCATTCTCACTTAAACTTTTTGAGACTCTCCTGAGGGCTCAGAACATGAAGTCTAGTGTGGATGAGTTATTAAAGTAAGTGCTAATGAGTAATTGAGTAGGTCCTAACCAAACTTTCATCAGAAAGGGATCTGGCTAAGGGTGAGAAAACTTGAAGCAGTCTTTGGTTTATGGGTATTAGCTTCATACATTTAGATTTTGGAAGCCACAATATGTTTCTGCACAGAGAAAGCCAAGCTTTTCTTTGTAGCTCTTAAATAAGCAATGTTGAAGGATTATTATGCTATGTCACTCCTATGCCTTATTTCTAATTTTTCATGGGATGAAGCTGGAACACAAGAAGTTCCACTTAAATATAACAAAAAATTATTTCACTGTGAGGATGGGGGAGCCCTGGCCCAGGCTGCCCAGGGAGGGCGTGGAGGCTCCTTCCTTGGACATGTTCCTGTGCGATCTGATCTAGGTGAACCTGCTTCTGCAGAGAGGTTGGACTAGATCATCTCTAAAGGTCCCTTCCAAGCCTACCATTCTATGATTCTATGATAATGTTTTTGGCTACCTTCTTTAAACAAAGGGTCCTAAGTCAATTTGACATATTAATGTACTTTGCTTAGGATCAGATAAAATATTCCCTCCAAATTTTTTCTCTGAGGGGATATGAAAGGTGCTATCTTTGTGGATTCATAGAAGTGGCTTCAGAATGCAGTGAAGATAGGATTTCCCTTACTGGTATTTCAGATAGCGGGGAGAAAAAAAACTTCTCTGGTGTGACTGACTGTTGTGAGTCTTCTCTCAATGAGGTGACTCATTTGCTATGAGGCATGTTCCTTTTAGATTTTGAGGATGAACCATGAGAGCTGATTCATCCATGATTCATGAGCCCGTGCATTTAGCCATTTTTCTTCATGAATGCTTTTTCTCACAAGGCCGAGAGTCTGGTGATAGCAATTATTGAATTTATCTCTGCCAGAACCTTGAGCCATCTCAGCAACACCCATAAAAGCTTATAGGAGTGGTTTTGTTTATAAAAACTGATACATGAAGATGGTTTTCTGGTGAGGTGTGTTTTTAAGAGGGGATGGTATAAGCTGTATATCTAGAACTTTTTGTAATAGTAAAAGCAAGGTAAATTTGTTTCCGTTTTTCAGAGATCTGACATTTACTGTGTCTGTGGTAAAAGACAGCCTAATAATCCGTTAATTCTTTCATTACCTTATGGTTAGGTTCAAGGACTAGTTGTTTTAAGTTGTTTCTGCTGTTTTTATAGGATACTTCAGCCATCACAGAAACCAGAAAGAGGAGTAAATTTGAGCTCTTAAAAGAAGTATCATTTGCTTTACTCTGCTCACCCTAATCTTGTAGGTCTCCTCTGCCAAATTCTCTTACACCTCTGTCATGCTAAAAGTGTCTTGGAGAGGGAAGATGGAGCCTTAGGCACCACCGTCTCTCCTCTTCTTAGATGAGGCCTCCTTAGGCCCCAATTATTTTCCCTCCAAACAGCTTCAGGAAAAATAAACTGTGACAAAACCGAAGTTTTCCCCTCAGGTGAGTAGTCACATGCTTATAAAATAGGGATAGGATAATTCTGGTCTATTGAGATGTGGATGACTGCCACCAGATAAATTACTTCCTAGCAATTCTGCAAGATGAATGAGGGAGATGAGTGCTGGCCAGATGCTCTTCTCGATGAGTGTTAAAAACCTGACAGAACTGCAGGCAGTTTAAGAGATGTTTTACTCCTCCTCCAAGTTCAGAAATCAGAAGAAAAGGGACCAGTGTGCCCAGTGCAGCTGTAAGGCTTTGACAGAAACAAGAAGCGCTACCTCCCAGACCAAAGGGACTGAAGGTCACAGTGGAAGGGCTTTTTTTTTTTTTCTCCAGGAGTTGCATGATTCAGATAGAATTCCCTGCTGCTTCAATTGGCTAAAGACTGTAGATTGTCGTTGATCCTACCTCCTTACATACTTATTTGCTGGAAAGAAGTCTTCTCTCTGCCTCATATATTGTTAGGGTGAAATTAATCTTGTTTAAAATGAAAGTTTATTTAAAACATTAATTTTAAATGTATATTTGAGCTGCTTCTCTGGATCACTTTGCCGTCAGTGGAGAGAAAAGAAAGTGTTTAAAACATAGATTGACCAATTCTGGACATTGACCTTATCATGAGGTGTGTTGCACCTTAAGATTTTCTGTTTTCTGCCTTTTATATGTCTCAGATTAGATGAATCTCTTCCCTTGTACTGATTTTCTGAGCCTTTCCCAATAGGCCTCCAGCAAACCAAAGAAGTTTTACCAGAAAAAAGGGAAGTGTGGTAATCAGCTTTAAGATAAGAGTTTAAGACAAAGAGGAGAAGGCGGTTAATAATTAAACTGTGCCTTCCACATGCAGTGTTTCACAGGAACTGAAATTTCCAGAACTAAATACACAAATCTCAGTAGGTTTTGCCAGACCCAGACAGAGGCTGTAGCAGAGTCAAGTTCTCTGTGGAGGAGATGAATGCAAAATATTAGTACAGTTTGATTTATTTATATAGCTCAAGTGTTTCAAGGGAAGTGTTGGAGCAGTTTGCCTTGGAGGACTACTGAATCTGGTTTTAATAGAGACAAATCTTTATCCTGGTGATATTGGAGGTGTGGTTTTGTAAGCAAGCAAAGCCACAATGTTTCCCCAGGAATGGGATTAGTGCTTTTAACACCCTACACACAAGATACTTCCAGGAAGGACCTGTATAGGCTGGAGAGGAGCTCTTTTTTTTCTACAGAGAGCAAGAGACATTGGCTTTAATTTCTCTTCAGCAAAAGAAAGCAAAAGAAATCTTTATTGGGTTCCTCACTTCTGCATTCAAGCGTTCTTAAGCAAAAAAAATATTGTGAGGCCGTTGGCTTTTTTGTCCCTTGGAGTTGCAGTGTGGTGGCTGCTGTTTGAGTGAAGGCCCGAATCTGCACAGACGTTGTCTGTTTTGCTTTTCTCTGGCATGGCTCTATTTTACCAGATAATTTCAGAGTTTTTATGGGATACTTTTTATTTGGCTTGAGGCTTTTTACAATTTAATGTTCAAATTCATAGCCTAATATGGAATTTCTTTTAATTTCTCATTTTTTACAAAGCAGAAAAGCCGCTTCTCAGTTTTTATCACAGCAAAGATGGATTTTCAGTACTTTGTAGAAATACTGCTTTATAAGTGACTAATTTGGGAACTCAAATATACTTGAATACTGTAATTTTAATCCAGAGTGCCCGGTCTTCTAGGATATGTAGAGCATTTGGAGATAATGCATTACTTTCAGAACAGGAGCTTCACGGATGTTCTGCTGCTTTTTAGCATTTGTAAAGGATTCTGCGGTGCTTTTGTGCTTGTTAACTGTTGGAAAAGAATATTAGATTAGTATTGGACTATTAGAATAATATTAGAAATGAACTGTAGTTCTTCAGAACTGTTTGGATTAAAGCAGAACTAGAACATTACAGTAATTTCAGTGATGAGAAGTGTCAGAACGTTCTTGATTCTGATATAATGATGTTTGTATCTTTCTACGTGACTAAATAGCTCTCTTGGTGATACAGCAAATTTGTGAAGTGTTTCTGATTTATAAAACAGAATTAAAAAAACCCAAACCCACAGACCATGTGGAAGATATACACAGATCTTGGCTTGCTGAAGCTTGTTGGTTTCTGTAAACCAGATTATGAATGCTGCCACTTATGCTTGAGACTGTAGAAAGTAAGGCAGTAGATCTGATTTTTTTTTTTTTTTTTTCCTTTTACCTACCCCTTGCACCAGTGTTACTCTTTTCTTTAAATCCACTATCATTTACTTGAAGTGAAACCTCTGGTTAGAGCTAGACTTGACACATCTTAGAGTAATTTAGGACATTATCACAGCGATAATTTCATTTACAGAAATCTCCTGCACTGATGGTCTTGCAAAGTAAAAATAATGCTCATCATTAACAGGTATGGTGTTGCTTGTAGGATACTATTGGGCAAAAACTTAATGCCTCAGGAGATCAAGCTGAACTTCTTCAAGCAGCTAGGTCTGATTTCAAGGCAGAGAAGTACCTATGCACCTGGCTAGGGGGCGGTGGGCAGAACCTGGGGTAATGTTTTTTTCCCTATTGAATGTAGTCTTCAGTTTCAAACAGGAATGATTTGAAAAACGATACTGTGGGCTTCTCTCTTCATAGTCATTGAGCAATGGCAATGTTTTTTCATTGCACATTTTTCTAACTGCAAGAATCATAAATGTCTTCAGATCAAAGTGAATTTTCTGGCTTGTGCCTCATGGTCAGTGTTAATCCTCTCTTTGTTACCAACTGCACAACACAATTGTCGTCAAGTGTGACTAAAACCACCACATAACCCAAGTGGGACTGTGTGTAACAATTCTGATGATGTGGTCGCTGGATTGGACTCCACTTTGCTTTCTCATGACCTTGAAAGCAGCTCGCATGTAGTTACTAAAAGAAAGTTGATACTGGTGAATACATTGTGGGATGGATATGTTGAGAATGTGCTGTTCAATATAGCTAGTTGTGAAGTGCAACATGACTTCAAAAGAAGCTGTTAATTCATATAACGTCCAGTCTATAAAATGACAACACAGTCCATAAAAAGGTAAGGCTTTTTGTCAGGGCTAACAATGCTTAGTTGGTTAGTTTGTAGAAAAAATGTGACAAACCTTTTAATGCTTATCTTTTTTTTTTTCCCGGCATAGGACTAAATATTTCATCAGTCAGTTATACATTACTTGTTGATTTCAAATCATTTTAATTTATCTAGTGTTTTTCCCCCCTAGGGATTCTACAAATGAAACTACTGCACATTCAGATGCTGGCAGTGAGCTTGAAGAAGCAGAAGTCAAAGGAAAAAGAAAAAGGGGCCGTCCTGGCAGGCCTCCAGTATGTGTCATTTAGTTTTTGTTTTGTTATGCATCTATTTAAAATTGATTGCAAACTGTTTTTCATCTGATTGTCCTGTGGTCACATAAGCAGGGTTTTAGTGAGCCCTATGTCAAACCTTATGAGGACTTGTAGAGTGAACCATTTATTGGATTGATACACAAACAACGTTTGGAGTGTTTAAAAAGGGACATTAAATATGAGCTCATTGTAGCCATTGTTTTTTCTTTCACTAACCTCTTATTTGAACATTACAATTTTGTTACTGCTGTCATATTACAATGTTCTTCCAGACAATCTCAGTAGGCATGACCACTTTCTGTTTTGAAAGCTGTAATGAATTTCAAGTGACAAATGCCATTTGAGCCATGAGTAACTGACAATCTCCTAATGTGAACGGAAGAGTTGCAGCACAGTGTTAACTGAATGCCTCAGAGGATCTATTAACACATCTTAAAAATTCACGTTGCTGACTTACACTGTCCTACGTATAGACTGAGAGCTCTTCTAGCACAGCAGCTGATATTGCTGTCTGGTGAATGGTATTTGTTGTTCTTCAGTAGTCTTTGCTTGTTGCTGACTCTGGAATGGGAACATAAAACAATCCTCTATTACACATAGCAGTAATATTATATATTTAAGGATTTTGTTTTCATGTATTTTATAAAATAGCTGATATGTTTGAAAATACAGAAAAAGTTCTTTGTTATGTTGTCCTTCATTTTCTTTCAAGGTCATCAGCTATAGTTCTGTTAATTATATCCCTTGAAATGCTGACTCTGGAATAAGATTTTTGATGAGAAGTTCTGTGTGTTTGTTAGTAATGGGTTTAATTCTTCTCTTAATGTTTGTCTATGAGTACACCCCTGGGATGAATGTATTGTATACATAGTACTTAATAGATGGAGATTTATTCAGTTTTTTACCCGAAGATCTTCCATCCTAAGTCTGATTCCATAAGCATGGGTTAGTGGCTCTACAAGGATGGACAAAATGCTGTATTAGTTTCAAGCATACTGTCCAACTCCTCCTTAGTATTGGTTTTCAGTTTGCATCAGAGTTTGTAGACTTATTTTGGGAGATGACCTTTTAAATCCTGAGCTTTTCTGTGCATGTCATCTTCCTTTTGAAACCTTTTTAACAGTATTTCCTGAGATGGCAAATACTTATCTTTAAATGGACAGATTTGCTCATGAGTATGGGACTTCAAAGAACCATGTGAAGAAAACAAGTCATCTGTTCATATAACCTGCCAATAAAGGGCAAAATAATTGTCTTAAGAGTACCTCTTTAGTAAATCTTTGAATTTTAGCAGATGTAGTACAACAGGATTGTACAACCCGATGGCTAACCCAAGAAGGTTGTCAGAGCATAGAAATTTAAGTTAAAGCAACAGTAGTGGTATTTTGCACCCACTAGGCATTCACTGGAAAGGAAAAGTGAACATTATAAAGGTGTTTATCATCCCTCTATTTGAGCTTATTACTAGCTCCTAGGAGTGTTTTCACTGAAGCATTCCACTTGTCCTACAGTCATGTTTCTAAAGGAACCAATTGCTCATTATGCTTAAAACAACTCCAGGCTCGTTAAGTTACATGATATTTGTAAAGTGATGAACATACAGAGGAAGTAGCCATTGCTTCCTCCATAAAATGATGGGCAACTGACTGTTGCTGCTAAGGAGCAAGACCTTAGGGTCATCAGAGATAATTCCATGAAAATACCATCTTCATGGTCAAAAAGTCCAATTCCAATATTGAAAGTGTGAGGAAGGGAACAGAACAAACTGAATCGTGTGTCCTTTATAAAGCTGGTTTGCCAACATTTGGAATACTTAGCACAATTCTAGTTTCTCTTCTGTTCTTGATCTCTGCCCCAAAATCTCAAGGTCTGGAAGAGATTCAGAGAAGAGAAAAAATGATAATTACTCATGGAATCAGACTGGGAAAAACCTCAGGAGGTCTCATTGCAACTTCCTGCTAAAGCAGGATCAGCTTTGGGATCAGACCACATTGTTTGGGGCTTTTCCAGTCTGGTCTTAAAACCCACTAAGGCATGAGAGTGCACGGCCTCTCTCAGCAACCCATTTCATTTGATTTTGTGAAGAATTTATCCTATGTAGGCAATCAGAATCTCTCTTGATTCAGTTCATGACCACTATCAGTTGTCCTCCCACTGTATACTGCTGCAAAAAACTCAACAGGGGAAGTGTTGCCAGCCCCCAGCTATGTTGGTAGCCCTCTACTGAACTTGTTCTAGGTTATCGATACATTGAGCATTTGCAGTGAGCGGGCCAAACCTGGATACTGTATTTCAGATAAAGGCTAGGAAAAGGTGTAATGGCTCTCCTTGATATATTGCTATATTCAGAGTTTGTACAGGAAGGGCTGTGGCTGCTCAGACACCTGTCTGTCCTCTATCCAGTTTGCTGTCTGATGAGACCTTGCGGTCCTTTTCCACAGAGCTGTTCCCTGGGTAGCTATTCTCCAGGCTGTGTGGATGCAGGAATTTATTCGTCTGCCAGGAGCAGGTCTTTGCATTTGTCTGTGTTGATTTTGAGTATACCATTAGCCTAGACCCCCAGACTGTCAATAGTAGTCTTAGTATCACCAAGCAGCCTCCTTGCCAATTTGGTGTAATCTGCACACTTGACAGGAGCTCACTCCTTCCCTTCCTCTGGATACCCAATAAAAATGGAAAACTGGAATTGTTCCACTTACACTTCTGTCATTTTCTTGATCATCAGCCGTCCAGGTAGAGGATGATCTATTCACTGTTATGCTCGGATCATAACAGTTTAACCATTTGCCCATCCAGACACAACTTCCCAACTTGAATACAAGAATGTTGTGGGAAATGGTTAAAACCTTATTTAAGTCAATATTGAATGCATATTGAAAAGTCTAAACTTAACGTTTCTGTAACATACTAAGTCATGGACTTACCAATTGAGGTATTGAATTTTTAACTTTGCAGGAGAGTCTTAGCCTCATTTCATCTTGTAGCAGGGATAGTAGATACTGTAGGAGACAGGGTTTTCCTTCTAGTTCTAAATAATACACATCCTGATTAACAGTAGGAAGGAAGCCTCTTGGAAGAATTTCTTTTCCTAGTCTTTGGTGTTTGTAGTTTGGTGTGACATCAGAGTCCTTTGTCAGCTTGTTTGGTGGTTTTGATCTGTCCCTTAAAACTGAAGTGAGTAAGTATTTATGTAGTTCCATACTACACATACAACTAGTATCTGAAGACTTGTCTGTCTCACCACTTGTAGCTTTCTGATAGAGATATCCTAATGACATTAGAAGTTCTTAAGCTTTTGATGGGACAGTCCTTGTATTTTTGGCCATGTATTCATTTTTCTGTGGAGAAAGGCACTACATTCAGTCTGCTATAAATGCACTTCTGTCTCTACTAGAAGAATTGATGTGATTCAAGACTCTCTTAATGCTTTAAGATGACTTTTAGAACTCTTGAAAGGTTTTAAAATAAGAGTTAAAAGGAGCAATGCCACCCTGCGGCAATGCCTCTGCTATTTTTTTGTTCTAATCTGTGTGCGCTGCAGCTGAAGCAGCTCTGTTTGTGCTGGATGTTAGAGGACTTGTAACTGTCTTTGTGTGAGATGAGGCTTTTCATGGGGAGAGCCTCGTTTCTGTGATGAAGATGGTCCAAAGGACTGACCATTCGAATCCAGTAACTTTTCCCCAGATGATTTTACAAGGTATGCAGTAGCTGCCTTTTTAAAAGTCAGGATTACTTCAGAAGGAGCTCAGATGTTACCATTCTGCTTAACGTGAGCTAACAATGCAGATGCCTCTCAAGAGGATGATGCCGTTTAGAGACAAGTTCTTCAAGTTGGAAGGTTAAAAAGCTTCTTCCAGCTACCTTGAGAAATTGAGTGTTGCTTTAAATTGCTTAAAGTACAAACGAACATGAAGGCCATCATATAAAGTGATGGATTGGGTGAACTTACTGACCTGTAACTTGTTTTCTGTATTTACTTTTTCATGAAGTGTATCAGATCGACTTTAGGAATGTTAACAGCAAATGTCAAGCTGCTTTCACTGTTCTTGTGGGGATTTTTTTGGTAGTGTGTGAATTAACTTTCACTATATTGTGCCTCTTCTGAGAACTCACTGGTGTTCTCACCCTTCTAATGAAAAATTGACTCCTGGTCAAAGCCACTCCCCCTTTCCACAGGATACCTGACAACTGTGTGGAGTTTGAATTGAGCATTTATGTGTCTTGAGATGACTCATTTTGAGCATGTGTACGCTGGTCCATTGTACTTGTGCTAGAGGAGGTGGCTTTTCTCGTTGCTTTCCAATAACAAAATATTTTTGGATGTGTGTGTTTCACATGTATGTCCAGTAAAGCCAGTGCTTTCCCTTCATCCTTGTAGTGTTTAATGTTGCCCGTGGAATTCTGTATTGAGAAAAAACTGAGTTTAGAGGGGACTTGCATTACCTTCTGTGAAGGGCATCACCTTGCATTGCTGCTTTCATTGAGCAGTAGTTGTAGCTGGTTGAGGTGCTTATAGCTTATTGCTTCCCAGATTGAGTAAGCACATGGATTGTATATCTAAAAGAGTAGGTTTACTTCTGATGCTTGCCACTTCATTAAATAGTGATCATGTGTCTCTTTGGAGCTCAGTAGAGCTCAAACATTTCACATACTGATAACTTTCTTGCTGATCAAGGCAGCTTTGCAAGTGTTTAAAAAGTCAGTGGAAGAGAATGTGTATTATTTTGATCATAAATGCAGACGTTTCCCAAAATCTTTTAACAAAGATTCTACCATTATTTTAAGCTTTCCAGCTTGCTTTTATATGCAAGTCCTTAACTGAGGATTTTCAAGTAGCAGCTGCAGTTGCAATTGTGCTATACTTTGCCTTTTTCTTTAGCTCTCTGGCCCCATCGATAGTGATCCCTTCTAAAGCAAGGAGAAAGCTGCAAGTCTGTCTCCTACCAGCTGTCTTCCAGAAAATAGATCCCTTACATCTGCTGGACAATTGTTAATGTGTCTGCGGTTGGAAGATGCAACCAAAAATGTTGACTTCATGTTCTTTACTAAAAGCTTTACTATGAACTGGTTTCCAGTATATTCAAGTAAATGGTCCCATGAAGATATTGTCTTAAATGTCATCTTTGACTTGCCTGTGTCCTATTTTCTTTAACATGATGCCTCAAAATAGCTTCATTGTTCTGTGGAGAACAGCAGCATTTCATTGTCTCTCTTACAGTAGGGAAAAAAAGACTAGAATATGGAAGTAAAGTCATAGCAGGAGGCTTATGGTGTCCTTCTGCATAAGGTCATTTGAATTCAGAGAAAACTGTTCACTAGATGGCTTCTTAGAAGCAGAATCTATACTACCTGCTTGTAAGCTTGAAGAATCTAGAGAAAACTTAAAATGTTTATATTCACAGAGAAAGCATTTTAACTCATCACATTTTGAAGCAAGGGGTTATTATCATGATGTGCTCAGTCTGATTGTATAAATTCAGTGATTTAATTTGAGATGAGTTGAAGAGATGACTCTTTATATACACAGTTTCTTATTAAAAGAAATGTATAAAACCAGAAATACAGAAAATTAATGTTAACATAAGTGTATTTTAATAAACTATTATCTTTCAAGATCATTAGTTATTCCAAAAGTTTGTTGTGTGAAAAATTGAGACGCTCTTGCTGTCCTGCCTTCAACTTGGTCATGTTTGACTAGTTTTAGCCCAGATTTGTTGAGTAAGACTAATATGACTATTGATGTGAACTCGTGCTCCAACGTTGGAAATTTGCCACTACTTACTTTGACATGACAGTGACTTTTAAGTTGTTCCTCAGCTATGATAAATAAAAATATACATATTTGACTGGATAAAGCTGGTTGAATTTCATAGCAGATCTTGCTTTGAGGAAGAGGTCAGGCTGGAGACCTCTTGAGATCCCTTCCAGCCTGGCTTATTCTGTGATACTTATGTATATATACATTTATCAATGTATACACAGTGTGTAATATTTCTGTGTTATTTATAAAGATACATTGAGTCGTTTCAGGTATAGCTATAATAAATTTTCCTTCTGCTGGTTTTCTTTGCCCAGTCTGCCACTAAGAAACCTCGGAAGTCTCCAGCAGACAAGGGTCGCTCTGAATCTGGAGCTAGAGGAGCAAGCCGTGGAAGAGCCAATGGCCACCCTCAGCAGAACGGAGAAGGTGACCCTGTCACTCTGTTTGAGGTGGTGAAGCTGGGAAAGAGTGCCATGCAGGTAAAACAAGTAATTGTGTTATTCATTCACGATTCAGTATGTCCTGAATGTGCTTTGATTGAGTTGAAGTTTGTCTTATGTACTTCTGAAAGACAAGAGACAGATCACAGTGTCCCATGTTTCAAATTCTCCGTTATTTTGCTCTTGACTTCCAAATTGAAGAGAAATGTTGGTATTAAGCAGTCCATTAAAAATATCCCATATTATGTTTTAAATGAGGAAAAAGCACATGGTATTAGTTATGGATCCAAGACTCTTCTTTGCTTGTGTTTTCAAAAATGCATGCTAATACAAGCAGTTTTGAGTGCTTTGCACTGCACCTTGCGTTTCTCTTGCTGTCTCCACCAAAGCAGCAGAGGAAGGGTAAACTGGTTGCCTGGACTTCCTCTGTGACTGAGGCATAAAGATGGACACATCCTGAAGGCAAACTTTTCATTACAAATTAAGTATCTCGTACTCCTTCACATCTTGATCTGTTTCACAGGTCTTACAGGATCTGTTGGGCCATGAGTCCTATCTCAAGAACCTCTGTAGATGATTGGTTTTGACAGTACTTGTATGCTTTAAGTAAGCTACTATGCTTCAACTACTGCTTTTGACACTCAAAGGAGGAACAGTGGGCCCAAACCATTGTTGATCCAGTGTAGTGCAAAACAGTTGTTCTTACTGAAGGATTATTTAAGCAAACCTCATTTACTTTTCATTCCATCAAGAGGGGACTCATGCAATATCAGTTAGTTTGTTTTGACTGTATGGTGCCTAACTGAGAAGATTACAAATTAGGAAAATTAGGGACAAGTCTTTCTTTCAGTATTGCTTCTAGTGTAGCTAAAAGCTAGGTCTAATTATCTCCCAAAGGAATCTGGTTGTCTAGATGAGTGAAAGCTGTGGAAAATGTAATCCTGGTCTCAAATCTGTGGAAGGTCTGAGATTTGTAATTTTAAAGAAGTAATCAACAGGAAGGAAATAAGAGTTTTTATTCTTCATAATTGCTATGTTTACAGTTATTTGGAATTGACCCTTCTAGTAGGTGAAGACAGAACAAATGTACTCGTAACAAAGCTACAGATTCCTCATGCCTCTTCTTCCTATGTGTTTTAAGTCAGGCTTCTGACTTCGCTTGGTTTTCAACACTTTTTCAAATTCAGTTTTTGGCAGGATATGAGGAAACATCTGGAGTCTATTTTCTGGTTTTACTGTGGTACAGAAAACACAATATGCTTTATGTCGTGTGTTTGTCTATGGAGTTACTGATATTTGTAGGAGCCAAGTGAAAAGGAACGACTGCATTGATATTTGATGACTCTGTGTGGAATTGACACACACCTGCATCTACACATTCATTACTGTCAAGTCTTCTGCAGATGGAATTCTAAAGAGGAATTGCCTGTTTCTATTAAGAAAGTTTTGTAACTGAACTACAAAGGAATTGTTTTCAGAAGTTTAATATTTATACATGCATAGGTGGATGGGGTTGTGTCTGTGTACTGTGTGTCTATACATGTGCATCTGTACATGTGCATGCACATGCTTAACTTGTGCCTGTCCTTACACATATGAGGGAGAAGTAGACCCCATGTTTGAAGTGGTGGAGAAATGATAAGTAGTAAAGGAGCAGGCAAATTTATTTCAAGGTTTGGAATGCAAACAAACATAAACCACTTGAGCCATCATTTCAAGAGTGGGTGTCAATTGTCCACCTTTGATTACTTTACTATTAGTAAAATTATTCAAAAAAAAAAACCCCAAGCAAACCCTAGAGTGGGAAAGAAGATGCAATTAAAATGAGATTTAAGATGTCTTAATTGGACTTCCAGACAATAATCTCATGTGAAACCAAAATGCTATAAGTCAAGCTTATTAACATCTTTATACCTTTATTTTTCCTTAATAACTTAGAGGTTTTGGTGTAAAAAGTAGCACTGCTTGGTGATTTTGGTTTTCATGGTTTCAATGCAGGGTTTTTGTGGCCAGTTTCAGCAGTTTGGTCAGTATTGCAAGCTTTCAGCTTTTCATGTATTTGTATTTGCCAGAACTAATTATTTTTCAAGAATGTTTTGCTTGTAATATGAACCAGCATTTTTCTGTAGCACTCTTAAAGTTTGCTTCCAGCAATAAGAACCAGAAAAAAATCAATTAATGTATTGTGAGATTTCATGTGAGTTGTGTGCTTTCATTTTTGATCTAGCTGCTCCTGCTGTTTGCTCTCAGGATTTATTTTGGTCGTTAGATTTCATTTTTTGGGGGGGTTGTGCTGCCAGCTCCTGGAAGTCTATAGCTGAATGCAACTCTCACTTCTTTCAAGTTTGTCCTTTCTTTCGGTTCTCAAATCAACATACATTTACTACTTTTCTTGAGGCTTGTTGCTGTTTGGTTCTTCCAGGGAACAAGATTAGGTACATATTTTGTTTTTGAAGTATACATATCTTCAGAGCACCAATTTACATGTGAATCTTTGCCTCCATTATGAAGTGCTAGTTGTGTCCGTGTTGTCTCATTTGAACTCTATAAATCAATTTGATACCAGCAGTAAGTCGGTATCAGATTGTTATCACAGTTTTTTAATTGACTCTGTAACCTTTTGTGCAGTTAGTTGATTCAGAAGTTTCTCTCAGCAGCTCTCTGTATGAAGTGTGGTGTGACCTGCTGGTCAAGTTTTCTGTGGGTACATTTTGTTTAGGCCATGTAGACTGTTCACAGGGCTTTTCTAAGCTCTATGTTTAAGGGTTTTTTCCCTCAGTAAACATGATACTCTTCTGCTTTTTGTCATTTGTCTCATGTATTATTTTTTTTTCCTTGAATGATTTTGTGGACACAGTTACATCCACTTTATTTTCTCCCAGTACAGAGGCTCTTTGGTAGGCACTTCAGCATTGCCTTGTGAACCTGGCATTAAGCCAGCAGTGAAATAAGGAGTGTGTTATCTCACACTTCAGACTGAGGCCTAAACAAAAATTTCTCAGAAGTTAATTATGAGCAGTTATCTGTAATGAAGGTTTTTACTTCTGCGTTCAGCAACCCAAGCATAGAGGTGTTGTGCTTTTCTGGGTGCAACGGGGATTTATGCCTCCCCTAGAACATCATAGAGAATCGTCAGTAGTCTTAAGAGATGTTCGATACCAAAACGTGAACAGATCTGTGCCTCACGCTTAATTGATGTTAACACTTCACTACAGGGTTAGATTCTGATTTTGAAAATATTTGACCTTTCTGCTTATGCTCAATTGGTATTAAGTGAACTTTAGTGTTGGTTAGACATGTTTCAGAGTAAATATGTTACCATTATATGCCAAAGTGCATTTTTGGGTATGTATCCCAAGGAGAGCTTTCTGGTATATTGAAATGGAATTTTTCCTTGTGCCACTGGTTCTTCATCTCTCCAGAAATCAGGAATGTATGTGCTTCCTTTCTGTTTTCCTCTGCACACTTTGGCACAGAGAAATTGGGGTCCTTCAAGGTTTCCTCCCTGTTCAAGCAAAGCTGTTGTTTTAGCATTGCTTACCCTATCATGAGACATCTTTCTTGTTTCTTATGTTTCAGTTCCTCTGATTTGTTTTTTGTTACATTTGCACCCACTGGGCTCATGTTGGCAAGCCTGTGACGATTGTTCACAGTGCTGTGCTGGCTAGGAAGTTTGAGTGTCAGAGCAGAAACACCATGAGACCTTTTTTCCCCTTCAATTGCTTATCTGAAAGGATAAAAAATGTTTTGTATTACTATATTTCTGAAATGTTAACAATATTTTCAATAGTTTCGAATTCCATACTGAATTTTGGTGTTAATCCACCTGTCTATTGCTGCTTTGAGTTAAAGGAATACATGCAAAAATGAAGGAAATGCATCCCTGTATTTATATGTGTGATATTTTGGAACTAATAAGGAAGAGGTGAAGGAAGCACCACTTTGAGCAGTGCTCTGTTCTTGTTCTTTATGTGCTACCATCTTACTCGTGTGCTTGCCAGTTCCTTTTATTATATCAGGTTTGGATGATGTTCAGTCATCAACATCTACATCTGAATATTTTCTGATGGAAGTTCCTAATACCTCCAGTGTCTTTTTCCATCACTTCAGGATATGGTGATCTGTACAAGAAATGCAAGACAATCCGTTCTTCCAAAGAGCTGATGTCTCTCTGAGCATCTTCTTAATATGACTAGCCTAGATAATTTCAGACATCAGAAAACCATTATGGCCTGTATACTACCTCCCTGCATAGCTCAGGCCATGAAATCACACCCGTTCCTGTGTTAAGCCAACAGCTTCTTTTATAACCCTAATTTTTATGTAGTAATACTAGTTTCAGTTACTTAGAAACTGAGGGGCAGAGGGAAGTAACCTTGGAATTGTAGAGGCAGAGCCAAAGTTTTGAACATCATGTTTCATCCTCAGGTCTTACTGCAGTAGCTGCTTCCCTGTCCTGGTGATCATGGGTACCGTGGCCATTGCAGCCATGGTAGGAGGCAGGAAGCTGGGTGAGTGGATGTGGAGCAGGAGGCCTTGGAGAAGGCATCTGATATCTCTCCCCCAGAGAATGAAGCTCTTCCTTGGGCTGGCTTACCCCAGGGAAGGGGGTTGATGGTAGAGCAATCCCCAGTGACTGCTCAGCATGATCAGCTGGTTCCTAATGCATTCTGCATGGATTAAGCTGCCTGGACTTTTATCTAATAGTTATGTTCATTGCATCATCAAGATGCAGTATAGATGATGCCAGTGTTCTGTAGTTCTTCCAGTGGTTCTGGTCAGGAAGAATTGTTATATGCCTGCTTTAATCTTGCATAAACAGAGGCTGCGGTTGAATGGATAGGTCTCACCTTCTTCCACACCTGCAGCTGATATTTTTTTACACTTTTCTTGCGTGTTTTGTAGTCATACTAAGAAATAGGTTTAATGAGAACCTCAGTGAATTTTTCTCATCTTCAGCAGCTCAGACTACTGAGGTTAGAATATCAGACTTATTTAGGAGGAATTAGATAGTTTTCACGTGTATAGTTGAGTTTTAAAACTTCAGAGCAGCTATAACTGGATTGTACCAAAGGCCCAATATCTTGCCTCTGACTTAGGCAGTTGAGAGAGAATAGGAGGCACAAATGTATTTTTTGAGTTCTCTCTGCCTCTTCTCTCCCTACTGTTAGCAGCTCAGGATAAATGTGGTGTCTGTGTTCTCAGTGGCTTTAGTGGCCTTCTCCTCCCTGAGTTTGTCTCTTTACTGGATAGTGTCTCTGTATCTGCCTTGGGTTCACTTCTGGGTGTGAAGGTCTTAGAAAATGAACAATATACAGACATGATGTTAAGTATTATCTGTGTTTTTGTTTCAAGGCACGTTTTAGTTTAATTCTCCTTTGTTTTGTTAACAATGCTGTTTTCCCAGACTTGGCAGATAATAACTTTGAGTTTCTCAAAACTCTCAAACTCCTGAAGAGTTTAAGTGTGTGTTTCCTAGTTTATAGGGTAACTGTTATCAACATGTAAATGACTATTTTGTTTTCATGTTGCTGGACAGATTTCTTTTGCACCTCAGTTTTGCTTTGCTTTTGGTTGTATGGTACTGAATTAAAAGGAAAACAAAATCAAAACTAGGTACATTTGGGTTTTTTTCTGTTTATTATACTAGGACCAATTTGTCCATCAGATGAGGCATTGATTAATTAGAAGAGTATCCCTTAACAGCAAAGGAATTTTTCTGCTGTGATCTCGTAAGATATCTTTTCCCTTGTGATGTAACAAGATGTAGGATTATTTTGCTGTTAATATCAACACATATGCCAATAGTGCAATGTGTGAAAGTACTTATGCCTGAAAATACACATCATACTTAAAGCCAGACAAGTCTTTTGCTCTCTAGGATGTCATCATTTTTGGAAGTGTCTGGGGTGATCTCTGATTTTTTTACTGTTATGCTAGCAAAGGAACTTGAATTGTGTTTTTAATAAGTTGATGAGTCTCTCAACTGATTTGGTTTCTGCATTCCTCAAAGGATTATTTTCATTCTCTTATTTTATATGTATGAGTAGTTTTGATGCTTTGTAGCATCTTCCAACCATTTATGCCCACAATTGGCCCAGCTTAGACACAGCTCCTTGGACATTGTGTAGCATATCAATGGTGAGAGATAAGCACCTACAAAAATTGTGTACCATAGTAGGAAATTTGCTTGTGGGATGCATTCATGAGTGCTGAGGGAGCTGGCTAATGTTATTGCTAAGCCACTCTCCATAGTTTTTGAACTATCACAGAGGACTTGTGAGGTGCCTGAGGACTGGAGAAATGACAATGTCATTCCAGTCTTCAAAAAAGGCAAGAAGGAGGACCTGGGAAACTCCAAGCTGGTCAGCCTCACCTCCATCCCTGGAAAGGTGATGGAGCAACTCATCCTGGATGCCATCTTAAAACACATGATGGCAAAGATGTTTATCAGGGGGACTCAGCGCAGATTCACCAAAGGGAAATTCTGTTTGACCAATCTGATGTCCTTCTATGAGGGTATAATTAGCTGGGTAGATGATTGGAGAGTGGTGGATGTCATCTACTTTGTCTTCAGCAAGGCTTTTGACGCTGTCCCCTATAACATCCTCATCAGAAAGCTCAGACAGTGCGGGTTGGATGAATGGACAGTGAGATGGATCGAGAGCTGGCTGACTGACAGAGCCCAGAGGGTGGTGGTCAATGGAGATGAGTCAAGTTGGAGGTCTGTGGCAAGTGGAGTTACACAGGGGTCAGTTCTAGGGCCAGTCTTGTTCAACATCTTCATCAACAACCTGGATGAGGGGACAGAGGCACCGCATGTAGCAGGTTTTCCTTTCTTTGCTTATGATGAAAAAACAGAAAGCAAGTACTATTACAGTGAGGTGTTCATAAAAAGAAACGTTTTGGCTTTTCAGAAAGTGCCTGGTAGGTGTTGACAAAGTGTGAACTTCTGTATCATTTAAGATGACCGTATTTAGAGGAAAAATAATAAATTGCAGCTTCTGTATCTACAGTTCTTTTCTCTTAACTTTGTGTTAGGTTGTTCCGTTAGACTTAGTGTCTGCAGTTTGGAATGCAACCAGTCACCTTGAAGTCTAATGCACAATCATAAATTGCACATACTTTTATGTGTTGCTTTCTCCCTAGTAACTGTATAATTGCTTCAGTCTTCACAAAATTTAACCTCATAAGACTTTTTTTTTAAAACCCTTCATATTCACTTAAAACCCTTTTTACACAGAGCATTAGCAGTCTTTCACTACATGCTTTTCTTTGTGTTCTTATTTTCAGAGTGCTCTGAGTTCTTCTCACTGTCTGTTCAAGCTTATTTCCTAGCCTTTATCTTATTTCAGGCTGTTCTTTATACAGATAATTGAAATCTTTAATTCCACTGTGCATTCCTTTTATGTTTTAGTAAGCTTCAAGTTTCATTTGAGAAACTTGGGTTTTTTGGCAGAATATGTTAGTATAAGCTTTGATTTCTAATTTTTTCCTTTTTTCCTCCTGCATTTAATGTAAACACACTGCACATCCAGAGTATTTTTTTTGTGTTGTCACATTCACTGTAAATGAAACATGTCCATGTATGAAATGGCAAATTATTTACATGTTCATTATGCTCGATTTGCCTTGGTTGCCAGTTGACTCAGATCTTATGCTGGAACATCCACTTCCTATATAGTGTCATTTGCTTTCACTTTGTGTTAGTAGCACTGCTGCCAGATTGTTACTTAATTTAAGTTTTGAAATAGCTGTTTTTGAAATCAACTTGCAATAATATTTAGTGAGACTGTGCTAATTTACACAAGCTGGCGAGGTATTATCTGCAGTTGGTCCCTCTGTTTCCTCCGGCACTTAATGCTCCTAAATGTAGTAATGGCCTTGCACTGGAGGAATATGTAATGGATTTGTAGCTGTAAAGCCTCCAGGAGGTAATAAGATAACTAGTTTCATTATTTTATTCATTGCATCAGACTTTTGCTTTTACTGGCAATCGAGTTGCTGCTTCTCTTCAGTGCTATAAAATGTTCCTATTTATCTTTCAGCAGACTTTGAGATGCGAAGGTCAATATATCTGCAAGTCTCTGTGATTGATTTTAAGTTGTTTACTCAGACTATGGATCTATTCTGCTACTTACTTGACTTCAAGCTTCTTATTTCTGAAGGGTTGCCTATTTGACTTATTCTTCAAATTATGCTGCGTGTTGGTTCTTAAAACAAATTCACTGGAGAGTTAATTTCTGTGAGATTCTCTTGAAAGCTGTTAAAATAAAGCTGTATATTTTAAAAATCCTTGTACTTTATCTGCACTATACATTGTTTGCCATTTGCAGGAGACCTTGATTTTTCACTTAGTTCTCACAAGAAAGAAGCATTTTCAGGTTTAAAAAGAAATAAGTCTCAGTTTTGTAACATGTACTTGTATAGACTTGTTATGCTGACTGCCCCAGAGGTGTGGTGCTTCAATATGAATATATATATGTGTATGTGTGTCTATATATGTGTATGTGTGTGTAGCCATGTTCAGACAGCAAGGATTGAAAGGGAGTTATGTGGGTGTTACTGAAATAATCTTGAGGTTTTATTTGTGTAGCTGAGCTAGATAAGTTTTTACTTGGCTGAACATTTAGTTGCAGTACTCATTGCTTCACTCCAGTCTCATAATGGAGAGGAGAAGCTAAAGAGTATATTGTGTGTTTTCTCACTTGTTGTACTTCATAACCTTGTTGTCAGGAGTGCCTTTTCCTTGTGCACGTGCATTGTATGCGGTGAATCCCAAAAGCATGGATTTCCTGCAGCTGGGCAGAGTGCTGCAGCACATGTACTGTAGATCTTGTGCCTCCCAGGAATGTTGAATTTGTCGTGTATTTCATGCACAGCATGCAAGTGCACGTTTCCCTGCGATAAATCCATGCTTTCTGCTGCAGCTGAAGGCAAAAACATCTGGAAGCAGATGGGTGTCACTAAAAACTCATGCAGTCTATTCCCAGCATTTTCCCTAAGTGATTTTTTTTAGAAATGGGCAATAAAACCATTGTGGGGATGAATTCTTCTGGTGAATTCTTTTAGCTACCTCCTTTCCAGAGAGCAGACTGGTCCCTGCAGGGGCCTTCACTGCAGTATCAATTCTGTGTTTTGGGACAGATGACAGGGAGGGAGCCAGGGCAAGATATCTGTGGGCAAGATGGTGACCAAATGTAGGTTGTTGCCCTGGGTTTGCTTATTGCTTATGTCTGAGAAGCTCTTGAGAACAAAGTGACCGTGGAGGTTGTTAACAAGATAAAATCATCCTCTGAAGTTTACTGTAACCTGTGGACTGTCAGTTAGAAATCCTTGTTTTAATAGGAGTATTTCTCTCTATGCATGTTTATGCAAGATAATTCCAGTTCTGACAATGATTGCATGTCACACCGTTTGTTATACTAATGCCTGTCATTTGATTTCTTTTTCACTTATATTCAACCTTTTTCCTGGTATTTGGATTACTGATGCTTTTTCTTGGTTCGGTTGATATTTGCCTCTATTTAAGGTCTGATGCGTATCTCTCGCATTTTTTCATTCTAGTGTTTTTAGTTTTTATAGCTCTTTTCTGTTACATCAAAAGTCAACAGTTTAAGTTCCAACTGTTGTAGCATATGTAGTTTGGCTTCATTATTTCCTGTCACCTTAAACTGTAATTTCTAAAAAAAATTTAACAACAAGCATGCCAAATGTGTTTGAGGGGTTGAATGATGTAGATCTGTGGATGGTGTTTGGATTTGGAGACACTGAAAAATACCACTCTTATTTTTTAGGGATTATGGAATACAATTTGTCTGACTGATGCCAACAGGTCAGGTGCTTGTAGGGGACTTGTCACCCCAAGGTCCTCAGGCAGTCAGTGGAGATGTACTTGGTATAATAATGAGCATTTTTAAGCAGAAGCCATCTCATCTCACTGTGCACATGTGCCCTAGACAGATGAATTGTACTGACAACTCCACTGAATATTGATTGTATACTGTGTGCACACACATACACACTATGCTGAGTGTACAGGGAGTGAGTAGTTTCTGTGACTACACAGGCCATGTGTGTAAAGTTAGGTAAAAGGAATCCTGTCCAAACACTGAAACTTGTACTTAAAGTTTTGTTAGCCCCTTGCAAGGTCCAGATGACACAGGAGACAGTTCTTTGACTGTTCTCCCTCCTCAGAACCTTTGCTCTGATTTTGCTGATCGCTTCACTGCTGCCACTAAAGTCTCTGCATTGCTTTGAATCTGGTTCACGAGTCTTGAGATCAGCTGCAAGTCATATGTTTTCTGTGAATTACATTAGGATGCTGTATTGAAAGTGCAAATGCTGTACTAGATAGGACAGAGTAGGCCCTTAGTGCCCAAGGTTGTTGCATGTCACTCAGTTCTTTTTGCACGAAGAGGCAAAAAATATCAGAAGGGAGATGAGCTGCACTGATGCTGTGGTTTTGAGGTAGTACTGAAAAAAAAAAAAAATTAATTAGAAGCAACAATGGAATGGAAAGATATTCTCCCAAGTCTCTCCCTTCCACTCACCCCTTCTTTAGTCCAGATGGCTTCACTGGCAGTATTGATAACCTAGTCCAGAAGCAGTTGCAGCGGTACAGCTGAAGGGGCAGTATGTTGTGGTAAGGAACTGGATATGGAACAGAATCTGTCATGCTAGCCTTGCTTCTGCAGGGTGTATTGTGTGAAATGAGGCTGTGGACAGTGCGTAAGTATTGCAAACTAGTTATTACCACTCAGGAAAAGCATTTGAGACTTCCCAACCTCTAGGAAAAGTATAGTAAGCTTTAGAAACTAAAGTGTGACAAGAGCAAGCGAAGATACATATGTGGAAGTATTTCTGTGCAAGCCACATGGCACAGAGTGAGATTGTTCTGTCTGAAAGAAGCATGGAAAATCTAAATAGGGGCTTGAGGATTGTTCTACTGTCTTCCATAAGAATTAAGTCACATCAAGTAAATCTAGCAATTGACAAGTCTGAAACAAAATGATTATTGGCATTTATTTACAATGAATAATTAATCCTTGAGACACATTGCTGCAGGATGGTGTAGATACACTTTCTGGTTACATGAGGGAAGAAACAGAGTCTTCAGACTCTGGGAGAGTAACTCAAGAGTACCAGTGTATTCTTGCCCTATTCATGTTGCTTTTCTATGCTTCTCACTAGGTGTATAAACCCTGTAGGGCAGGTGAACCTGTGGTCTGACCCAGCACAACTGCTGTTTTCTTTGTTTAAAAGAATAGCTGCTGGCAATTGTGTCTTATTCTGATATCTGTGGCAATGTAGCTGTTCAAACAAATCTTTAAAGCTGGTAGTATGCCAGCAATCTGGTCATTGAGCTTTGTCAATATTTGGGTTAGTAAATAATTTTTACTTTTGGCTACACTTGGTTTTATGTGCCTGGGAGAATTCTGCTAATGGAAGCGCTTGATGCTTGCAGGAACAGATCTAAATTCATGATGAAATAAGAGTAAAGCATTCTAGGTAACTGCTTTTGTGCTGCTGCTTCTTCATGTTCTGTCAGCTCGTACGGAGATTATTTAGAGGCCAAGACTTCCTTTTTCATTCCTTCTAAGTAGCAAATGGACCTGTTCTTAAGATTGGTTCTCCTACTGGGCATGTGAGTGTATTGGGAGACAAAACCTGTAAAAACTTAAGTTTCCTGATAAATCGAATATTTAGAGATTGATGCTGGTTGTTGAATACTGTAATACTGAGTCTCATCCTGTCTTGGGTCGGGAGCAAGCACAGTGATCTGTGTTATATGTGGCATGTTTTGACTCAGCTCAGAGTCTCTAGTACCTACATAACTGCTTCTCTTTTGCTGCTTCTCTTTACTTATACCCATGCTAAGGATTTTTTAAGATCCTGTCCTTGTATCTACCAGTTTAGAAAGATGCCAGATTTTTCTAAAATTGTTTGGGATGTCTTTCCCATTCATTCTTTTTCCGCATCGTTGGGAGGTAGATGTGTGGGGATGGTGGTGGGCTGTGTATGTATTCAGAGTTTTTAAAGTTAATTTTATAGAAATTAATTATAAACCTGAACTCTCCCAATTAAAAGAACCTGTTTTCAAGGTTTGCTCTGATATTATAATCAAGCTTCTCTTAATGAACACAGCCACATGAATGAAATGGTAAAGGTTCTTTTCTTTTTCCTTATAAAATAAGGAAACCATAATATGTGGTTACATGAAATATACAGAATTCCTTACCTTCAGTGTTCATGTAACTGAGGAACTCGGAATACCATATTTCAGTCCCATGAAAATAAGCCTACCTTAAGCACAAAGCATAATGAAAGACCTCATGCAACCTTCTTACTTTAGTAGAACAATTCTTAAGTGTTTCTGTATTTATTTTGTTTGCTTTCTCTTCATTGTTTCTTTTTGCCTGCATTTGGATTTGTAAAAATTGTAGGTCTGCTCAGCTTGGCTATGGTTCTGTAGGTTCAGAACTGTGGGGTGAAGTATTGGTGTGGGCAGCAGCTTTAGGCTTTGTCACATTTCTTTTGGCTGATGTGTATCTGCCATTTCTGATGCTGCAAGTGCGCTTTGATGTTAACTGGCAAAATTCATGTAGTGCCCTTTCTCATCAAGCTACTGAGGCACATGTTTTGTTCCCAGAGGTTACTGTATGACATGTGAAAAACGTTTTTGACACCTGTATGCTTTCTGTCCTCCTCCCTGCTATTATTCATCATAATGACTGCCTGTGTGTCAGTGATTATAAAAATATCTCCTTATAGCTCCGAGTGAGGTTTGAAACTGACTCAGCTTTATCTACTGTGGTTCAGGTGGCTTATTGACTCACCAGTGCTATAATACCAACTGCTGTGCATTGTTTTTATTTACCAAGTGTTCTTGGTGTGTTCTGTCTTACTGAACTACATGCAGTGTTTCTGAATGATTGATCCACTACTTTGGCCTGTGAAAATACCGAGATGTTCACTGTGCAATATAAATTCAGTTTTATCCCAAAGTATTTCCATTCATTAGTTTTCTGGGAATATATGCTGGTCATTCTGAATGGAATCAGTGTTTGTTTTTTCCACACAATTTTGAAAATCAATAGATACTGAAAGTAGCGTTTTGAGGAATTACAGTAATTGAACTTAGCTTTATACAATTATAATACAGAAAATGATGCTTATAGTTCTGTTCTCTAACAATATTTGTTCTGTCTCCACCCTGAGAGAAGGTGTATAGATTTCTGAGCTTGTACATGTCTATAATTATGCAAAATAAACACTCAGTTATAAAATTATGTTCTGAAAAGAATAAGTCATTTGCCTTCAATAAAGCACTTTTTAAGAGTCTCTGATAATTATTCTTTTTTTCTTGACAGTCTGTGGTGGACGACTGGATTGAATCATATAAACAAGACAGGGACATAGCACTTCTGGATTTAATCAACTTCTTTATCCAGTGTTCAGGATGTCGAGGTACAGAACATTGGAATCAAGTTGTATAGACAATCATATGGACTTTGTGTTATTAGTGCAAATGCTGGTAAAGATGTGCGAGGCACGTGGATTGGTACTTCTCATGTGCATGATTTGTATAGAAATGTTGTCTGCATTCAAGAATAATTTTGTGTAAAGCCTGTTTGTCAAGGGCCTGCCTTTTCTTTTTCTCACTTTACTGTCATCATCCTAAAGTGTACAAATCCTCCCAGAAGCACTCCACTCATCAGCAAAAGGAGACAAAAGATCTGTTAAATAAGGTAGGCGTGTCTTTACTTCCCCCTTCTGTTTCTTCCCCTTTTTTTTTTATTACAAGAATTAGTAGGTGTAGCTATACCTTAACTTGGCTGATTTTCCTTTCTTTCTAGGAAAATGATGCATTTTTAAACTGAAGAGGAAGGAGTCAGGCTTCAGTTGACTTCGAATAGCAGGAGAGATTTCTTCTGGATGAAGCGACCATCTTATTTCTTCCTCTACAGTACTTTATCAAGTCAGCAGCAAGTGTCCTGCCTTTTATATGAGCAGTCTCCATTACCAGCCATGCAGCAGTCAGGTTTTCTGGCATTCTGTTGCCCTGCTGTTCTATCTAATGAATTTTTCATGTGTTGTCTTTTTTTCACTTAACTCAGCCTTGAAAAAGAGAAAATACAAAGCTCTACTCTCTGTAGCATCCAGAACCAATCTACTTACTAATTCCTTATGCTCTGTGTAATTTGCTTTAAGTAGAGTTGAATATAACCCACAATTCGGAAATTCTTGTTCTTCGTTTTGTAACTGATACGGGAATATACTTTTAGACGTCAAATGATCTGGGTAGAAGTCCTTTGTCTTCTTTCTTAAGTATAAGGTGAAATGCCCTGTACAGTTAAAAGCATCAGAGTAAAGAAATATGAGATGTCAGCAGCTTCAGCAACCCTTTTTCATAGCTTAAGGAAAGAAACTTATTTTGTGGATGATAAAAGAGACTGAAGCTCTGGAAGCATTCTGGGAAAGGGCTGAAGCTTAAGGTTTAGATTATCAGCTCGTGTCAATGTCTGTACTGTTCACACAGATTCCCTAAAATATTTTTGAGACTAGTTTGGCAGCTTATGTGAAAGGAGTGGTATTCTGTTTGCTTTTTTAACACTCTCTTAAAGGTGCATATGAAAAAAAAACCTTACAAGCTTCTTTGTAAGCATTTGAGCAGTATTAAAACAAATCGATCCTTGTCCATATGTTTTTATTCCTGTTGATGCAAGCTTTTGGTGGAAGCATGTCATAAATGTCTGTGTTCTCCTGCTGCTCACTAATTTGTACTTCTTTTCTTTCTCCTTTTTAGAGAAAGCAACACTCTCACTATCTCAGAAGATACATAATTTTTAAACCTCATGTTACTGACTGATGCAGGCTCAATGCCCACTGTCAACCATATGCTGCTGAAGCAATTGCTTCCCAGAAAAGCTGTCTGTTATTGGCTGTGAAGCAGTAGTGCTTCAAGTGGCTGATGTCATTTACTTTTTTTTTTTTCTTTTTTAATGGTGACTTTCTATCCATTTTCAATACTGTGTTTTGTTACCTCAGGGAGATTTCTCTGCTGAGCTTGCTCTCTTGGCCTTCTAGTTTGAGACAGCAGTGATAGAGAAAGCATGCAAAAATGACTTGTCCCTGAGTTGATAGTGTGTTTGATGCATGTATTTCTGTGCTGGAATTTTTGCAGTGGATACAGTAACAGCTGCAAAACAAGGTTAAAACCCTGGCAAATAGTTCTGTTCTTGCCAATTTCCAGTAGCATGCCTGTTCTCTAAGATAAGTAAAACCTTAATCAGAAAAGAGAACGTTTTATTGATAGTCTTCTTAGAGTAAAAGACAAACTGAACTGTTCTTAATAGAAATGAAATGCGGAGGTCTGGATGTGGTCTGTATTTTGTGAGGAAGACACAAGTTTCTTTTTCATGGGAAGATTGTGCTCTATTGAGACATTTTTGTTTCCCTTCAAAGATTTTGTTGACATTCTTCCTTGTTTCTATTTCTGATGCCTAACAGCTCCTTGTGATATAAAATGGCTGCTTTTTCTTAAGTGCTTGCTTTACTAGCACTCTCATTCTCCAGACTTCTTACCCAACATAGGATCTCAATGGATAACGTATCTAACGTGGTGATCATTAACTTGAAGGGAGGAATACAGCTAGTTTGGGAGGAGGTTCCTCAGGAAGCTTTGGGAGTCACGCTAGGTTTATAAATCCACCATGTTAACTGTTGTTTGATACCTAATATATGTAAACAACACCTAGCTTGATATTTTGTTCAAAAGTTTTAAGCTGGTGAAGTGTGTGTGCCTGTTATTTGACTTCAATTATACATCATGTAGGTACCAGCTGTTTTATTTAGCAGTGGTATTGACCCTGACCAAAATACCTTTCTGTTCAGAGGAGACATTGCTTCTTACGTATTTATCCTATTCTCTGCTTTGCATCCTCCAGCTTTGCTTAGAGACGTCCCTGATATTAAAAGTCATCTCTTGGAATATGAATAAGCAGACATGTTAATTAATATTAAAATTGTTATTAATTTTACAGGCTAGTTTAAAAGATCTGTGTAACTTCAAAATGAATAAATAGAAACCAGATATTCAAGCACATTTGTCCTTTGTCAGCTTTTTTGAGTAGCTATTTCATCAGTTACTTTCTGTATAACGTGTTCTGCTTCATACAATACTGTCCATTAAAAGATGAGAGACTTGGTTTTAACATGACTTCGCTGATCTTTCTGGGTTTTTAAAGGATCATTTGGTGTAAATAAATGTGTCCTGTTGAACTACCAATGGCATTAAGAGTTCAAATCCTTTGTAACGCTGCCTTTCCAGTAGTTTGCCTGTTCAGTCTGTACATCTGCTGCCTTTGTTGATTTTGATTACAAAGAAGTGAAAATAGTTTCTAAATAATTTTTTCTTTATCTTGCTGTGTTTTTTCTTGAAGAATATCAACAAAAATCCTCATTTTTGACAGTTTGCCTGTGTACTCTTCTCCATGCTGTTACATTGCATTTCTGTGTCAGAAAAATGTTTCACAAGGACAGATAACATCACTTATTTGTTTCCTACCCTTCGAAAATGCCTTGCTGCTTTTAGAGGGAGCATCTGGTATCAGCACCTTACAAAAATGAAAACATTTGGATTTAAATACTTTTTTTTCTTCTGGAAAAAAAAGCAAATAAATGTTTCTAGTCCTTAAAAAAAAACGTTTGTTGGTAGTGGGTATTTATTTGCCAAAGTATTCACAATCTGTAAAGCACGTGATGCTGGATTTACCTTCTTATTTCTACATCAGGAACTTAATTGAGGGTTTTCCACGTCTAGGTAACAGGGAACGTTTTGAATTTAGTTTTTGATAATGATAAACTGATTTTTCCAAACAATTTGCACTTGGCTGGAGATGGAAGTGTATAGATACTACTGAGATTTCCATTTCAAATAGTTTGGCCTGTAGCATTGTGCATACAGGCATCCTGCTCTTGTGCTGAAGGAGTTGCAGATCAGGGTTCAGAGTTTTCTGGGTTTCTTTGAGAGCTCTTTTCCATTGCTTTCTTCTTTGTAGAAACATATTTTTGCTTTTTTCCTTTCCTGATTTTGAACACTCCTGTCAAGCACAGCATATATGCTGAGATCTCTGAGCTAGTTGCAAGCAAGCTGAAATGTCTTATCAGCAGTATGCATGCCCAGGTCCCAGAAGGATTATAACTGTGTCAGTATGATGTTGCATCTGGGCTAATTAGCTCTGCCTCTCAGACTGAGTAATTAGCTCAGGTATCATGCTCTGCTGCTATGACAACCAGGCTGTTTCCATTTCTGGAGCTTCGTGGATTTAGAACTGACTTGGATATCTGCACTGCTGTCAGCTTTTGCCTTCTGTTATTGATACAAAACAAACAGAAAACCCCACAAGCACTCTGACCTTTCTACATTTTAAAGGCAGAGAGCCATGCTTGTGGAATAAACCTTTTTTTTTTTAACTAACCAGAAGCAATTAGTGGTTGAATCAGCCTTTTAAGCTGCAAAGGACAAACCAAGCCATCGAGTCTGTGGAAGAAAAGAAGCTTTCTTTACAAGGGGAAAAAAAGGTCTTGGGCATACTTGAAGTGGCAAACTGCTTGACTACTTGCAAGTGTGTAATGAAATGATTTCCATTCTTCATCTCCCATATTCTGTCCTAGCTTGAGCCTTGGATCTCTACTTGTTCCTCACCTATTCTAATAAGAGCCTCTGAAAAATTCTGTGATTGAATAGTGCAAACTGAGTCAACAAGTGCAGGAGTTGAGTTAGCTTGCTTGAATGCAGGGTGCACGCTCATTTTGATTTTTGTTACTTTTCTGTGCTCTTAATTGAGGACAAGCTAATAGATTTCTGTTTTGTCAAAGGACATTTTAGGCTCACACCAGGAAAAAGCCCCAAAAAGCTATTGTATGGTCTGGCAAAAGAAGTGAACAAGCCACTGCTTGATTTGCAGTTGGACAGGATTTCAGAAAGCACATTAGCCAGAAAACAGTGTTATTTACTCTGATAAATAATAGCTTAATAAGGTGTATAACTTCATGAGTAATGGTTTAAAAAAGAAGTCTTTTGCCACTTATTTGTGCACAGGTTGGTTTTGTGGTGTGTGGAATATCACTGTATGCACATGGATGTTACTGACCATGGAAAAAAGACTGATAAATATAATTTCCTGCAAATAGTCCTTTTATAAGGAATTGCAGATTGTTAGAAAGGCTACTGATTTCGACCTGTGTTACAGAACTGAACCACTTCAGTAAGTCATTTATTATTAATAAATTGATATAATGAACATTTGGTATTTTGATGAAATGTGAAAATAATACAACTTCTTGCCCTGGAGCCTGTGTTATTAAGTCATAGGAATGTCAAGGGTTTAGAAGACACCCCCAATAACTATATGATGCAGTTAAAAACTTGCTGTTACCTTCCTATTTTTGAATGTGGTTAAGACCAAAAGATGGAAATAACTTGTTTTTAATTTTAATTTCATGCATGGTGTAGAGAAACCAGATCTGTACTTTATGCTTTCTTCTGAGCCTTGAGGTCATTTTTACAGTGTGTTTATCGTGTAGTGGAAGCTTATGAAATTGGAACTGAAAATAAGATGCAAATTATTAACTG
The DNA here is from genome assembly GCA_013401255.1 of Urocolius indicus. Taxonomy (NCBI): domain Eukaryota; kingdom Metazoa; phylum Chordata; class Aves; order Coliiformes; family Coliidae; genus Urocolius; species Urocolius indicus. The sequence goes on from WBNH01011857.1 coordinate 96,300, forward strand.
GCTTGAGTGGAAGATAAATGGGATTACCAGACATGCATTGAATGTTTTGTCAGTTCAGTTCTTAACAAGAAGATAGGTAAGGTCAAAAAGTTAACATCAAAAGCTTGACAATTAATATAGTTGCATCAGAATCAGGTTCTTTGTGAAGAAATACAAATATTTGTTGTCATTCTTGGAAGTAAAGCTTGAAGGCAGTTTGTGTATCATTTTAAAACCAAAAAGGTTTTCCGTATTTCTTCCTGTTTGCTGCTGAGGGGTGTCTGTATTTTTCATCTCATGTCCTCTTTCTTCTTTACTGTTTTTTTTTTTCTATTCTTTAGCACTTCAAAGTTTCTTTGGTTATGGGAAGAATAGCTACAGAGTTTTTTTTTTCAGTTCTTTTAAGCTTTTCATCTCCTGAACTCTTCTGGGATTCGGAAGCCTTAAAAAGGTAAAAAAAAAAAAAAAAAAAAAGAAAAGAAAAAAAAGAAAAAATAAATCAGACCTGAAAGTGTAAAAAAATATGTGAGGTAGTACATCATCATGTTGTATAGCCACTTGTGAGCTAAGGCCATCCTTTCCCAAAAGATGCATCCTACTGTTTTCAGAAATTAGTGGGAAAGCATGGCAGGAATTTGCTGACTTGTCAGTACAAGAGACATGAATGATGAGCATATTGAGTGGTCTGTGGTTTCAAAATTTGAATGAAATCCCTGCTGTGTGTTTGGGTCTGACTTCAGGCCAAGATTTCCCCTTATGAATTGGTAACAGGAGTGATGGTAATTCAAACCAAACCATATTTTTTTTTCTTTCATTACTTGCTGCCTGAATATATTGAACTATTTATGTCTCAAGTACGACAGGAGACCTAAAGCACACTGGCTTAAAATCAGCTAGTAACTAATTTATTAATATGAATTCATATAAGCTTTCAAATAATTCAAAATAAATTCACTGAATTAATTGATAGAACTTGTGATACTAGAATGTTTTAAAGCAAATGTATAATTCAAAGGCAAATTACCTTTGAAATGATAGTCTAAGAGCAGGTTCTGCACTGCCAGATCTGTATCTGTGTGCAAATCTCTGCTGAAAATGAACAAAGGCTACGTTCCACTCATGTGTACCGCTTAGTAAATTCATAGCTTGTAAAATTGTTTTTGGCACTACTCATTGGAAATAAATTGTGTAAGGCTCTCAGCTATTACTGCTTGTTTTCCACTGTATTCATTTAATTACATACATATCGATCTGGAAAATGGTCCTAGTCACGTGTTTGCAAAGACGCAATGTGAGAAGTCTCTCTCAGATCGATGGTGCTTTAATGATACAGGTTTTTATTACTTTTCTCTTAAATACCTCTCGGTGTTCACAATTCAGAATAGCTGCTGTCTTACTAGCCAGATCTGTCTCATTTCCTCTCTATTTATGTTTTCTGTATAATACGAAATTTGTGACACAAGGGACATCTCTATACTAAGCAGATAAGAAAAAACATCAGTTTGATATTTTGTTGGACAGTGTTGTTCTAAGGCTTGTGGGCAAATTATGCCTATAAATGAATTTGTTTCTACCTGCGTGTCAGATGCATTGCTGGATTTTTTTTTTTTAGATGACATAGATGGTAATTTCTGCGAAGAGAGAAACTAATTATGAAAAGCAATCAAATAGCACTCTTAGCACTTTCTTCCTGGATTACAAATAGGAGGGGGCTTCCTTTCTCTAGTCTTTCCCAAGGTGCAAATTCTGTTGGAGTTTGACTCTTTTGAGACTTTTTCCAGAGCAAGGGTAGGAATTAAATTCCAAAAATGTTTCTCTCAGCAAACACTGTAATTATGATTCTCTTTTGCATTAAGCCAGCCATAGATTAATTTTATGAAGTACAATGCTAGTACACACTTCAGTAATTACTTTTGAACAGAAAGACAGGAATGATAGAAAAGGTCTACATCCTAATGAAAAAGTCTTATTTTCTGGCACAGAGAAAGTGGTTAAAACCAATATTTTCTTAATCTGCAGACATTTAACAGAGAAGAAAAAGAACAACTTGGATTTCAAAGAAGATACGTATAAATTTGGAAGAAAAAAAAATGGTCTCTTAAGCAGAGACAATAGTGCTCACATTTCACTGCAACCTATTTTATTCCCTATTAGATGAATCTGATCATCTTGCCTCAGTCATCTTTAACCTGAACTGTGACCAGTTGAACCTTACAATGTTTCATCTCCTTTTTGACTGGAAGTTATGGTATTTTCTGACACATTTTCTAGGGTCAAACTAATTGCAGGGAAGACTGATGTGAATGGCCCTTACTTCCATGTTGCTGTCTTCTTATTTCCATCATGCAGCAAGCATGGCAGAGTGACTTTGGGTACCTAGAAGGGTGGAAAAGGGACCTGTACAAAACTATTACCAGATCTTGCAGAAATGGTGAGGAGCTCCCTTGCCAGCCGTCACTGTACCCTTGTTTAAATAAGGAACTGATATATCCACTGGCAAAGCTGAACCTGCTTCTCCACCTGTAGCATCAGCTTCTTGGTTATCTTAGTTCAAAACTGTCTGATTTCATCAAGGCATGAACTCAGCAGTTACGTGGTTAAAACACCCCTGACTGATTAGATCATCTTTTGAAATACATTTCATGTAGTTTGTCAGATTTACCACAGTCTCTACTATTTATTTTGCTTATTTCATCTTTACTGAAATAAGTGTTCTGTGTAACTTTTAAGTTGCTGTGATGTAAGAAACTGTGAAAAAGGGAAAAGGGCCTCAAAATCCTTTTAGCAACTTCTGGGTATGAAAACTTAATGTAACTAATTGAACTACATAGATATTGCCAATAATAATGTTTGAAATAACCTTTCTTTTTAGACTCTAGAAATTGTTGAATCCCCAAATTTTCTAGGTTTAAACCACTAAAACAAATTTTACTTCAGATCTGATTTAGTATGAGAAAAACACCTTTCCTATTGACCATTTTTTCCCAGCACAGACTCCTGGATCAAGATTATTTCACCAACTATATAGTTTGAACCACAGAGAAATTCAGGTACCTCTGTGATAAGAGGTAGTGGTGATAAATGGCTAAGATATAACCACAAAATGACAGTGGTTTAAAAGGAATTGCTGATGTTATGTAGTGATTGTTCTTGAAATTTCGTAAAACTAAATAGCAGAAAGTTGCTTTTTACATGTTGGAAATAAGATACCTGCCTAAAAATAAATCAACGTGTAGAAAGAGCATTTGAGGAGTACTCAAAGGTTCAGAGAGTTGAAATAATTTATTTTGCATCATTTCTGAGTGCAGGTAATATGTATCTCAAGCAAAAGGACAATACATAAATGATCACAGATATGGTGTATGAGAAATGGGAGACAGAGGGGCTGTTAAGAGTTTGCAGAGGTTTATTGGAAATGCATCACATTCTTTGTCAGGCACTTTTAAGGAAAGCTGTGGATTGAGCTGCAGCTCAATCAAATAAGTTTTATTTTAGAAATTGAGTGAGCTTCTATTTACACAATTATGCAGGGCTTGAAATGGGTTAACTACAGAGACCCACTTACCAAAAGTTTCTCTGTTAAACAATGCTGAACCAGATACAATCAGATACAGAACCAGGCCTTCCAGCCACCAGTGCCTCCCCCAACCAGCCAAGCCTTCCTGCTCATCTATTAATGTCCTAATTATCACAAATCTCCAAAAAGGAGATACTGGAATAAGCCATGTAGTGGTAATCAAACCCTGATGAGATCACACTCCTAGACTTAGAAAGAATTTAGGAATAAAGTCATTGAACTATCAACAAAAGTATGTAACCTTCGTTACGGACAGTTTTTCTTCCAAAAGGACAGACGGGAGTTTTACAGAGGTTTAATTTCGCTCTGGGGCCAAAGGTGGGAGTAATACCTTAGAGTCTAGGAAGGAGGATAACAATAAAAGTAATGAATTAAATAAAGATCTTTAGGGGAAGATATTAAATTCTCTGTAACAGAAAGCCATATTGTTACAGTCTACTGCCATCTCTGAAACACGAAAATGAAGTTATGTGGTAAAGCATTTCTGCACAAAAGTGATTGAGAAAATTGTTACATGACCAACTGATCAAAGAAGGGACTAATCTTCATTTTGGGAGAGCAAAGCTGATTCGTAAATACATGGCATGGTTTATAAACGGAAACGGAATATCATACAAGTGATTTTAATTAGGTGATATCAGAGGGACCTAGCAGTGGTACTAAGCAGCATTGTATTTACTAATCTGAGAACTGTAACAGGAGATTATCCATGTATTTGATGGAAATAAATCCTTTTTCCCAAAGAGTGTAGCATAGAAGAGTTTTGTGGCTGAGGTGTTTGTAGTGGAATTTCCATTTGTGCTGACATAGATGCATGACAATTTTCTACTCTGTTGATTCAAACTATTTTTGTCCTGTTTTGATTTTCATTGTATTCCAGTAGTTTAACTAATTAGCCTCTCTAAGTGACTTCTTTTTTCCACTGATGAAGAGGAAGCAGATGCATTTCAAGGGAAGAATATCTTTGGAGGTTAACAAGAGGTTGCTGTTACTTCTGTGTTCTCACAGGCTGCCTTTCATACAGGTTTGTTTGTTTGTTTTCTTAAGGTAGAAAAGACTAAACAATACAAAATGTAATATACCAGGTAAGGTCAGGTATATTTCCATGAATTTTCAGAATTACATGAGTAATTCTTCTAGTTAGAGCCAGATTTATCACAGGGTCTCCCTTTTTCTTTCCCAAGTTATGAACTGATAGAGAAGCTTGGCAAATGGAGCAGATGTGTTTCCCAAATGTGTACTGCAGTGAGTGGCTGTGTGTACAACAGGGTATTTGTAGGGAGCTCCTTTGGTTTCACATGACTTGGGTTTGAAGTGAGCTCAACCAGAGTCCTCAAAGTATTCCCTTCAGACTTTCTGGATAGCAAAAAAAAAGGTGTTGGATCCCAAGCCATCATCCTAATTGCAGCTGTGAATCGGCATCTCTGATCTTGTGAACTGTGTCAGCTTTTAGTGCTGAAACTGTAGGTGAATGGAAATTACAACAGCTGCTGGGCCTGTCGAGCTGCTGAGTGACCTTTCTGTCTTGACTCCAAGTCTTGTAACAAGAATTTCCTGTCTTAAGGTTTTACTTAGTGTTTAGAGGCAGGTGAAGGTTCTTGGTTCTTGGGAAGCAGACATCAGTGGGGAATGTAGTGGAAATGGTTAAAATACTTTCTTTAGAGCCTTTGAAGACAAGTTACCTCTGATCTACAGTGAGGTAGTTATTCTAAAACTGTGGCCTAACAACACACAAATCTTATATTTACAGTTCAAAGTAGAGAATCGCATACATTAACACTTGCTTTTAAAGAGAGAAGAACATAAATTCAGCCATTATACCTGACCAAGGATTTCATCCCGGCATGGCACCATTGGTAGAATGTTAGCAAACCACATTCTTTGCAGGTTTAGAGCGAAAGGCTTAAGTTTGGTTTTGTATCTCATGCTATTACTTGGCAAGTTGGGTATGTGACCAGTGACAGAGTAGCTTTTTAGTTAGAGTTATGAGAATATGAGTTTATCGATGGGTAGCGCTTTGATTTGTAATTTCTCAAGCAGCTGTTAAACTGTCTTTTCAACCAAGCACCACTGAATTTGCTTCCAGAAGATGTAATCTTTTCCATTAATATACAGAATCCATGCCAGTAAATTCTCAATGCCACTTGTGGGTATTGTAGTGTCGGATTGGGGTTTTAAGTCTGGGTTAATAAAGGAATCTTAAGAAATTCAAACTGTCCTGAATTCTTTATCTGAGTTATAAAGGATTCAGTCTTAATGAGAATGATGCAGAAGACCTGCATGAGTTAGTTGACTTTTTGTTCTCAAGATTTATTATTATTGTAACTTTTTTTTTTGAGACTTCAGTGTTCTGGAGTTAGCATCAAGGTAGTGAAGATTTGTTGTTGATGCAGGAATTTGACTTTAAGCTGTATATTGTGTATGACACCATTTTCTTCCTCGTATCACATGGTGTCTCACTGTTGATACTTTTGTTGACAATTTATAACTAAATCTATGGTTTACAGTTCAATTATGACATGTATATTTGGAGTTACTACTTCTGTCAAACAGATACCATCTTGTGTGTTTGTGATGAGAGTACATTCAAACTCTAAAGTTTTTTAACCACTCTGTGTGTCCCATCTGCTCTGCCTGTAGCTTCTTACAGAAGGATGTTGCACACAGGAAAGGTAACAACCCTGGCTCGCTATAAGCACTTGTAAACCATTTTGTTTAATAGCAGTGAAGGATGTTCTTGCTGTCAAATTTGTTGTTATCTAATATTCAACTCTCTTTTTTTCTGGTTTCCATGGTAGCCTGTAACAGTAGGGTTATATGTTGGTTACGTGCTCTGTGAAGAAATCACTCGATTTAGCTCTCTGGCTTTAGTTCACTGGCTACTTCCTTGGGATATTCTTGTTTTTAGATATAATAAATCATTCTGTATATGTCTTCTGCCTCTCATGGAATTTTGTAGAGACTTCTCCTAACTCTCTTTCTGCCACTGTTTTTCATTCCATTCTGGTTATATCTTTAGATTACAAATGCATCAATTAAGATAAATAAATGAAACAACATTCATGTGATATTTATGGGCCACTCTTAGGTCTCAGGTTCTTACCTGCTCACTCAACTGTGATAACCAAATTCTACCCTAAGTTTCTGGGACACGTACGTTCAGAAGAGGCCTTGATAGAAACTGCTGATAAGGGGCAGTGGCTGGGTTCAGCAGTTTGCAAGGTGTTATCAAAGTGAAGTCCTGACTGTTGGGTGTAAGCTCTCTGGTCTTGAGAAACACAGGGTGGCCTGTAACAACTGTCAGCAAGTTTAACTTGTTATATTACTTTATTGCTCTGGTTCTCTGATACTTTGGCCTGTGGTAACTTTGTAGTGCTATTTGGGTATAGTATGTATAATGCCATAACTGTTTATCTCCTTTATAGGGATATAAAATTCAAGTTGGATTTCATTTTGACAGTGCCCTTTTTTGTACATGAATAACAGCTTAGGGAACTGAACTCTGTGATTACAGGAAAGCTGAAGACATTTTAGGGAAAAAAAATCAGATTGGGGAAGGAAGGAGAAATTTTAACATGTTCAAAGTTAAGTTCATCTTAACTATGTACTAGAATAATGCTAATATAGTACAATGTAATGTAATACATGTTAGTATAGCATACTCTTGTGATTATAACGAGTATTTATAGTAGCATAGAGTATTAGTAGCTGAGCCTACTTGCATTGGCTTTGCTCAGTTACAGCAGGTTATAAAATAAAGAACAATATTATGGATCAAGTTGAAACTGTGAAACTGAGAGACAAGTTATCAAGAGAAACTGCAGGGCTTAGATTTAGTTGGAATATGCACAGATGAATGCACAGATGGATATCTCCTAGCTTGCTTTCAGGGAAATACACAAAGAATTGATCTTAAGTGGCTAATGTTTCCTAGTGATCTGAAGGAAGACTCTGCAATAAGCTGCTTTTGGGTGAGGCAAGCACTTCCACTCCTCAATCCCTGGTAGCGTTTCTCTCTTGCCTGCCTGTGTGGAGCAAAACTTACAGTTCATTCTGATCAGAAACAGTGAGAGGCATGGCACTGTTTTGAAAAGTGCATTTAACCTGTGTTATTTTGAGATTTTGATCTCATGGAAACAATGTAAAGTGGTAGGCAATTTGGAAATGGATGATCCACTATGCATTTCTGTTTAGTTCTTATCAGCCCATAGTAACAGCAAAATAGTAGTAAGTAGCCTAGAAAAAAAAATTACATGCATGAGATCTCATTAATAGGGAAAAATTCAAGAGCAGACTGAAACATTTCTAAGTGAAATGAAGGACAAAGAGGTACATTTGTGCCTTTATATACAGGAAAGCATAAGGGAGAGGGCAGAAACAGTGGATTCCGAAAATTACAATAAAGGCATGTGTTCTGTGAGTGAAAATCTACCCAGATGAGCTTAGGAAGGAGAAGAGAGAGGCAAACAGGTGTACATCCCAGTGGTTTAGCTTTGCTTCAGCTGCCAAGATACCAGTAAAGGACGTGTTTCATCCGATGAGTATGTTGTGGGGCTGCTTCTAGATGCTGCAAAATGATAGACCCAGAATATATGATGAACAGGGCCATAATTTAGGAATGGAAATCAATTTCTGAATCTTCTTACCAAGCAATTGATCCATAGTATAACACCCTTTGGTGTTTTTATTGTGGACTTCAAGGAAAACCTGTATTACTTGCAATGTTCCTCTGTGTATTTCTTCCTTCCTTTTTCTTTACTAGTGCTTGATTAATTTTTTCCCTTTGAGCCCATTATCTTTGTGTTAATTAATGTACTCAAAATCTTCATTCCCTCTCATATTTCATACACTACTTATTCCTCTTTGTCTTGCAGCACTCTTTTCAGTACTTCTTGTACTTAATAACTGTGGTAAAGGTTTGTTTTTCTAGTATCATGAAGTTTACATAGGTGCATCTTTTTGTTCATTTTGCTCTCATATACTCCTTAGTGAATCCTAGACATCCACCATTGAGAAACAAGTTTCTTATTGAGGTTTCTCAGTTTTCTGCTCCTTTTCCTATTTTCCCACTTAGATTGGTCTTGTCAACGCTTGTTGTGATCTGTGTGCGTTCCAGCAGTTTCTTTTCTCAGTTCTGAGGTGGCAGTTCCTTCTTGCATTATATTTTTAAAAGCATATCCAGACTTTTACTGATTTTTGGCTGTAGTATGTGCTTTCTTATTCTCCTACCCATGCAAAAAAAAGTGTTGAGCAACTGTTCATTGTGTTCTTTCAGCTTTATTGTTAATATGATATTTCCTCATATTTTCCCATGAGAGACAACTCCCAATCAAAAATAAAGTTTTCCTTAAGGTCTTTTTTCCTATAGGGTTTAATCTAGATTTTTTTTCCTAAATCCCTTGTAAATGAAGATTCTGGTTCTGCCCTGTAGATGGCTAATCCAGGCACAGACACTGACAGAAAACACTTTGGAGGCAGCTGAGTATCTGTGCCACTCCTCCTCGGGAGGATTTTTTTTCATGTAACATATTACATATTTAAGCCATAGCTGTTATTGATTTCCTACTGCTCTTCAAATTGCTTAATGACTAGGCCATGAGTACCTGGAAGATTTCTTAAAGTTCATAGAATGGAACTTGATGTTGCTAATTTTGAATAACAGATGTAAATTTGCATTAAGGAAAAGCAGGACTCTAGACTAGACCTTTTTCTGTACCCTGTCTCGTAAGGAAGGGCTAATTGAAGCTTTTCTTGTATTTCTTAAGTTGATTTTATTTTTACATGCCCAAAGAATGGTGTTACACTCAGTCTGTGTGCAGTTACAATTCTTTGTTTGCTGTGCTGTTGTAAATTCATCGATGAGACTGCATGACAGATGATTGGAAAATGGAGAAAGTGCTGTTACGGCCCATCTTTGAAATAGTTTAAATTGTCCAGACTCTTGTTGGAACTCAGAAATAAAAGAAAATAGCAGTTTGCAGCATCCTCATCAATTCCTCTTGTAAAAGCACCCTCATTCTTCCTGCACTTCCTTACTTAGCTCACTGGCTGTAGCAAGTGAGCTGCACACATCAGAGATAAAACAATTTCACCTACACAAGCCTATTTGCTTCCAAAACCATTTAATTTTCATGGCTAATTAAGCTGGCCAGACTAGTAGACAGCCATGTAAGGTGGTGACTCATTGAAGCTGACACACCAAGAGACTAAATCAAGGTTGCAGAGAGCATCTTCAGTGAGGTGCTGCTGAATTTCTGCTTTAGTTGCTAAGCACAAAAATGATGGTTTTTTCCCATGTGATTTCTCTCGATTTCTCCAATTTCCTTAGACAAAGAAAAATCTCCATACCTCTGTTCAGATAGTCAAAAAGTAAAATAGAGATATTAGAGTGAGCTAACAGATAAGAGGAAACAGATTTTATTTTTTTCCCTTGCAAAGCAGGGAAAACAATGATGTGAAAGAAGAGAGCTTCTAGCTACTTGTGCACTTTCAAATGAGGAGAGGGAAAAATATAGGCATTGCTTTGAGCTGTCTCAGCTCAAAGCTTTTCTTGCATTGTCTTTTCACAGATAATGTTTCATAAAAGCTTTAGTCTTTAGTATACCCTAAATAAGTGATTTTGTGAGAAGCAGAACTAATGAAGAGTGAATTCTAGTGTATCTGAGTGGGTTGTTATTGAACTATACAAAAAGCTGTTGAAGACACTCAGGGAGTGAGAAATGATGTTCTGAATGCCATATAACTCCAAAAAAAGTTTTGGTAGAAGCTGGAAACTTTTTGGAAACTGAACAAAAACACTGCTGGAGAAGAGGCTAGTGTGCTTCAGTTGAAGCTTCTCTTGCAGTGTTGGCAATGTGAGTGACCCTGTCTTGCGCCGTCCTCATTTAGAAAGATGAACAGAGACTGAATTGCTTTTTTGCCTTCTAATCAGCTGTCTGCTTTTGTAAAATTTACTGGGACATTTTATATCCAAAATGGAAAGAGTTGGTTTAAGCAAATAGCTTGATATTCATTCAGTAGCACACTTAAAAATGAACACAGGTCTCACTTCCTTCATATTAATAAAAACAGCATGAAAAGTTTTTGGGTGGATTTCATTTAATGAGAGAAATCATATGCTTTAGATACAGAAATTTCTTGGAAATAACTTGTATCTCCAGTCTCATTTTATGAAGCACACCAATTTTCATCAAAAGGCTGTTCTGCTTTCTTTTAGCTTCCTGCTGCAGCTCTGCTTGCAGTGCTGGCTGAATGTCTTATTTCACTGCTGTTGTTTGACTTAACAGGTCTGATTTTTTTTTTTTTAACTTACGTGTGAACATCCCAGTCAGCATTTGTCTTGGTGGCTCTGATGGCTGGGAAATTCTGCAAAGTACACATCATCTCTGGGAAACCTGGAGCTATTCTGGGCTATTTGGTGATGCCATTGCTAGTGAGAATTGGCACTAGATAGATGCTGAAATGCAGGAGCTTCTTCTATGCTTTATCCTTTCCTTCCACGTATTAGAGCAGCAAACACCTTAGTGAAATTGTAGAGGACCTGTACCAAGTGTGTTTCTTCAGAGCCCTGTTTGTAAAGATTTCATACAATTGGGCATAGCTTGAGATAAATAAAGCAAGAGCCATTGTCTTCAGGGATGGGAGGCAAGTGAACAGGAAGTCAGTGTGGTGGGCCTTCAGCAGCTGCAGTGGACTCACTTCTCTATCCTACTCAGTTCTGTCAGATTTTTGGCAACCCTCAGATGTGGCACAGCCCAAAGAAAGCAACTGGCCTGTTGCTTTTGAGGGGAAAAGGTGCTGGAAAGGGTTCTGTTTCTCTCTTTGTTGTTTTCAGTTTGTTTTCTTCTGAGGTACAACTTCCGGTAGAGTCTAGAGCCTGTCACATCACTTCAAGGTCTTTAGATGAGTACTTCTCTTTTTGTAATTTTTTAAGAAACTTCTCTTTCATCTTCCCTTCTTTACTACTTCTGAGAAACACTGAGAAATAGGGCTAGAAATAAGAGTGACAACGAACTGAGGAGAGGATCAATATTTCATCAGGGGAAGCAAAACAGCTGAGGGAAAGAGGGTGGACTATGGCTGTATTTATTCTCCTGATTGTCTTTTGCCTCCTAACTTCTTGGTAAGTGGAGGTACTGTGTTTTTTAGGAGTTCTGTTTTCTGTATTGGGAGAATTGTAGACGTTGGCTAACAAGAAATTTGTTTCTCTGATAAATATCCTTTGGCAAAAACGCCTATGAAGGGGTGTTGAAGGTTGACAGAATGTCTGTGGGTTGCTGCTGAGCTGCCTTGTTTGTGTGAGCTAGTCAGCGGGACAAGCACATTCAGAGAAAGTGGAAGGAAGGATAGGCTTCTGAAGTGAATGTCTTTGGTGGATGTGTCAAGAAAAGAGAGCTTGATGTTTTTGGAAGCAGGAAATACAGCTACATGTGATGTGGTTCAGAGAGTCTGCCTGGATTGCCAGAAAGCCTTCAGGGGAGTCCTCGCTCTCCTGAGTGAGAAGCTGAGAGAACATTGCTCAATCTGAAGAAGAGAAGGCCCAACAGAGATTTTACAGGTTTCTTCACACAGGAAAGTCTAAAGAGAAGGTGGAACCAGTGTCATTATGCAATTCCACAGTAACAGGACAACAGTTAACAGATACTAGTTGAAACATGAGAATTTCCCATCAAGATGTAAGGGAGAACATAAAGGTGGCATAAAGGCTCAGAGGCTGTAGGATCATGCCCCTGGGACATGCTTAAAACTCGCCTGGGCAGCCTCATCTACTTGGTCCCCCTTTGGGAAGAGTTTGGACTATCTGACAATCAGGAATCCTGACAACCGAAATTATTCTACAGTTCTAGACTTCTAAGGAAAATAAGTAGCTGTGAGTTCATCTTTTCTTAGACAAACATTTGGTAAAAATCGTAGAAAACAGAACAGAAAAAAATCTACTTTAAAAATAATTATCTGTTTATTACTTTTAAAATTGGTGAATTAAACCTAGCTATCCAGAAGAATGCATAGCAAAGAAGCTGTAGTATAGAAAGCCTCTTGCAGTATAGTGGAACAGAGATCTGTTATCTTTCCCTTGGGAAGTACTCAGTATTTTTAAAGCTGCTCTGGGGTTTATCTTAATTGGTGTGAAATACTGTAGAAAATACAAAGAGACGATATTGGTACATCAGAAGTTCAGATTAATGGTACAAGGCAATTGGCCTTAGCTGAAATCAGTTGATCAGGCAGATTACATATTTTCAAGGCCTTTGCTATTATGTTATCCCAGGCTTGAAGTGTGCATTGTAACAAGAAACACCTGACACCTCGCAGGTGGATAATTGATGAACAAAGTGGGACCAGGGCCTGTTGTTAGCTATGGTTTTACTCTGCCCTTGGCTACAGAAATGCTTACAGCTGTGGTCTGTTTGTGTTCTTGTTTGGATTCTTTGGCTCTTCTTCTCTCCCTGGGCACCATTGGCTCTGTCTTTCCAGCCTCTCATCAGGTAGTGATACAAACAGATATGATCCCCCCTTCATGAGGGGGGAAGAGCTTAGGCCCATGCTGAGCCCTTGTCCTTACAGAGGGAGCTCAAATGGTCGCATGTTAACAGTGTGGGTGATGGGTGAGTGTGGATGTGAAGAGATTCTTTGATTCAAACACTCTGAAAAGTAGCTATACCTAAATGGACTTTACATTGCTGTTTATTACACTTAAGTTTCAGCTTTACCTCTTAAGTTGATGTTTGCTGGATTTGAGTAACTTCTAATAGCATGCAGCCAAAGTCTGGTTCCCTGTAGGCAGTTACGAGCTGTAGTTACTAACGTTTTGCTACCAGTGCCTGCTGACATTGTGGATAACTTGGAAATGTATCCTCTTTGCTTGGTAGTGCTCTGAGAGGCAACACTAAGAATTAGAAATAAAGGACAAATTTATGTGCTTGTGTATTAGAAACAAATCAAAAACAACTCCCAAGCTTACATTGCACCTGCATCTTGAGCACTGAATGTAGTTCTGACCATCCTACTTCTAAAAGGATGTACAAAATTAGGGAGAAAACCCAAGCAATAGGGAAAAGAATGGCAAATAGAGGAACAGTTATTAACACTCTGGAAAAGAAAAAGGGACATAATTTAGTGTTGGACTTGGCAGTGTAAAGTTAGCAGTTGGGCTTGATGATCTTGAAGGTCTTTTCCAACCAAAAGAAAGTATCCTAGGCTAAGCAAATAAAGCAATAAGTCAGGAGTTTAAAAAATAAGATAAGGTACCTTGTAAGGAATACAGAGCTAAACTGCAGGACTCAAGGATGAACAGTTCTGTGGAGTTGATTCAGTTGCACTTTTAAAGAGATGATAGATCCACCAGTGATTTAACAACCTGCAGTTCAAGTAAACCTTGAACTACTGCTAAATGCAGTTTGAGGAGAATAAACCCAAGAATACATTAGGGTCCATATTTTCTTTTCAAGCGAAGTGTCCTCTTCAGTCACAGACTTCACATTCAGCCAGAAAAAAACTGAGACAAATGCAGGGCAGGACGTGGCTGCTGGATGGCTATGGTTCTGGATGCCTCCAAGTGCAAAAGCACTAAGACATTACTGGGAACCAAATGCTGCTTCTGGCATAGCAAAGGCTCCTGAGCTTTTTACCTCATGTTCACAACGTTTACTGTTGTTCAAGTTAGAAGTTACCTGAATAAAAGATGGACACCTTCTGAGAGTTAAAACTTTAAGCCACTGAAGTATGAAACGATCTGTTTTGTGAAATCATTCAGTACAAATACTAGATTGCAAGTAATGGCTTTGTTTAATTATTTAGCTTCTGTTAGTCAGCGGCATAAACATTAAGATGAAAAGCAGCTTACAGTTTGCAAATGTGAATACTGTAAAGCAAATCAAAACAATATCATCTGTCAGAGTAAGAAATTTCCTTTATCAGAGTTTAAAGCGCTGAACACAAGTGTACTATTTTTTGATGCACTGAACTATGTAGGCCTCCTTCTTTTTCTGCCAGCAGTTTGTGGAATTAGCGTGGTGTTTTTGTTTTTTTTTTTCCTGAAGAGCATAATTTGCCATTTTATCAGTTTCATTGATATGAAATCGTTTGGCAGTGTTGGCTGCCAGATTTAATTCTAGCTGTTCTAAATAATTCTGTCACCAGCAAGCCTTGTCTGCTCCATTGTTATCCTTTCTTTCAAGGCATTTATATATGCTGTTTAGCATATCTCTGTCAAAAGCAATGCTTAGAATGATCTATTGATAGGTTAATTCCAGTCTTGAAAACTGACCATTTTTGCCATCTTTGCTTTTCCTATCTTTTAATCTGAAAATTCTTTTATTATTACATATTACATCAACTTGTAAAACTAAGGTGATGGAGATCATTATAGGCTTTTGAAAATATGTATGTGTTTCATAAATGTGTGACATTCAGCTTTTTATTGATGCCTCGTGACTCGTGAAGCATTAATTCACAAAAACAACATGAACCATAGAATAAGCCTACCAGGTCTGTAGCACATCACTTTTCAGACTGGCACAACAATCACATTTCTTTGGATCACTCATGGATCTTTTGTTTTTCCCTTTTTGTTTTTCTGATGCTCAGGATAGTTTAAGCAAGTAGCAACTTCTCACACGTGATTTGAGCTTAGGAATTTAATAGATTTTCTTTTCATTAGACATTAAGTTTCGATTACATTTTGCTACAAGAATGTGTACTTGTTTTGCAGCAGCTGCAAGGGGAAACAACTGGGCTGTCATTGACAAATAATTGTTCTCTTTGTAGAAGTTTCTGTCAGTCTTCAATTTGTTTCTTCCCATACCTCTAATAAGGGAATAACTGCCTTCACTCTTCTGGATCAAAAACCATTTTGGTTTTTAGAAGAGATGAAGCACTAGATATGTACATCAAGTTATCAATTTCTTCATCTCATTCAGAACTTTAACTTTTTAGATGTAATATGGAATGACTCACTCTACAAATGAACAGTTATCCTTGAGTTTGGGAGCTGGAAATTACAAGTATCTGATAGTAAAATTCCACTTTGACATGCAGTCAGTCCTATGATATAACAGTTAATCAATCCTTCCAGCTTTACTGGTGTTTTGTATAACCTTTACTGATGCTCCTTATAGAAATTGTCACAGTTAACATTACTGATTGTAATCAGTTTATGTTATAGTAAACTTTAAGAGGTTACATTGAGGTTTCCATACCTCAATGGCAAGGCAAGACATCTTCCTTTAGGCTGTTTGGTTATGAAGGTCCAGCAGAAACACTGCAGTGTATTTTTTGAATGACAGTAAGAGAAAAGTATTATCTTGCTTATATTTAAGTTACATGAACCAGGACGATAACAGATTGTTGGGTTTTGTATTACGGAGGAGGTGAAATTCCAAGTGCTTTAGTAGCGGTCCCTTTGAATATGCCTCTTTCTGTCTCAGCTAATGACTGAGTTTTGTATGTACACATAATGAACACATAATGAGCAGACAGTAGGAACTGTAGGTGGCAGTCAGGCATTGAGAGGAGAGAGCACAAAAGGGCCCTAAGGACCAGGAAAGGTCTGTAAGGACCAAAGTTTCTTCCACCCCAGAACCTAGATTTCATTGTGAATTTTCTCAGCTTTAACATCACGTTGCAATTATAAACATGTCTGCCCTCAAGTATCTGCTCATGGTGCCAAGTAACATTTTACTTCTCATCTTCTTCTCTGTGAATCTGTTCTAGTCACACGTTTCTCATATAGCTTCAGGCTTATATTGTGGCTAACACAGTTCTCTGTAATGGCTTTTCAGATCTTTATCTAATTCAAACAAATGGCTGGGGAGGATTTTTTGCAAAATTAAGATCTGAATATTCAGGAAAAGGAGCTTGCCTTAAATGAAAGAATAACAAAATTATAGTTTGGTATGTGAATTGATAAGGACAAGGTCAATTAAAAAGTTGAACTGCAGCAAAAGAGTGCACTGTTCCTGTGTATATTGTATACCAGCAAATGGTGAGGAGGTGACATTGCAGGGAGGTTTCGGAGGGCACATTGGAACATATTTTTGGAACTGACAGAATTAGAATTTTCTGTAACAGTTGCCTGTGCTTCTGTTTGAAGTTTTAATTGTGAGGCTGTTACTTCTTTTTTTTCCTTTGAAATTGTTACTGATTCATTCAGTAAGAGTTCATGGTCAAAAGCTGTTCTAAGGACGAACTAGGGCTGTGTCTTTAAGGCAGATACTGGTTTTTGAATACTGCTGCATTGGTGGCAGAAGCTGGGCAGCATAGAGTCCATGCAGCAGGAAGAACTGGGGAATAGATCAGTGAAAAGGTCTTGTATTCTTGCATGTACTGGAAAAGCTGAAGTTCAGCTAAGTATTTAGGTTAAGTATTTAGATTGACTTCTGCCTGTAGTGAAGTGTTCCAGTTTTCAAGCACACAAATCAATAGAAAATTAGGAGCCCTGATGGGATTTAGGAGTCTCGGCATCTATTTGGATGCACTTCAGCTCCCCCAGTACTGCTTCCATTTAGATGAAAGATTAATGCCTATTGATTCCTAAGAGGTAAGATCTACTTCATTGTTCCTGTGTGATCACGAGCAAGCCACACAAAGTTAACTTTTTTACTGGCTTTGAGTAATTCCTGGGTAGTTTCAGGCAACAGTCATTGGGGAACAGTGAATGAAGTGTTACAGTAATGTACTGTGACCCAAGCTGAGCAGTGAGAAATCATGTGCTGTTTATGGTTTGACTTCAGTCTTTGTTTAACATTTTCCGTACAGAGATTTGTCACTAACACCTCCAAGACAATTCCACCTTGTAGAAGTGGGTTATTTCTTATGATCTAAATGGTAAGTGGGGAGATGCACAGTGAATGATATCGAGGAAAAGAAATATTGCCCAGCCAGTATTTCTGTAATCATATCCATCCTTGCAAGATCTTTATTAAACTTGCCCTGCCTTGACAATTTCAACAATCAAGATTACTTCCCAGCTCTCTGATCCCAACTATCATCTTTCAGCTAATGCAAAAGAGAACATTTGCCTTTTTCATACAATATTTTCCAGAGCAAATCATCTAGTGTCTTAATCTGATGCCTTTATAAGTCTTTCTTCTGGTTACTGTTTCTTCTGTTTGTGTGGTTGGGAAGTACTAATCAATCACCACAAATTTAGTGCCCCACGATTAATCCTTTTTTGGCAGGAGACTGTAGGCTTATTTTATAACTAATAACTTCAGTGTTGAGCTGCAATTTCCCCAGCAGTTTTTTCCAAGCTTACTCAGTTTGGGCACATGGTCCAAAAGAGAAGGGATGCAATTGGCTTTGTAGCTTCTGTGAATAAAGGGTACCGGAGATTAAAGCTGACTATATAGTATTGTTAGTATATAAGTTATTACCAACTGTAAATAGTTTAGATTTCAAGAATCCCTTTACTAGTGAGTAATTTGTTTTCATTAGTAGTGTTTAAGTGACTGTGGGCTATTATAGCTGCAGTACCACCTGTGCAGTGTCTTGGTTTTTCTCACATAAGCTTCCCTTTCCTATAGAAATACCACAATTGCCATCTATAGGGGACCATTGGATGTAATGTTTGGTTTGACGGTGCTCCCTGATCTCCAAGCAGTGGTTAATACCTTCTTTTTCAGAGAAAGAAAGGTGAAAATGGGACAACCTGCATCCAAAGAGTACCTTCTTTAACTCCCTATGTTGAGTCATAGAATCTTATGGTTGGAAAAGACCTTTAAGATCATTGAGTAGGCTGATTATTGATCAAACTTGAGAGCTTATACATCTTAATATGTATAATCTCCATCTTGTACATGGAGATATTTATTTTGTTACTTTTCTTTTGCAGGGCTTATTATTACAACTGGTTAGTCTTCTCACTAGAAGTAGACATTCTGAAGTCATTGCATCTGTGGTTATGTTACATTTTCAGGAAATATTATGTCTTGTACATTTTTTTGGTATGTTTTTAAAAGTGTATTCATCCAACTTTGTGCAGGCCTTTTTAGGCTTTCTGTTCTCCAGTTGAAATAATGTTATATCCTCTGGATGAGAGGATATCACTTTTAAAAGCCAGATTGGATGACATGATTAAGTACTGACACATTATACTCATATGTCTTAGGAATTTTGTCTGTTGAGGAAGCAGATGTCAATGAGAAGACTTTTTAGAACACGATGTCTGGGAATAAGTTGGAACTGAGAACTCGGTACTACGATAAGACAGGCTTCTCAATTTTTTAACCAAGACAGTTTGAGTCCTCTTCACTGAATACAAAATGAGAGCTTCATGATAGAGATAAAACTCAGTTTAGAAATGGATAGAAGAGTAGTAGCAGTATGAAGAAGGCAGAGACCATAGGAATGCATTCCATACCCTCAACTGTGTTTTACAGAAAATCTGTCATACGTTAAGGATTCATGTAAAAATGGGAGAGTTCAGCTTTTCACTAATCATAAAAACTTTGAGTTTGAACAATATTGACCATTGCAGTGTTGAAATGTGATGACATCATGAGCAGAGTCTTCACAGCATATTTGCAGCGTGTTCAATCACTTTCCCAGAAAAAGACAGGATTGTGTTTTTGTCAGGCAGGAGAAGGGTGGTGGTAGGAAAAGCAGTCAGGCCAAAGCTATGATGCAGTGCCAGGTAAGTAAAAATACTCATTTGCTGGACGCAACTTGAGTAAAGTTTCTCATAAAAAAAGGAAAGAGTGAGGCATTACAGTGGATTGATAAGCACTGTTTGTCTTAATGCTTACTGACATGTCCTTAGCAATGTTGAGCTCTTCTCCACTCTGGCATCCCTAGGAGATGTCCAAAGTGTGTTTCCTCCTTTGCATGCCCGTACCTGGTACTCAGAAAGAACTGGACCATTGCTTGTTTGGAAGGGGTGTATAGAATCCACACCTGCCTTATCTGTAACGCGGCTGTACAGAGATGAGTAGAAATCCTGAACTGCCCAACAGATAGCTGATGCTGTCTCTGTTCTATCATGGAAGGTAAATAGCATGATCACGGGAAACTGCCTGTGGGCTATAGTGCTACGTTTGCCTCCTTTCCCTGTGGCCAAGGTAGGGGCAGGTTCCATGTGTGTGTTGTACAGTGTGTGCAGTTTGTTGTCTGATGGTAACACAGAGGGTGTGTGCATGCAGGAGCAACCATCAGCTTTCTCTGGGCTCTGCAGCTGCACTTGCAGAATTGTGGCAGCAGTGCTTGGAGCACGTTTCTGGAGAGAAAAATTATACTTGACTATGAAGGAACATGTGGAAGATTGCTGAAGAAGTGTCAGTGTCTGAGCCACTAAGTAATAGTGACCCCAGTGTAATTGCATTCAGTATCTTCATGAATAAATGATACACATAATGACATCAGAATGATTGAAAGCAGAAGGGAGATTTGAATTGACAGAACTACATTAACAAGGAATTTTAGTTACGGCACTTTTTGTGGTGAAGTAACGTGATTATATGTTATAAGGAAACTCTGTCAGGTTGTTGACAGAAGCCATAAACAGTAAGAATACAATTAGAAACAGGGCTATAAAAATAAAATAACAAAAGTCAATAGATTACTTTTGCAATGAGGTTTGTATTACAAACGAGAAGAGCAATAAATGACCATATGCAGTGAGGGAAAGTTGAGTTGTCCACTCTTCAATACACTGACACATAGTGTGAAACTGCTGCACTTACTCAAGATAAAACTTTCATATTGGAAGGAAACATTAAAATGCAGTTGCACGTACAGATGATTTCAAAGCTGATAAAACTGTCATCTGGTAGTATTCTCTTGGATTTCTTGTTTTATATTACTGTGTTGTATTGCTGATTGTTTATCAATAACATGGAGATTACCATGCACAAATTTAAATCACTGTTGTTACAACTGAGGTTCACGGTTGTCGTGGTTTCTGCCCATCAGGGAACAAAAGACCACAATTAGCCTCAAGTACCGAAGACTAAAGGATTGCCAAAGGGCAGGGAGAGCTTAATTGCCGCTTAAGGTGCAGGACAAAACAGACCAGGCTACTCGGCTTGGGAAAGAAAACAGAAAATAATTTAATACCA
>WBNH01011857.1:117231-223810 GCA_013401255.1 Urocolius indicus
GCATGGTCGCCTCCATCTTGTACCACTCTTACACCTCCTGCCTCGCACCTCAAATTCCCGTCCCTAAATAGTGATCGCAGAGGCGCCAGATTGGCCCAGCCGGGCCGGGGGGTGGGTCTGAACCCAGGAGTCGGGGGAGAGTCTAAAAAAACTTTTACCGGGTCTTCACTGCAACCCGCTCCCCCTGTTACCAAACAAAAGCAACTCCTTGCTAAACCATGACAACGGTGTTACCTGGTATGAAATGGATAACAAGTACATATTGCTTCATGAGGGAACAAAACCAATTAAAGAAATCAATATTTATGTTGTGTGGTAAAACAGCACCCCTACCAAGATATCCAGGGTTGCTGTGCTGTAACTGTGTTTGCATATTGTAAAGTTCATATGTTTCTAATACTTGTTTTTCAAGGAATAAAATATCAGAATGAAAACTGTCTTATGATATTTAGTATACTTGAATTCTCTTTCTCTTTTGTACAGGGGATAATACTTATAGCTGTTAAATTGATTCTCTTATGGTTTGAATTTTTATAGCTGTGCAGTGGATCATTAATCCAGTTGAACTTTTTGCAAAAGCAGGGAGACTTTACTCCCTGTAATGCTAATGATGCTGGGATGGATTTTGTAGCTCTGTGGTTTGCCTAATTTTTCTGCATTTCCTGCATTAACAAAAGAAGATTGTGAAGTGGCAAAGGAGAAGATCATGTGTTAGCAAAAAAAATAAATAATGTTCTCTTTGTTGACTTGTGTTACATGACTGGATATTTAGGCAATGTCTATTGGCAAAGGCAATAATGTATAAAATATTTTGTTTAGGTGGACTGATTTCAGAGTCAAGTCACAGGAGTTTTCATTTATTGCTATTGTGGTGTTCTGGTTTCAATTTTGGTCACATTGTTCGATTTACAAGGAGAAATTAATGCTGTCAACTTGACTGTTCAGGTTACGAGGCAGAAAGGCATAATCCAAATGCAGGAATAATGAGTGCAATTGCTGCTCTTGGTCCTGAGCTGGCTCACATCTTGACTGAGCCCCTTGGAGACCGTTGGGGTTTGGGAAGACTTGCTGACAGTGGCACCACATCTTGCAATTGTGATGTCTGCAAGTGCTGTAGGCTCTGTTCACACAATGCTGCACCTCACTCACTAAGCTGTGCTGGTCCTGAGCTAAGCACTTCGAAAACTATTCCTGTGCCTCCCTGTAGAGATCATGGTATATCTGTAATCCAGGTGAACCAGCATAAAAAGATGATAATTACTAGCATTGGCAGTGGAATGGAAAGACAGTCATCTTATTTTGCACACTAAAATAAAAACACTTGGCAACTGCAGACGAGGCAGGAGACCTACGTTGCCATCAACTCTGGATCACACTTGCTCAGTTGTAAAATGTGAAAAGAAAGAAAATTTTACCAACTCCTCATCTGATAGCACTATATGGGACAGAAGATTCCCCCCACACACACACTTCTTGAAGAGACAATCTCGTTCAGTGCTTTCTTGTTATTGTTACATTATATATTCTTTCATATTTATTATGGAGCTGTAAATTTAGCAGCAGAAGGACACTGATGTTTTGATGCCATAAAAAAATGTGTTAATTTCTTTTGTTCATTACATTACAGGTACTGTAAGAATTGAAATGTTCAGGAACATGCAAAATGCAGAAATCATAAGGAAAATGACAGAAGAATTTGATGAGGTATAGTATACAAATAGTTCTTTAAACATTAGGAGATATATTACAGTATACTCTGTTTTAAAATAAGCATGCAGTGGGCAGCAACCGGTGGATAAACAGTGTCTCAGTATGAGAAATTGCACTGGCAAGCAAAGCAGTGATTTAAACAATTGGATGAGGAATAACAAACCCAAGTGAGCTATAGGAAAGAAAGATAATGGAAAAACTGAACAGTAATATTTGTTCCTCTTGGCAAGTGATTATTTTAACTTGAGTAGGCCCTGAGTGCTGAAATACTGCTACTGAGAAGTTCATCAATTAGCCAGTGTGAGAGCACACATGTACTATCACACAGAAGCATGGAGCAAGCTGATGGCTGGTGTTGTGAGAGAGCTTTGCCATGTCTGACTCTGCAAGAACCACGCTGGGTCCGTGATTGCCCTGGTCTGAGTCCAGGTGGACCTTTGTATGTCATTCTATGGCTTTAAGGATTATTTTGTCTGCGTTTTGGGTGTCAGAGGTTAATAAGGGGAGGCAGTAAGAACTGTGTCCCACTAAAATTGGTGGTGGCATCCTGGATTTTGAAGTTGACCTCTACTGCCATCATTCAACAAACAGATTCCCATGACAGGGCTGCAGGCCTTGGCATTTGCAACATTCTGCTCTGTTTTCTGTGTTCTCATGAATGTTTTGTTCATTTTAAATGGCAATTTAAACCAAACGGTAACTTTATTGTGAAAGTTACCATTTTGGAAGAATATTATAGAAAGAAATACTCTTTCAAAAGATCTGAGCATCATAGTTGTAGCAAGTGTATTACAATTCAGACTGGGGATCTTCTGTCAAAATTAAAATGTTCCTAATGCTGAATGCTTTTGAGCTTTGAGATTTTTCAAACTCTTTGATTTTTCATGTATCAAGTCTTAAATATTCTGAATTTATTTTTCTTTGAGGAAAACAAATGCTGGAACCTGAGTTTTCTGTAGGACAGCAGAAGTTCTGTCTGTGATTCAAAAAAATAAAGCAGTACATGTCAACACTGCTCATTTTAAGGATTTTTCTACTGGATTTCTTTCTTGTTCATGGCTTGGAACAATAAAATGTTTGAATATGTACTTAACTACAGTTATGTTGCTATACTCAGGTATTCACTCAGGGCATTTGTATACAGGTGCAGTAGGCTGCAGCAAATAAAATGTAGGTGTGCAATGGTGAATAAAAGATTTCTATGCATACAGGCTACTTTCTGGCTGAAACAGTTCTGCATTTTAAAATATCACTCAACCCAAGTTAATAATTTGAAAACAATATTGGGTATTGAATACATTCTATCCCTGTTGTACAAAATGGAATGGCACAAGCACTCTCCAAAAGCCAAGGAACACTGATTTTGCCCAGAGGAGGATTGTCTTACACTTGGCAGAAGAAAATGTTTCAAAAAACCCTTTGCAAAAACTCTAAAAGTTTTTTTTCTCAAAGGAAGAAAAGACTCTCTTGCTTATACACAGCGTGAATATACCTGTAGTCAACCTCTCTCAGAGCATTACAGTTGCTAGTCCGTAAGCTTACATTGCCCATTACCTAAACCTGAACATGTGCAGTTCTGACAAAGTTTGTGTTCTAGCTTCTGCCTTAACACTTGAATGGAATTCTGGGAGAACTTGTGAGGTTTAGTGTAAAAACATGAAATTATTAGTCTTAGACCACAACCCAGTGAACGTTTTGAAATCTGGAATAAACTTATACCTTGTAAGCAAAGGGAAGTATTTTAGAATTTAGTGCAGTTTTCAACCCATGTTCATCTGTCAGATGATCTCAGCACAGTAAGTTTGTAACTGTTACATGCCCCATTTGTTCATCTTGCTAATCACAGCATTTCAGGTTGTTCTGTGCCTAAAAGGATATCATAGTCATAAGAACATAAGCTTGTAAAACAAGAGCAGCTTATTTAGTGTCCAGGGTAAAGTACATAATGAAACATTATAGCGAAATTCACCAGAGCAGCAGGATCCTTCCTCACCTTTTTTTTTCTTGCTGGGGAAAGACAGAGACAACTCAGGCAAATCTACTTCTTGCCTCCACTCAGCAATGCTGTTGGATGTGCTCCCTGGCTCCATGCAGACTGACTAGACTGCTTGCTTGAGCTTGTCCTGCCATGGCATTTGTTATTTTAAGTCTATAGCAAGCAGTGAAAGAAAGGGAGCCAGGAGGAGACCAATGGTGGCTGGGCCAGGTATTCATACCTTATTTCATTAAAACTCGACCATTTTCTGCCTAGCTGAGGAACAGCTTTCAATTCTTCATTCTAAATACTGCTATTGCCATTTTACCTGTAGCATCTCTTCCTGTACCCCAGGACTCCCAGTGTCTATGTGCTCTGTGTCATCCTGAGACAAACCAGTTGCCTAGGGCTCTTGTCACCACAACAGTTCCCTTGCCCTGTTGTCCTCTCACACCCTTACATCTGTTGTGAGTCCTTGAGAAGGTAATGATCTCACTGTGTGGGAGTGAAAACGATAATGAGGCTCTTGTCAAAATAATTAGGCCAGTCTACCCACCCAACTTACCTTCACTGTCAGCTTTAGACTTGCCATTTTCATTTCTACAAGCCTGGAGCTGAGGGAAATAAAAGTACAAGTATAGTATTAACTAGAATAAAGCCTTGTGTTATCTGTTCATTAGCACAGTATGCTGCCCAGAAAGTGGTTTAATCTCCACTGAAAATATGTAGGTTTCCTTTTTCGTTACTTTTTCGAGATCATCACATCATTTTGTCAGTGATACAGTAATCAGCTGGCTGCTAGTCCCATTTTCTGCATTCGTGCATTGATTGTCCTGATCTTGAGTGCAGAAACACTTGTGCAGGATTTAAATGATGGAAATAACTTTCAGTTATGATGGAAATAAAGTTCAGTGCTGCTCCAGGTTCAGTTTGGAACGGGGAATGCCATGGACATCCCTCAGTTGCACTATTTGCGTGAAAATAAGATTTAAGTGTAGAGGTGAAAAGAGAATCTGGCATGTTTGTGTGGAGTTACTGTCAGGAAACATTGAAGATAAAGCTTCATTTCAATTTTTGTCCTAAAATGAAACAAGACTAATGCAGGAATTGTATTGGTATGGCAAGGCAGGGCACTTTAATGCTCTTATTAGTGAATATTAGCAGACAGCAACAAAGAACACTTTAAAACACAGAGCACAGCTGTGGCACTACTGCATGTCTTAGGTGTTGCCTGCCTGTTTGGTTAATTCACAGAAGTTCTGAGGACTTCCAGCTACAATTGAACATGATGGAGTTACCTTTATGTCAGGAGCTTTACAACCCTCTGAACTGTGTTTTTAAACCAAAGCTTCTCTATGTCTCAGATGTTAGAGGTAAAAATACTGCTCATTAAGATGATTGTCATTCAGTCTTTCAGTGATTGAGACAGGAAGGTCATTAAGAGTGCCCTGTAATTTTGTCTTTTTCTAACATCTGTACGCTTGTCTTTGTAATTCTAATCATTATTTTACTATGATTAAAAATTTGTGCTTTTGTTAAGTTTGACAGGGCTTTTTGCTGAAGGGGAATATTGTTTATGAAGTTTAGGTAAAAGATTATTTCATGACAGCTCCTCTGTGTGAATGTAACTGAGTTTACATGATTTGATCTGGCCTGTAAGACAAGTTCTGACACAAAAGAAGTGCTTGTTCTTCATAAAAACACAGAATAAATATGTACAAATAGATTTAACTTTGATACTACTGACTTAGTGTCTTTGGGGAGAGATTCAAGATAGATCGTTATTACCTTGATGCTTTGGTAATCTGGAATTGGCTTACAAATCAAGTGCCCAGGGAGATGCAATGTAATATTTTTTTTGCTGAAGGGGACAAAAAGACGTTTTCTATTGGGGGGTGTATTTGTGTGTGCAGTCTTACTGAAATGCAATATTGCTTGAAGTGAGAACAGTAAGAGCAGACTTGGAGAGGAGTTACGCTTTAAATGAACTGAGTGTTCACACGCCACCTGTTTTGCAGTCATCTTTGAAAGCTGGGGTGT
This sequence comes from Urocolius indicus, assembly GCA_013401255.1. Lineage (NCBI taxonomy): Eukaryota > Metazoa > Chordata > Aves > Coliiformes > Coliidae > Urocolius > Urocolius indicus. The sequence goes on from WBNH01011857.1 coordinate 122,957, forward strand.
ATGAAGCTGTACGGGACACAAGAATCTGGAGTAAAATTTTCATCATTTCTATTAGGATGCAGGTTTTACTGCTGGAAAAAGGGGGATTTTTATAAGATTTTTTTAAGAAGAGCAATATTGATTTTCTGAAAATATCTCAATTGTAAAATGGAGTGAGCCAGAGTTTGTGAGAAGGGGCATATAGAGTATTAACATAGGATTGAAGTGAGGATGGAGAATGACACAAACCTTCACTCACACAAACATTTCTCCAGGGTTTAACCTTAAATGCTTCGAAATATATCTTGCTCATCCTTTACCTCTCCTTCTTAAGCCAGGACACAAGAAGAATTGCATCTCGATGCACATTTTGGAGTATGCAGAGCTAATATTGCAAGTCACACTTGCACTTACAGAATAACATACTGGTTTTATTTTTTTACTCTCCATTGGCTTGAAGAAAAAAGTGTTTAGTTTAAAAAAACATGGACCATGATGGCTAGAATATCATCAAAATAAATGGGGAGATTTTTAATTGTGTTGTAATTTCGTTGTTCTTCAGGACAGTGGTGATTATCCACTTACCATGCCTGGGCCACAGTGGAAGAAGTTTCGATCCAACTTCTGCGAGTTTATTGGCGTGCTCATTCGACAGTGTCAATATAGCATCATTTATGATGAGTACATGATGGACACAGTCATCTCTCTTCTGACTGGTTTGTCAGATTCCCAGGTCCGGGCTTTCAGGCACACCAGTACATTAGCTGGTAAGTAAGCTGGCACAGCGAAGAGTTTCTTGCAAAGCAGTAGCTACTATTTGGCAACTTTTGAGAGCTACCTGTAATTTTGATTAGGGTTGAATTTGACCAGCCCTGAAAACTCTGGAAAGCTTGATCAAATCTAAGTACCATATATGGTATACCTGTACTTAAAATACACTTTTTTTGTTTGGAAAGGAGTATCCTGAGCAGCTTCATCTTAGAGATTCCAGGGAATCCTCTGAATCAGAAGTGGCATGCTTATGTCTTGTATGTTGCTATTAGTTGTTCATTTGTTGTATAGAATGTCTTAATAACTTTCTATTTTAGAGTACAAATTTATTCTGAAGATGTGTCAGGAAAATTGTGTTATCAAAGAGTTTCAATACACTGAAAATAAAGTCTCTGCCTTCACTCCTGAGAAGCATTATGTCTAGCAGCACTGAGCCATAGTTGGTAGGTTTCACAGTCTTCCACCTCTTGCCACTTTGCACACCTACCTGCATCCGAGGAAAGCACTGAGTGTATCATTAAACTGAAACAGACTTTCCTAGAGTGTGTTTCATCTGACCTGTGTGAGGTGATTCCCACAATTACAAAGCAATAACAGGGTGGCCAGCACAGATGTCGATGTCTAAAGCTCGTTACGTGCTCATCCCCTTCATAGATTGTTCATAGACCATGCCAAATATTTGAGGCCTTTCTAGGAGACGTTTGTCATTACCTGAAGATTTCTACTGGTAATGTTTGTTACTTACTTAGCTAGTCTTTCCACAGTCTGCCTCTTAAAACTTTGTCCAGATTTCCAAGTGTAATACCCACCATCCGACTAATTCCATCAGAATTTGTTTAAAAATTCATCTCTTGTTGTGGATCTCAGTAAAAGGCAAATTTCCAATGATATTGAAAAAACAACTCCAGATTTGATTAAACTTTAATTTGAAAACTGAAAATCAATTCACAGTGACTGAACTGTTTTGGAAACCTATCCACTTGAATTCTTCCCCTTACTGAGTAACAAGATGATAAGAACATGAATTATGCAGGTGCAAGTTTCCAGGTTTAGAGTTTCCATGTTCAGTATTGAAAGGTGAACACTACTTGAGTTGCAGGTAACCTTCTGAAAATCTGTGCCTGTTGTTTAAAAGGAGATGGAAGCTGTATTCCTATCCAGACAATACTGTCATCAGTTCCAGGTGGTTTTGATTTGCTCTTTGCTTAGATTGTGGTTGATTATTTCACAGGAGAGGGATGATGGGGTGAGGTATGCACTCTGCTTTCTTTTGCTGATTGCTTCATCAGTGTGTAGGGCAGATGTTTGGGAAACATGAGATGGGAAAGACAGAAAGGAACACTGTACATTAGAGATGGTACTCAAGTGTGTGGAAGAAATAGTTGCTGTTATGGGTTCTGTAATCCATTTGGTATGGATTATATTGCTAGAAACTTCAAGGATAAGCAAATGCTAAAGCCAAGGTTCATCACAACTAGCTTCAGTTATATAAGCCATTTCTGACTTCTTGCATTAGAAACATGTATATCTAGTACTTACATTAGAAAAGGAGCTGCCAAAGCTCTCCAGCATTTTCCAGTGTTAATGCATGCTGTGTGTTTGTTAGTTTTAACAAACTTGAGAGCTTAATTTTGATTCTGCAAATTCCTTCAAGCTTTTTGCATGTTTAATTACATTGCTGTCTTGCAGAGCAGAGGTCAGCATGATGATGTTTAGTCTTGACAAAGTCTATAACCCCCTACTTTTATAGCATTTGATATATTCTTGAAAGTTTGTTTTTGAAGTCTTTGTTTTCAATTGTCCTCTGTGCTAGCCAATCTGAATGAGAGATGATTCACTATAGCAAGAAACTTAAGGCAAGAATGTACAAGTGGATGTTTCTAGAGTTACCAGCTTTGAACAATAGCAAGATAAGACAGAGTTACCTTGAGTACTGTCACTTCTTCATTCGTATAGTTGCTTTTCTACCTTGGAGACAATGCTGCATATATAGCCAGAGAAGATGTGATGATTTCTTAACATTATTTTGCTGCTTTTTCAGTAAAATGTGATATTCCATGTAACCACAGAGAACATGGGAAAGAACCTTTATTAATGTATTTGTAAACATAAATTAAGACAAAAAATATACGTGAAAAAATACTATATCCAGCACGTGTGAAAATGCATACACAGGGGTACATAAAGTTCTAGTCATACTTTTGTACAACTTTAGAGCAATCTTAGTTTACTTTCAGAGAAACAGTGCTTGTAAATTGAGTAATGCTCAGAAGCTATTGATTAAGAGTTGTCCTCAGTATGGAGGTATCTGTCATGATACTTACTAATTCTTAGTAATGTTACTCACTCCACAGTAGCTAGCTCGTGGTGTACACTGATCCTGCAGATCCTCTCTTTTCTGATCTTTACATTGGCCAAGTGACCTGAGCATTGCTTGGGTGGGAAGTGCCTTTCCAGATGGCTTTGTGTTAGGGTCAAGTTGGTTATTTTCTGTGAGTATGGATCTGCTGAGGCAATATTTTTAAACTCTGACTACAGGTAAAGAGTTATATTCTGTCTTCTGCCTTTGCAGCTATGAAGCTTATGACTGCTCTTGTGAATGTTGCCTTAAACCTGAGCATTCATCAGGATAATACACAGAGGCAGTATGAAGCTGAGAGAAACAAAATGATTGGCAAAAGAGCTAATGAAAGATTGGAGCTGCTGCTTCAGAAAAGAAAAGAGGCAAGTGAAAAGATGAATTTTTGTTTTCCTGGTTCATATGCTTTCCTTCCAACAGACGATCCAGGGTGGTTTGTGATTTGAGTAGTGGTAAACAAGAGATTAGTTCTGCAGTCATGTTTGTGTGACCTCAAGCATATAACTTGGGCTGCATTTGTAAATCTTGCATTAACACGTGCAGTTTGTGTGCTGTTACGCACACATGGGATAATTTCTGTTCTCAGGCTTGTGTATATGACCAGGCAGGAAGAAAATGAATCTCAAGTTGTAAGAAGGAGCTGATTATGCAAAAAGATTTTGAAGAGATGACCACATGTTAGTCCCTCACTGCACTGCCTGCTTCTCCCTTCGATCACTGCAGCCAATACCTAGAGTCTCATTAGTATTTCTTTTTCTATCTGCTTTCAAGAAACAGTGGAGTGGTCTCAGGGAGAAGAAGCTGGGGAGATGTTAAAGTTGCTTTTAGTAAGTACCACTCTGGCATTAGATGAACAAAATCATTAGAAGGCTGCTGTAATCATCCCTAAATAAAGTATTATATCCCAGGAATTTCAGTTTTAGAGTTGTGCTTAAGAGAAATTTGAAGTTGACAAGTAGAAAATGAGCACCTATACTCCCAAACAGCCATAATCTGTAAAGGTGCCACATAAAAATCATAAGATGGTTTTTAAAATGAAGTATATGTGACTTAGATTAAAATGTATTATTTTTAGTATCTTGGCTTTGAATATGTTCAAAGTACAGAGTTGCTCAACTTGTCATTCAAAATGTCTAAGTACACTTGTCTTCAGTACCTTAAACTTCTCATGGCTTGTAAAGTTCAATCTCTCCTACCTCTTTTCTGAGGTTTTCACATTAACTGTTCATACCCACTTGGGAGCTTCCCCTTTCCCTTTCAGGGCCTCATTAGTTTTTCAGAAAGCCTCTTGAGGCTTCGTAGTTCATTGCCATCCTCATTTTACTCCACAGTCTGTGCTAGGTTGTCTATAGCCCCATGTTTCTGTGGCTATTTGCTTGCCTGTAGGCTGTGAAGTCAACCAATTGAATGTATAGAAACTTATGCTCCTGTTTGGGTTATGTGTTCTTGAACAAGCATTTAGTCTGTGTGTATTTGGGTTGAGCTGATGCTGAAAGTAGTGCTTTTCCCAGAAGCCATGTGTAAATGTGCTTGTTCTGTGTGCCAGCCCTTTGGTATACACAGAGCTGGTGTGCACACAGCTTTTCTCTTTGTACATAATCCCTTTTCCTATGAAATGAATTAATTTGACAGGTGTTTGACAATTTATTCAAGAACCCTCAGTGCCTTGGTTTCATCATATGCAAAATGGACACAGCACCTGGAGTTTTGCAAGCTACCTGAGATCTTATCTAGAAGACACTAGAAATATTTATAAACACAACTTGAAAAATGTAGAGCCTTAGGTGAAATGTTTATAAGCTCAGGCTTTGCAGGAAGTCAAAGCAGCTTGTTGTAATTCTGCCTCTGGCTTTAAAATGCTTTATCTGTTAAATATATATGCCCATAATTAAATGGGGTTTATTTTATGCACATGAGCACTCTATATGAGGCTCTGATGTGGTTTTCATACAAAAAAATGTGGGAAAATTGACATTCACACCTGTTGTGTTGTGCTTTGACATCAAGGATCACCTTGATGGAAGAGTGATGGTTTTCAGTTTAGAGACAGTTCTGAGCCAACAGCTGATTGAATGAAACTGACATCATGCTGTTTAACAGAACTGCATTTCGGTGTAATTAAGTCATCCTGATTTAGTTTGTACAAAAGCTGACATTATAAGAATACTTCAATTAATTTTGAGATGTTCCTTTAGGATGTGTTAATGTGTTCACTGACACTAAGCTTCCCACAGCACTCGCAAAATGTAGCTGTGTTACTCAGGAAATATTTTTTCATAAAAAACACTCTTATTCACACAAACATGCTTATAACACCTTTTTCATTTGAGTTTGGTTTTTGTTTGGATTTGAGTTGTTTTTTTTCCACTCTGGGGCCTGAATATCAGGTGTACTCCAATGCCAAACATATGTCCTCTGATTCTGGAAAGCTACTTGGTTCAGAAACTTGGTTATCACAGCTACTAAAGTTAAAGCAATGACACTCATACTGAGGTCTGAGACTGTCTTTAAGTACTCGTCTTAAATAGGATGCTGAATTTTTCAGAGGAGATTCCTGATCTGTGACCACCCTCATTTTCTGCAGTTATCACTCACCATTCTGTTTTAAGTATCAATAAAGGACTGCAGACATTACTGAACTCATGGTCTCTATTCCTCTAAATTCCACTAGCAAAAGAATGGTGATGGCTACATCAAAGGACTAATTTGAAACTAAATTAATTGATCTTTATATAGAAAGTTACCTTTCATGAAGTCACTGCATATGTATTTATATGTGCTAGAAAAGCAGCAAATGGGGAATCTGCTGATACCTTCAATTAAGTGCTCTTCCATGCTCCTTTAATGTTTCCCAGTAAGGAATTGTAGAGTGTTCAATTATAATAAGCACTCATATTTTGTTTTGTTTTTTACAGCTGCAAGAAAACCAAGATGAAATTGAAAATATGATGAACTCTATTTTTAAGGGTATATTTGTTCATAGATACCGGTAAGGAAATGCATGCTACAGTAGATTCTGCTACCACAGTGTAGTCATAAGCAGTGTTAAGGCAAGTTTTGGTGTTGCTGATGTAATATTCTAGATGCCATAAAAGGTATGTCAAAACCACTGAGGTGGAAGAAAATAGAAGTGTTAATTATGCAGTAGAGCCATGCACACAACTTTAATAGAGTAAAACAGCTTCAAAAAGTTGTTGGAGACAGGGAATTTGAACCTTTGTGTTTTGCAAAGTTGGCCAAGCTGAGAGTATAAACATGACACATCTTAAGAATATGTCTCAGAGCAGGCATAATTTGGTCCAATTGGCAATAATCTGTTATGGTAGAGCTGCACCATTTCATATCCCTTGACTGGGAATTTGAGTTTACATCTCAAAGAGCACCAAAAGCATGTGAGTGACTCTCATTTCTGTCTTTGTTAGAAGGTGTTCTCATAGACTTTTATCTCAACCCATTGTCTGAAACTTGTGGTGTTTTTTTTCTGTTCCTATCCAATTTGGATTTTGGGTAATACCATGTAGTTCTGGTGGTCTTAAGAGCAAGATGTGAGAAGCAACAATTTCAGTGGAGGCAAACATGCAATAAGAGTGTAGTTGGACATCCTTTAGGAGCTTCCAAGAAGTCTTGGAGCAGTTACTGCTCTGATAGTTGTTGCTTGCCTTGACTGTTTTCCCTTGACACTGATAATGCTTCAAGGATTTAAGCATCCATTTCAGTGCAGATCGACCACATTATCTTCAAGTGCTTGCAATTTTGGTCTTGATGAACCTAAATGAATTTGTGATCAAACAGATTGAGAGAACCCAAGAACTGTAATGGGCAACCACTTCAGCAACCACTCCTGAGGAACATGCTGGTCTCCATCTGGCCTCCCAGTTCTGTTATAGACTCTGTGTTTCAGGGCCCTAAATACTTTTGACCTTAATAAAACTACTTGAGTGTAATTTAGTATGAAATATATATTGAAGTGCCACTTTTTACATTTGTTTCTCTGAAATAACTAGTAAAACAGGTTTCCCAATACCGTTGCTAGGCTTTTGTCCTAAGCTTTATGGGCCTACCTTGTCAATGCAAACTTATAAGAAGAACCATTGAATTTCTTACCTAGTCCCCTTTTGTCAAATCTCTTTATGAAGTTGCATCATGGGGCCTTTTTAGTAAGACTGGGAATATAGGTTGTGAATTTTCTGTGGATAGTTAGCTAAGTGTTTCCAGTTCACCATACAGACATCACTTAGCAGTTTGTGCTGGATAGGTGTTTGCAACTGTTAAGACAGAAAATATATTTAGATCCAGCATTAGTTTTGGTTTCTTTGCTGGACCAGTTTCTTTCCTTCTAGAGTCATCTTTCTAGAAACATACAATCTAACTTCACCGATTTATAATTATGATAGTTAATAATGCATCAGTTATTCCAACAGTACTTCCAGTACTGGTGTGATGAGTGTTTGTATGTTCTTGTGTCATCCACACATAGCCTATCTCTTTGAAAACCCAAACAATTCATAGTAACTACGACAAGAAGCTAAAATATATGTAAACATGTAAAAAATACCAGAAAAATCTTATGGTTTAATAACAATGTGGTTTAACTGACCACAAGGTAGAAAGGCTATTTGACTGTATTATGTTTGATACAACATTATACAGGCATGGAATCTGTGCTAGTGATCCCTTAGTGGTAATACAATGACCTGAAGGGTGATAGTGGAGTGGGAAATTGGGGTGTCAAAAATGTTCTACCTTTGCAGCAACTTGAGTCTGTTTGCTAGTCTCACATACCTTAGGCATGAGAATTTCTCATTTCCAATTCTACAAAAAACATTACATTTTTATTAATTTTATTATCATTATTATATTGTAATTAGTGTCATAGCTTTATTCTTTTCTGGGGGGTTTTTTGAGTGTTTTTTTTTTTAAATATGAATAGCAGCTTGGAGTGAGAGTTTGTCCATAGTGTGTAGGGAGCTCTGAGAAGCTTTTGAGTCAAGGATCAGGTTCTTACCATAAAACTAGGGAAGCTTGAATGCATTTTTGCAGAAAAGATAATTTTTCCCCGTTTTTGGCTGACTGTGACGCATGATTAAATAGCTGTTGACACTCGGGTTCTTGTGAGGATTGACATTAAATCCTTTCAAAATGCTTCACAGTTCGGAAATTTATAAGGTGGTGAAATAGTCTACTTGGATGTGAGGATTCAGGCCGTCATCCCTGGTGGAAGTGTCTTTGTGGCTACTTGTATTGCTGCATTTGTAGCTCCCGTTTTTTCCTTGATTCATACTTACAGGTCCTTTAGCTTGTTGTGTAAGTTTTGCATTCAGATTCCTTCCAGATCTATTTTGTTTTAAAAATAGTATAAAATTAATTCCATATATGAGAACTGCTAATCTAGTCTAGTGTTAAGTAATAGACAATTAGACATATTTATAATTTGTCTTTGTAGGTGCATTCCCCATAATGAATGCAGTTTTTATAGTGCAAACTTTTGAATATACTACTTCAGCACATTCATCCTTACAGTGTCTAAAACCTATTTAAGAAATCCCTGGTGGGAACAGCTTATTTAGTGCCTTGCTCTGCTTGTAATGCACTGTGGATTGACAGTTGTGGATTGACATTTGTGGATTGACAATTACCTTGATTTAGAGCTTGTAGAGTCCTGAGGGAGTTTGACAGATCAGTTTAAATGATTCTATTTGGAAGCTGATAGAATCAGCATGTTTGACGTAAGCAGAGAGCTGATGGTGTTCCAACCAATCTGCACCTCACAGTCATCCATTAGCTTTAGATACATATTTCTTCCTGTTACATCAGTACAGTTTCCTCCCTATAATTTGAAATTAAATGAGACAAACAAGAAACTTGACTGCAGAAGTTTTACACTGAGTCCTGTGTGATGCTGCAATTGATTGCCATGTCCATGTAGGAACTGTGTTTTTCCCCCGTGGTGTCTGGAGGATCGAGTGCAATAGAATGTCACCTGCTGAGGTGGGTCAGTCTGAAGGCTGGAATTACATAGGCAGTTACAGTATGGAGTAATCATTGGTTTGTTATACTTTTTTCCATGTTTAAACTTCTGCAGGAAGTATTTTGCACATAAGATTGAATGACAGTCACAGAATCTGAGTGCATTCTGTTTATGCTCTGTGAAACTGAAGACTTCAGGAAAAATGCAGTTTCTCTTACTTTGCAATTATTCTCTTGCTTGAAGTTTAATTTTTTTCAACCCTATAAATTAGATTACATTTTAGGACTCTGTTTTAAAATTAAATTGGTGTTTATTACTTTTCCCAAAAGATATTTTAAATAAAAACATGGAACAAGAGTCTCAATTATGAGCAAGAGACGATGTTTGCAAAGCACCAGACATTCCCTTCTCTGCAGTGGCTCTTTATGTTCCTCTTTTATTGCAGCTGAAATTTTGAACTGTGAAGCAGTGCCAGCTGGAGTGGCATGAGTGATTTCTCTTAGTAACAGATGTCTTGGAGATGAAATTACTAAAGGGCCAGATGGCCCCAATCCCTTCTCCTGTTGTTTAGCCGTTGCTCGTTATTAGTAAATATGCCATGCTCTGTGTCAGTCAGGCAGCAAAGTGTCAATCACATTGAAATAATTTTCATCCTTGATCTCTTTAGGTGATCTCTCAGACAGTTTCCTTACTGCCCCCCTTTAATAAGCAGCTTGATAAATCTGCCTGAGATATGTCTTTGCCTCTTCCATCACTTGCCACAGATAGAATGTAGAAAAACAAGAACACCTGAAGAGGCTGATTTTGAAATGTAGACATTATCCTGGGTTTTGTGCTGGGGGCTTTCATGCAGTGCATGAAACAAGGTCTGTTTGTATACCAAATTCCATTCTGCCACTCTGGCAGGCTCCTGTGCTCAAACCAAGTAACTTTCCACCTTGCAGTTGTTCCTGCACCACTAGCTGGAGAGAATCAAGCCTGCTAAGCAAGTATCAGTGATGGTGTTTCAGAAATTATTTACTAGAGGAGGCTTGTAGCTTGGATTCATAATTCTGTTTGAAAAGATGCAGTAGTAGACTAAGACACAAACTAGGGGGAAGGGCTTAGTGAGACAATGAAAATATACCTCAATGTAGAAGTATTGAAATAATTAGATAAATCACTGAGTTCAAGGACCTAAAGGAAGAGAAATAGAAACTGCAGTGAGAACAGTGACAGGCCCTACATACTGAAATTCATCACAACTAAAAGCTAAATATTATAGCTTGGTCAGTGGAAATGAGAAGTAGATGGCATGTGTCTGTAATCTGGTTAACACTTTTCTTTTTTCCTGATTAGTGATGCCATTGCTGAGATTAGAGCTGTCTGTATTGAAGAAATTGGTGTCTGGATGAAAATGTACAGTGATGCCTTCCTGAATGATAGCTATTTAAAATATGTTGGGTGGACGCTACATGACAGGGTAAGTAATTGTGTATTAGTGTATACTGCAGGGTGTGCTGTAGGGAGCTGGTGTTATACTACCCAAGACATGTTTAGTATATCACATTTAATTTATAAAGAGGTTGTTCTCTTTTTTTTTTCTTGCCTGCTATTTAACTTTCAGCCACTTTATTTCAAGTTACTCACTGAAATTGGGATACAGCACTCCCAGACTTCATGCCTGGTTCATGTGCTTCTCAAGTTTTCAGTTTCTGTTGGAACATCTTAATAGAAATGTTTCCATGGTGCTTTTCTTCTGACTAAACGAGAAAGAGAAGGCTCCTCAAATCACCTCTGAGAACTTTTATGTCTGAAGCAGAATGGTGAAGTGATTTCCAGATATGTCTTCCATTTACATTGCCCAATAGTTAGAGGATAGAGACTGTCTCTGGGTCCCCAACAGACATCACTGGCTTCAGAACAAGTGGAGTTCTCATCAATTCATTTTCCCTTTAAGAATCTCTTCAAGGTACCAATGATATCTACAGCATACCTCTGCTGGGTGGCACCAGGCCTCTAAGCACCACTCAGTTCCTGAAGCAAAAGCAGCTCATTCCTAGCACTAATAGAACAGCACTTTGCACATCTGACTGTATGAGGTCTTTGGTTCCCCAGGTGGCAACTTGGACTAGCTGTCCTCCCTCTCTCATCAGAACCATTTCTAGTGGCTTGTTTTACTCTGAACTCTTTTGTTAACATTATCCAAGGAAAACAGATGAGACCTACCTGTACTGTTGAAATACTCATTAGGTTTCAGCATCCTGATTCAGACTAATCTTTTTATCTAGGACAACTGCTGGAAAAGAAGTGTGTGTTTGCAAGTTTATTCTCATACGTGTTAGTTAACAGCTGATTCTTTAAACAGATGATTGCTTCAGTGACTTCAGACAGCATATTGACATTGAGGATACAACTTGCTCCCCACTTTGCTGAAGCCTGAACAGGATCAGTTAGAATGATGTAGCTTTGCTAACAAAGGAAGTTAACTTACCGTGATTTGGACTAGCAATGTACTTGTTAATAGAATCCTGGATGCTTTAGAGAATAGATGTGTGTTGTTTTTCCTCTCTAAACTTGTATTTTGCAAACTTCTACTTTACAGACTTTTCTCACACTTTTACATGATGTATCATTGTTAGAAAACATGGTTAGGAAGGAGATGCTTCTTACTGCCACAATCACCCGTGACCACTATTTACTCCAGACACTCTACACTTCCTATCATTAAAGCTTGGATGTGGAAGCATGGCCATCACAGTGCTTGGAGGGGCAGAGCTATTGCTCCATCTGTGTACCTCATTTTTAATATGGATGTGCTTCAGGCATGCTTCAGGAGGTGGACATCACTGCTTCAAGTTAGTGAAGAGTTCAACTCAGACTGAAGGATCAGAATTTTAGATGTGGTGGAAGGCTTTCTTTTAATTAAATTGTCCCATGAATAGTAGCAGTGGATTATTTGGAGCACTTTCTAGTCCTTGAAGAATGTTTCCACAAGGTAGCACTTCCAATGGGAGAGCAGAATCTGGTAGAGTTGCACTTGGCAGCTCTCAGTCCCCTCCTAGTATCTGTGAAGTCCAGCCATTTCTCACCTAACTCCCTTTAACCATCTGTGAAATCCATCCATTCCTCACAACACTGTCTGTGACTAGTGTCAGCTTCACACACTCTTATCTGTCACATGCAGCAATTTCTCACGTCATATCCAATATTTCTCACATCCTCTTTAGTTAGCTTAACCTCAGGCCAGGCTCTAATCATCTGCCTGCAGCCTTAACATATATTGATACCTCAGCTTTTAAAAAATCAAAATGTTCTTTCATTTCATACAAATGTTAAGTTTCAGTGTTATGGTTAAAATAGAGGTTTTCCATCTAGATCAGATATGGAAGAATTCTCTCAGGCTACTCTCCTGCTTTGTAATATGTTCCGTTGCAGGCCTCGGAAGTGCCTTGAGGTTCCAGGTCTTTAAATAACTACCTAATCTGTTTAATATCCTGATATACGTGATATGTGGGGCTTTTATTTATGTAGTGTATATTTAATGTATGGAGTGAGACAGAGTATGAGTGGAATAGGGGGAGTCAGAGGCAAGTGAGCCATATGTCAAAGGATGAAGAGGGAGTGAGCAGAGGGAATGAGACTTTGAGGGAGGCACAGAAAGGAGGAAAGTGCAATGGGGAGATGTTGGAAAAAAAACCCTACAATAAAGAACAAATTAAAAATGCAAACCTTCCAATAGGACAAAGTCTTTTAGTGTGGTTTCCATTTGCACTACCTAAACAGCTTGCCAGCTACTACCCAGATTTCTTGATTTTTGCTTTGTTTTGATCAGGAAATAATTTTTGCTATGATCAGTACATAAATACTGGAAAAATGAAGGCTGAGGCAATAGTCATAAGGTATTTCCATTTCACTTGGACCACCGGAAGTCACCCCAAAATGATTAACTTCCCTGGAAACTTACTACCAAAAAAAAAAAAAAAAAAGAGAGGAAGCAACAGCTCAAAATTCATGAGCAGTTTCTTGTTCTACTTCAGAAGACATACAAATTAAACCACTTACATTTCTTTGTGGTAGCTCCACTGTAGCCTTTCAGGGCTAGGAAGCAGAAGCTGAGTGCTCTAATTTGGAAAACTGTATATTTTATTTGTTAATCCTGTCTCTTTCATGTATTTCTTATTAATATCTGTGAGGCTTTTTGTCCTTTATAGATTTACTTTCTCATATCGATGTGAGTTTCTAGTTCTGCCTTTCTCTCCTTTTAAGCTTCTTTTTCATTCTCTTGCATCTAGGAGCATAAATTAAAAATGCATAAAACTATAATTGCATTTAAAAACTTATTTAAAAAAAGAGAAAGTGTTACATCAGACTTTCCATTCTTAATTTTCACCTGCCTCATTGATGCATGGAACTGGTTTGAGAATATAATTGTGTCTCTAAATACCTAGACAGGCATGGTTCTTAAACCAGTTGTTAACACAGAAAAAAAACCCTTTTCCTTCGTTGCATGCCTTCAATTATTGTCTGTTTCTGTGGAAGGAATGAATTCAGGGTCTTCTGGAGCAGATGGTGTTTGAATACTTGTTTGTGATGGCATCCTAACTCAAAAAGGATGAAAAATTAGCACTTGTTTTTGACAAGATCCTACAGAAACTGAAATTGCAGTTTTTTCCAAACTCGGGAATATTTAACATCGTGGAATCTTGGTACCTGATTTCCTTGGTTTTGGAGAGGCTTAATAAAAAAAAATGCATCACATGATACACAGTGCCTCCATAAATGGAACTGAGTGGGCATATGCACACAGAGCACAAGTGCCTGCTTCTGCCAGGAATACTCCTGCCATAGGTACTCAGGTGCATCAGGACATCTGCATCTGCTTCTCTCTGGCAGCATAACCATTTCTGTCATAAGGTAGCAGATGACCTCAAAATACACCACCTTAGAGCATTAAAATGCCACACAGTGTATCATGGTTGTCCCATAAACTGTGAGGTTGAAGATACACACTAATTTAGGTCATATATCTACACAAGAGAAAAAAACAAGCAATGCAGTCTGCAGAAATACAGTAGAGCAAAGAGCTGAGCAAATTAATTATGTGTTATCAAAAGCAGAACACCTTTAGCCAGCAAAAAACATTAAGTATGAAAAGAGAGAAATTACTTTACTGGCTCTCTTGACCACCCACCTATTTAACAAAATATTTAAAACTCTCTTTCTAGGGACTCAAAAAGTCATGACCTCTGTGTGATCTAAGCCTTGGTCTGGTATGTGAGCTGACACATGGCAGTGCATCTTTAATTAGCTTTTCTGCAGTCCCGAATGTCAAGAAGTCCAGTTCTCACTGGGAAATGGCAAACCAGTACTCAAAAGTACCGACTATATAGAACACTAATGAGGATCTAAGGTGGCACGAGGCCAGACTATATAGATCACTGAGACTTACAGAAGAGCTGCAGGTTGTTGATTCAAGTCCTGTGATTTGCATGTACAAAATATGAATATGGTGTGCTTCCATCAGGAGGGATTCTTTTTCACAGCTCTGCCAGATTAAAGAGACTTCTGACTCTCCCAGACAAGAGTAGACCACCCCACACTGCTGCCATGAAAGGTGTATGTATTGCTTCTTGCTTTGCTAGTGGCGATTGGGATTTTTTCCTCAAAACTCAGAAGAGTCTAGAGGATTATCTCAACAAAAAGAGGCAAAATGTGAGAACTGTTTGTCATTAAACAGTGTTGATAAGCATTTGACATTTTAGGTTCTGATTTCAAATTGTAAACAAAAGAAAGCATCAGCAGTTGTGTTATTGCAAAGCATTCTTCATATTCTTGGAAAAGAATTCTACATAACAAAAAGTAAAATATGTAAGTAATTGTCTAAAAATGCTTTGAGAAAAAGAGAATTACAGGAATAATTAAACTGGACAAAGAGACACACACACAACTGATGGCAGTGTGGGTGAATTCAACCTTGTGCAATAATGAAGTGTCACAATTATAAATTGGACAAAACCTCAAATAAATATCTTTTTCTGGAAGGTGAAAGTCTGGAGAACGGAAGGTCCTAGTTTTAGAATGCTGACAGTGCAGATATTTTGTCTGTTACTTACTTAGAAAAATGGCAAGGCTTCCCTTTCAGAGATGTTCTTTCTGCTTGCAAAGTCTAGATGTGACCACACAAAAATAGCTGGAAAGCCATGCTCATTTTCTTTAACAGAATTAAAGGTATTGCGTGGTCATAAATATTTGCATTATGAACTTCAGCTCAGTATTGCAGAGCATCTGTCTGAAAACTAAGTCTGGCAAATATTTTTGTTTATTCCTTTCTTGCTTAAGGTAGAGCTCACTGTATATCCACAGTGGTTCACACAGACAGTCATATTATCTAAGAAAACTCAAATGTTGGTTATTCCACAGGTTCCTGTAGCAGTGTCAGTGCTTAACTATGCCACTAAAAGTTCTTTGTTGCATAAGCTAAATAGTCTGTAGTTTTACTTTATTTTTCTTTCCTGCCCACTATGCACGTAAAAAGTGACAATCACCTTTTTCCTCTCCCTTTGAAGCAAGCTAACCTTTCCTTCTTTTGCTACAAAGTTAGTAATAGCAAATTTTCTTGTGTCCATTCTGTACTATGTCCAGGCTTTTTGTACTTCATCTTCCTTCTAATTTCCTTCTTCTTCTACCTAGTTTAGTAAGTGTCTTCCTGTCCTTGTTCTGCATCACTATTTCCAGCTCTTACCCTATCATATGTTTCTTAGGAATTACCCTAACTTCATTATTCCCACCTGTTTACTTCCTTGCTAGACAGGACATTTCTGCTGTGCTTCTTTCCCTGAGAAGTGTTTGGGATGTTAAAAGCTCACATTACTTGAATGGTTCTCATAGCTCAAGAAACATCTCGTCAGGCATGTTGAAGGTCTGTGGTGCATTGCTGCTCCTCCCTTCTGGACTTCAGCACAGTGTATCTGTGTACACCTTCCCTTCTGCCTTTCTTAGGTTCTTGTCCAGCTCATTGCTATTTACGTTTCCCTGTGGGATCCCATCGCTAATCTCCTCTGACTCTACTTGAAAACCTTCTTAACGGGATTAGCAAGCTGATGTGCAGAAGCTCTTCCCTCTCCAAAGAGGTGAACTTCATCCTTGATCAGCAGTTAAAATAATAGACCCTTTTGCTAATAGAAAATCCTCCTCCTGTCGTTTGTGTGCCAAAAAGACAGTTGTTTCCAGGGCTCACCTCTGCATCTCCCGGACCTTTGCTTTCACCTAGAGGGACTGAGTATAACACAGCCTTTCTTTCTTCCTCACCTGCTCTTGCAGTCGCCTGTCCTCTGCCTCGGATCTGGTGAGCAGCAGGCGGCCAGCAGCCTGATTCCATACGCTTCTGTTGGCATCTGCCTTCAGTCTCCTGGCAGGCCACATAGATGTCAAACATTCACGAGTGTGCTTTCTATCTGCCTTGCTTAATTTGCTCACTTCAGACTTACAGAGGTGCTCAGTATCAGGCCTGAACTTAACTCTAGGTCTCTGACCCAGGGTGTTTGGTGTTTGGGCTCCACTGGGAGTCCAGACATTGTCTGCACAGGTCTCAAGTCTCATTGCTGTTCACACTTATTTTTTTTTCTGTACTTAACCAGTGCAGAGTTTTATGTTTTAGGGCTGCAGCACTTGCTGAATAACAAGCTCACAAGCAGAACAGTCTTCAGTGGAGCTTTAACTCAACCTGCTCCTTTCCTGTAGTGTTCATCACATGCCAAAACTGATAGTGATGCTCTGCAGCTAAATAAGCTAAGGCTGTAAGAGGCTTACATCCCCTGCTAATAATCTGTAACGACTCCGGGGATCCTGACCTTTCTGAATGCCACCCAGCAGAGGACACACCATTTCTGGTACTGCAACTCAGGTACCATTAAAAGAAGAATGACAAGCAGCATTTTTCAGTGCTTTTTTAGCAGTTGATGACATCCATATTGTTTTTCTTCAGGGAAGTTCTTTTCTGTACCTTGAAATCTCTTATGAGAAATCCTTTAAGCAAAATTTCCATCTCCTTGACTTTCTTTGCAATGGTAGTCAAAAAGATCCCTAGAAGTTGGCCAGGACTCATAAAGAGGTGATTTCTCAGAAGCGATAGTTCTTCAAGGAAAACTTCTTCTGAAAATCCTCTTTGCAACTTCTGTCCTTCTTTTATTTTCTGCTTCTGTTTTTTAAATAGGTGAGAAGGAGGAAAGCAACTTGAAAACAAAGATTTTTAGCTTCTATTTTCATGTCAATCTCTGAATGTTCTTACAGCTTTTAGCTTAAGCAATTTTTCAAATACAGACTTGTTTGTAGAGTAGACAGGCTCAGAAATGAAGCTGTCTGGGTATTGAGTTTTATTGTCAAGTTCAACAATGTGTATTAGTTCTTGAGCAGCTTAAGGCCTTAGACTTGGTACTGTACTCACTTTCAGAAAAGTCCACACTGCAATGAACTCTACAGATCACATTTGAGCAGATATGTGTTTATAACCCTTTTGCTAACTACAAATATTTTTCAACAAGAGTCCATAGTTTGCTAAGACCCTGCAGTCAAGCCCAGTTGTACATCTGCAGCCAGCCAGACGATGAGCATGTGCCCAGGGGATACAACCCTTCTCATCAGGGATGCTCCTATAGGTGACAAACCTTCATCCATAGGCACTGCCTCGTGATGCCTCCTACAGCCCACCACATCAAAGCAACCTCATCTAAAGAGCAGCTGGGAATGAGCTGCTGCCACCAGAACAACTCAGGCAATGGACGCAAGCTGCTCTTCTTCCCAAGGATTCCTCAGGCTGTGGCTTAGATGCATTGTTCTTGTAGCAGCAGCCTGCTCTCAACTGGTGGGCATCTCAGGCCTTTTGCATCCTTCCACAAGTCTGTCCTACAATGAGAGATGGGATGTAGAACATCTCAGAAAAATGAATCCAGCACGTATTCCCTCTGTGCTGCAGAAAAGGAAAGACAACCCACTTGAGCAGTGCAGCCGTCTGCGGGCGCTGCACACAGCTGGTGCTCAGGCATTTTGAAACTTATGCATTGATTGTGAACACCATATATCAACCAGAAGTTTCCTGTGGTCTCTTTCCTAAAGAGCCACGTTGTCTTCACAAACCATGTTGTGATCATAGGCCTTTTTTTGTGTGTTTACTTGCTACATTCTTTATCTTTTTCCAGGAGTTACTTGAAAGGGAAACAGCAGCAGATGTTTTAACTGATGGCACATTCAATTCTTTTTATATGTAAATAAGGAGAAAATGTAACAACTTTGTAGGCAGCTGCATGTGGTTTTTGGTTTGTGGCTGAATTGCAAATTGGCTTTAGTAACTCGTTTGCATAAAATTTTAAATGTACATTAAGCAAATTTCAGTATGATATTATGTAATATTCATGTGCATTTGATTAGGGTATTCTATCAGCTAATCTTAGTGTGTTTTATTTAGCAAGGTGAAGTGAGGTTGAAGTGTTTGAAAGCTCTTCAGAGTCTGTATACCAACAGAGAGTTATTTCCAAAACTGGAGCTGTTCACTAATAGATTCAAGGTAAGAGGAAATAAAATTTTTGGAGGGAGTACAGAAAATAAAAGTATCATCTGTCTCATCTTGTTGATATTAAATGCAAAAACTAACTCATTTGTTTATGGCAAGGCTTGTAACTGCAGTAGTAAAATATTATCACTGAATGCTGTGGTGAAGTGAAATTCATTTTACACTGTTTGTCTTGTAAGATTTGTCAGGATTATTATTTGTTATTATTATTAGTTATCTGTATTATTGATAACTGATATGTTGCCATTATTCATTCTGCTTGTACTTATGTAATTTTAGATTTATTGAATCTAAAGGATGTGTATGAGGTGTTTCACACAATCTAAAATACATCTGAAAGTAACAGCCTGTAAGAAAAGATTGTTCATAAGACAGCTTTTTTGTTGTATGTGTGCCTGTGTTTGGAGGAAGGGAAACTTTGGTCTGCCTCACAGTATTCTTCACAGTGAAATCCCTTGCTGCTCTAGAGGAGTGTACATTGTGCTTTGACACAAATCTCTGAGCATGATTGTTCTGTTTAGTAGAAAAGTGCTGGAGGAATATTTAATGGAGTTTTTTACTGGCACAAACACACTGACTTTTGCTTAGTGTCTTGGTGAAAATGTGACTGTTATTTCACTTGGTGGCATGACCTCTTCATTTCATAAGTGAAGTATCTGGAGAGATGACTGTAGAACTACTGTCGTTGCTTCTGTTTGGATGCTCTGTGAAGAAAGCTGTCAACAATCTTTACCATCACTTTGTGTTCTGGAGAACACAGGACTGTGGTAAAAGGTTACTCCCTAAGGAAATGTCAATTAATTTATTTTATTTTTGCTTAAATGATAATTGTAACGCTGATGCAAAATTCTATTTAGAAAAGAATTGGAGATGATTGCTCTGTTTTTGTTCAAATCATGGTTATAAAATGCTGATGAAAAATTCTCTTTAGAGAAGAAGAGATTTAAATAGTCATAAATGACTACTGTGCGTGAGACTTCTTACTGTAGATCTTACACTACTTCACTCATTATTTCTGACACTGCCTTTACTATTAACTCCTCCAATTTGATCTAGGAAAGCACAGAACATGGACAACTTGTCATATCTTCCCTGCATGTAAATGATTCATAAAAACACAATGGTAACCAGCCTTTCACCACCTTCACTTGGGATGGAGAAAAAAGATGCTTAAAGTGTAGTAAAGACTAGTCATTAAGAAAGACATTTTGTCCAAAATTATAATTACATAATAGACCAGTCTAGGTTATTAATAAATATCTATCAGGAATGAACTAGGTAAAGTTAACGTCAAAGTAGGAGATGAAACTAAATTGTTTTGTATTATTCTAATTTTATGAAGTCTGTTTCTGGGACTGGTGCAGTAAACACTAAGTTTCCTCTCACAGAAGAGTACCTGGCAAACAGGTTCAGACCTAGGATTACCTCTCTAATGCCTCCATAATTCTGATTTGCTTATCATCTCTGGACAACCAGAAATACTAGATAACTCTCCAGAAAAATGAACCCTCCAACTCTGCTGCTTTTCTTGTTCCATCTGTGCAGCCCTACAGATTTGTTTGTATTTCTGTAATTCCACTTATTTCTTAATAGGCCACTAAAACCGATGATCTCTATATCTGCTTCTATTTACTACCAAATATGATGGTTATTCTCTCTTACCCTTCTGTAATTTGCAAGAGAGAATGCTGCTTTGAGCCCGAACTTGTCCTATCCACCAGCAAAACTTTTCAAGACATGATTGTAGGCACTTCGAGAAATACCCAGTAACGTACTTCACAAGGCTACAGGAACACAAAACCTCTAAATCCTGGCTTTTTCACAGTCTAGACAGTTTTCTTGGTTAGAAGTCATCAAATTAGCCTGTTCTTTGCTGCCTCATTTAGAATGACAAAAGGAGTTTTAATTTCTGTCAAAAAGATTCAGACCAAAAGGAACCCTGTTTGGAATCCTTCTCTGTCTGCTTTTCCATTAAAACAGAAATTTGTCTCATTAAGAAATAACTTAGAGAAGAGGGGAGCTCAAAATCTCTGTGACCCTAGAGAACAGATATGTTGAAAAGGTTGTTTTATCAGTTCCATTTCCTATCTCATCAAGAGAAGAGAAAGCTGGCCTTGCCCAAAATGCCTGCACTTGGATTTACAGCTATGCTGATAGGGATGCGGCCTTTGGCACCAGGATGGAGCTAATTTTCACATTAATGCTTTTTGAATCTCTGATACATTACTTAAATGTGTTGCCACCACAAACTCTACCACTACCCCCTTAAAAATATTTGACCTAAGTGCCACTCTTCAATTCCGCAGCTGCTTATTTATATTTCCTCATGAACCCTTAATTGACCTGCGCAGTTCAGCGGGTGTTCAGCTCAATCCATTCAGGCTGTCAAGAGAAAAACCTCTCTGGAGATAGCTAAAGTATAAATTAATTTGATCCAGAATGACTTGTACTGGAGTACAATAATACCTTCCCCGACAGCTATGACAAGGATCTGCTAATGTCATTTCTCCCAAGGAAAGATGTGTTCTCTTTCCAGCATTTGTTTGTGTTTCTAGGAGTAGATGATATGTTAGAAAATAATCTTTGTCTGTTAAAAAAGAATTCCTCTATCAAAGACAAGAATTTTGTTCTCTATCAAGAGGTTCTGCCTGATTCAAACACTACCTGAAGCCACGTATAAAAGATGTGAATTGGCCTTTTTGCAGTCGGGGCCAAAGTCGAGATACCAGCAGGTTTAGGTGCAGCTGTTGAATTCCTGTCCCTCGTCCCTGACCCTTTGCAGGAGCGTGCTGTCTTCATGGGCTGAGAGGGAGAAAGAGACAGATTTGCTCTTCAGACAGGCTGATTTATAGCCCAATACAGAATTGCAAACTGATCTGTGTAGTGAAAATTAATATTTCAAGTTATAAGTACAGGCCTGTGTCCCATTCTGTTGTACAGTGGTAGAGGAAATTCTAGCAAAGCAGACTGAGCAACTGGGGTTTGTATCTTACTAACTGCAGGAGTTACGCCTTCCAGAGGCATTAGGTGTTTGGTTCTTGTTTTCAAGGAGGCTGACAGGTTCCATCACAAAGACACGCTGACACTGAGACAGAAAAGAAGCAATGATACCATTCACACTTTTTATTTTAAACCTGATGTTTCTAGGAACAGCTGAGAGCAGCATCTTTGCGTAAAAATGCATTGTCGCATCAGTCGATTTCAGCGTCCAAAAGGGACTCCAAATTCAGAAAGACATCTCTTACTCTGTAGGCAGGAGAAAAAGTCTCTTACAGGTTTCTTTCTGAGTTGCAGAAGGAAGTTTATACTTTTGTGCTTACTGCTTCATGTGCAGTTTGTTCCCTCCTTGAGGTATCCTGGAGATACGCTTTGAGGGAGTGTATGAAATTCCTCTGAAACTTCTGAGATCAGGCTGTTCCTTCTCTTGATACCGTTTTGGTTGTTGTTCATTGGCCAGGACCTTAGGAAAAATTGTCAGCTTTTTTTTTTTGGCCTCATCCATACACAGACCTTCTTGTCTAGGAAGTTATTTCACTGCTTAAGTGTGTTCATGAACTTCTCGTGGTCTAGATATACCAGTTAAATGCATCAAGTTTCCCAGGGGCTCAGTGGTGATTGATAGAGGTGCATTCAGTTGTAGTGACACAAAGTAGCTGAGTAGGTTGTTTTTGCCTGAGAGGTGACACTTGAGATGTCCACAATGGATTCCTTACACGCTGTTCCTAAATTTCAATATTGAAATAAGCATCAGTTGCTTGATACCTTCAGCCTTGAAATGCTCTGAGTAATAGAGAAAAGATGTGAATGCCTTCATTGTGTCTTGATTTGTTCTTGATGACATTTACTGTTATTTCCTGACACTTCCCTTGTTCCCTTTCCAGTCCTGAATTCTATTTTTTCACATCCCAAACTGTCATATACTACCTAGTCCTTCCTGAAGCAGGTTAAGCCAGAGAAATCAAGTTTTATTTTCAGATGGCCCAATTTATTTTCATTAACTTGATCAGTCAAGCAAAGAACATCTAGACATATTGCATTTTTATGGATGGATAGAAATTCTCCCTGGAAACATCTATTTTTGCTTGCCAGCTTAGGAGAAAGAAACCCTTAGGAGACTTCTCATAACTACAGGGTCTTTAGAAGTTATAAAATCACTACATTACATTGAAAAGTGATGTGCTTGTTTGTAGTAGAAAGTGTATAGTGAAATACAAAGCCAAATCACAGAATTTCCCACTTTCCTATGGAAGGTCTGTGGTGTATTTCTTGAGCTTCATAACTTAAGATGTAGCCAGATATAAAGGCCCCAACCTTATAGGCAAGTTGCAGATGTGTATATTCACACAGATGTGTGCAGCCAGGTGTGATTTTCTTCACGTTAGTTCCAAATATGCATATTTGCAGTATTCATTGCTTTAAAGTTATTTGTTTTCATGGGGATGAAGTTGGGCAACCTTTCTGTGAGCATCCAACCCAAATACATTTCTTTTCAAGAGAACTGTTAAATATAAGCAGGCCAGAACAGTGCTTCAACCCCAAACCTGCTTCCTTGTTTTCTGGAATACGTGGAAGGATGAGAGCTATTGGTTAAGCACTCGTCATTCCTGTGTACTTTGGCTGTTGCTCTGTTGGGCGTGTGTAGCACACACCTTCCTAAGGTGTGTGTTAAATCATTGATTAATATTGAAGGGCTTTCATGTGTCTAATTGAAGGATCTTCCTTTCCAAGAGTACTTGTTTTGTTATCTATAGAATTCTTCATCTGATAGCTGTGTGTTTCTGCTTTGTCACTGTAATGAAATTCCTTTCCAGGATCGCATTGTATCAATGACACTTGATAAGGAATATGATGTCGCTGTGGAAGCCATTCGATTAGTCACCCTCATACTTCAGTGAGTATTTTTCAGAACCAGTAGATTGCCTTTGATAGTTACCTAAGTCAGTAATATTTAGTTGGCATGATTGCTTGTGTAATGAAGTGAATGTGTTACTTTAAGTTTAGGATGAAATTGAACTGAACGTGTCATGAATGTCATCATGATGCTGAAATAAGATATCCCACCTCTTGGAAATACAATAGGCAAAGTATAAAAATGTATTGAATCATAGAATGGTAGGGGTTGGAAGGGACCGTTAGAGATCATCTAGTCCATCTCCTAGTTGACATATTGAGACTATTAGTGCAGCCACTGTTGGGGAAGAATGCCAAAGGGCATTTATACCTTTTGCCAAGGGCAAAAATGATCATCCTCCTGAAAAAAAAAGATACCTGTGGGTTACATTTATTAAAATAACTCTAGCAGGAACTGAGCAAAAGTCCAGTGTTAAGATAAAAACAGAGTCATCTGGTACATAAAATGACCAGGGGAAAAAAGAAAAGCTAGCTTCAACACTCCTGTCTGGGTTATGTGGAGGTGGCTTGCAGCTGTAGATGTGTGACCATGCAGGAGGAGACGTGCTTCCAGGCTTGCAACTTTTTCTTACGGAGATGCAGTGACTTCCTTGAGACAAAGATCCAGTCCAAAGATCATCCCACACGCTGACCATTTGAACCACTCTGTCCACAGCAGCCTCATGAGTGCTGATGGAGCTCTTATTATGTGATCCTTAAAACCTGCGTTAAAGAAAATCTGTTTTACAAAGGCGTAGAATTTCTGCATCTTACTTTATACCCAGTGACTCCAATCTGAAGAATGTTTTTGTATGTGCAGAATTTGAGTGAAAGATTAGACTAACTTTTCTTGTTAAAGAAAACTGGGCTTCATTTATTTAAATGTATAGATCACTCTGCTTAATGGGTATTAGACTTGTAATATTAGGAAGACAGGAAATCTTACATCCACTGTTATATTTTTAAAGGAAACATAACAAATATGATTATAAATGAGTTGTAGAACACTTCTGTTCCCTACATTATTTGCAATTGGGAACACAGGAAGCTTTAGGTCAAAACGTCATGAGCAATCACGACAGGGAATGACCAATTAAAAATTATTTATAATGTGAAGGCTTCTTCCTTGGAGGTCTTCAAGACCTGCCTGGACATGTTCCTGTGTGACCTGATCTAGGTGAAGCTGCTTCTGCAGGGGAGTTGGACTGGATGATCTCTAGAGGTCCTTTCCAACCCTACCATTCTGTGATTCTGTGAAGCCAAAAAATGTGTAGAGTCCTGAGATATAAATGTTTCTGATGAAGCTGACTAAACAGGGAGTGAAGTAGTATTTCTCTCTGGACAGTGTTGATGTTTTAATGTCATTGGTGGTATATAATTGTTCATAGTGTTTTTCAAGAACACTGGTTGAAAATGCAAGTTTTTCTGAGTTTCAGAAAACTCAAATCACAAAATCTTCCTTGGTCTCAGAAACTGCAGAAGCCCCGATTATGTCTTTTACACAGAACAGGGGTAAAAGGTGGCTTGTTCTTTTCAATAAATAACTACAGGAAAGAAATTTCATCAACTTTTATCCAGCTCTGCAGAGTATGATCAGATTCAGTTCCTTGATGGTGAAAATGAAGTCTCTCTGGTCAGCACAGCATCTTCTGTAAAAGTGACAGACAATTTTCAAGGTCCCTTCCAACCCTTAAGATTCTTTGATTCTGTGTAATTTATATCAGCATTATTGCAATTTTGAATGCATGCCCTGATTCAGTCCTAGAGTGATTATGTCTTGAATTGATTGGTGGATGCCCAGGGCTAGTTCTGTGTCCCCACTTTGTGGCATCATCTATTTTCATTTTCTTCTGCCTGTACCCAGAGCATTTCTGTGCCTTCTCCCACGGCTGAGGCAGTTTTATCCACCTGTCCTGGCCCTTTCAGCAGCTGGAATTGGGAATATTCCTTCCTACTTAGCTGGCCATCAGAGAGGTACCTCTTGCCCCACAGCTCCTGGACTGTCGCATGAAAAGACTCAAATCTTGAGAATGGAATAGGCCAGGAGGCTGAAGCAGGTTTCTTCAGTCCCAAACTTCAAAAGCTTTGAAAGCCAGCAGATATTGCTGTAGAAGTAAATAAACCTAAGCAAGCAGTTACTTTTTTTTCATGCAACATTCTAGGCTTTTAGTTTAATAAGGTTTAATAATGAGCATTTGGCATCTTACAAATATATATATTGAAGCTAGTATGATAGTCTAAGTAATTAAGGCAAGATTTGTAAGCAGTGGTGATTTTTATTTCATAATATGATATGTACATTGATACAACTGGGAGAAGGCAATGGAACAAAATTTCAGTCTTACAGGCCCTTTAAACGTCTCTGTGTTTGAAATTGAACCTTGAAGTCGGTGTTCTAAACATTTAAGATCTCGTATGAAGGAAATCAGTCTTGTAGCCGTCATAAGTAACTAGGAGAGGGTTAAAGTGAAACATTTGGTTAACTTCAGGTGTTACTTTCTGACTCTTGCAGTGGAAGCGAGGAGGCACTGTCCAATGAAGACTGTGAGAATGTTTATCACTTGGTGTATTCAGCACACCGGCCTGTTGCAGTAGCAGCTGGAGAATTCCTTCACAAAAAGTAAGTTCTCAGTTGCCAGATTTGTGAATGCTTCCTAGTAGAGGTAAGATCAAAAGGCAAAAAAATCAATATAGGGAAATATCCCAATTTAGCAAATCAGGTATCTAATTGGAAACAAAGACTTGTTCTTCTGTTTAAATTCAAGACCTAAAGACTGAACGAAAACGAATTTACACTTTCCTTGCTGTAGAATTCAGATCCTGCAGGTTTTGCTGAATTACTGTTGTGATAATATATATAGGCCCTATACATCACTGATTGTCTGCCTGGTAGGCAGCTCTACTTTGTACAAAGTTTTAAACCAGTTCACTTCAAAATTGTGAACTTCAAGAGGTTTTCATGTATGGAATTTGTTTCTAAAGTCACTCACTTCCCCTAAAAGTACAGTGTAGTGTGGTTACCTCTTTCATGTGCCCGTTGTGCCAAAGGAAATGAGTTAGCTCTGCCATGGATGGGAATCACACCCCATCAGTACTATGACCAGGACATTGCCATGTCATAGTGGTTAACCTTTTCATTTTACTGTTGGCAGCTAAAACTCTTGTAGCAGTAATTTTATTTTCTCCCCTCATGGGTTGTGAGAGTTCTTTAGTGTATTTATATCAGAATCCAGGTTTTCTAATCTTTTCATGCAAAAATACTTGATAAAACAAAATCAGGTGAAAACATCAGTTTTCCTTTGCTAGCAGTCCAATTTTTTGTGAGTTTTGAGTGATTTAGAAGTCCACATTCTAACTGTAAGCTTTCTTTAGTGGATTTCTGGAATTCCATCTTTGTCATCAAGCATTATCTGTTTCAAGGAATTCACTCACAAATTTCTGTTACGTTTACTCTCCTACAGGACATTTTACAAGCCATAGAAAAAGATTACATTAGTTTTTTAAATATATACTGAAATTCTTTTGTGACAAAATAAGCTTGAAAAATCCTTGAAGGTAAATGCAGACATACCCACACCTTAGTGCACTTTGCATGAAGACAAAACTTTATCCTGACTTATCTTTACAATGGGACCTCTGCTGTGTTCTCTAAACGTCTCTTCATATAAAAAGCATTGAGAAAAGATTCTCCCATTCCTAACACTCATTTTCTCTTGGTTTCTGCTGATATGTAGAAGCTGATGCTGCGTTTAAAGAAGTTAGCATCTGCTTGAGGCATTTGAGGTGGAATTTATCTCACCTAATTTTATACATTTAAATATCACTTTCCAGATGTCAACTACATTTTCTCTGTACATGTTTTAAGATATTTCAGCACCTTCAGAGGTGCCCATGTCTTGAGTATTGAGGTGAGGAATGGGGAAGAGGTGATGTCTAACTAAAATGTGATGATTATGTGTAACCTCCTTCTCTTTTCGATGAGTTATAGTAGTGACATCAGAATACTGTGTTTCACATTTCTAATTTGCCTTTTGACTGAGGTTTCACTGTAAAAGCAAGGAACAGTTTTCAAACTTCTCCAGGTAAAACAGTGATTGCTGTAACTGTAACACAGACAAATCTGAGATCTCTTTATGCTACCAAATCTGAGCATTGAGAGTAGTTTGGCACAAGCCGTGCATCAAGGAGCTCAATGCAGAATGGATAATTTACCTGAAAAAAACCCAAAACAAGTAATTAATTGACTGGTAGGTTGTTTTATCCTTGTTGTGGCCACTGGTAGCTAAGGTTGGTTGTTTAATGGAATGTCATGTTTGTTTATGCTGTATTCCAGTTAGCGTGGCCACAATGAAGATCCAGCCTTTGATCTTAAGGCCCTAATGGAATAAGTAATACCACCATTGTAAGACTTGATAAGTTAAAAAATGCAAAATTATACAGATTAGGCAAATATATAAAACTGTGCAAAATCCTTTGATACAAGTGTTTTGGATGACTTGTTCCTGTGTGAAATTCTTCCAACCCTGTGAACTTGAAGAAGTAAATTCATCTCCTTCATGTAGAGGCCATACCTTCTTTCCCTTGGAAGGAACAGCGTGAGAGACGTTCGTCATGTTTTATGACCAGATCTACTATATCAAGAATGAATGCTCATCATGTTATTGTAGAAATGAGATTTGTTTTGCTAATCATGATAGCTCCTTTTGCTTATTTTTAGACTGTTCAGCAGACATGATCCCCAAGCTGAAGAGGCTCTAGCAAAGAGGAGAGGGCGAAATAGTCCAAATGGAAACCTTATTAGAATGTTGGTTCTTTTCTTTCTTGAAAGTGAGGTAAAAAATTCATTTTTAACCTTTGCATCTTTAATAAAACCTGAAACTTAAGTAATGATTTATCTACACAGAGTAACAAGTTATCTTTCTTTTCCTTTTTTTTTTACATCATTTCAGAAATACTGTTTGCCCTTTACCCTGCCTCCATTTCCTTATCTATCAACTGAATTCAACTCAGTCTTCTTCATGGTTTATGTTGTTGTTGTGTGTCCCCACTGTACTCAGTACTGTATTGGTGGTAGTGTGGTGGCTACCATGAATCACTGCTACATAGAAGTGTAACTGCTTCGTTTTGTAAGATAACCAAGGAAGGAGTGTACCTCTGAAGTTACTCTTTGTGGAGTAAAATAATTTGAACCAGAAAGGAACACATATCAGATAATATCTCAAATTATGATACAAATCCTAGAATGATTCAGCATGGAAAAGACCTAGGGGTCATTAGCTTGAAGCAGAGACAACTGTGAGATTAGATGAGGTTTTTCAGCGCTTTATGCGCTTTAAAAATGTTGGAGGATGGAGGCTCAAGGTATATGTACAATGACATTGTTTGATGAACACATTCAGGCTAGTGTTATGCCCATAGGTAATGTCTGTAGCTATAGCGTATGTGGGAAGCTTTATGGTAGACATATTACTAGCAATTCAGGTGGGGAATGGCAGTGCAGTGAAGGAAAACCATCAGGTACAAGATGCTCTGAAGACAGAGGGGGGAAAGGTTTAAAAATGATGATTTGGTAGTAGATGGGAAAAGAAGACTGAAAGAAAGGAATGACAGAAATGTTTCTCTACAAAAGACAGGGTAAAATATATTGTGTAAGAAGCAAGAGGAAAGGTATTGCAATCAGGTATTTAATTGTCGTGAGGCCTTAGCCAAGAGACTTGACTCTGAGAATGAAAAGAAAAATTGAGATACTGAGAAAGGAGGATAACATGTAGGTACAGTGTCAATGTTAATGTTAGAAACACCTTATATACCTACAAGTTAAATATGGATCAAGTATCACTACTTATGAGAGCCTTCAGTCTGCCATCTGAATGTATTTTTAGTTCCACCTTCTTAAAAACTTAGATTTTAGTAGGCTATTGCATTTTCTGGTGAGAATACCTAAGATCTGAGTGTGTGTGATTGGGAGTTACATAGTGTTAAGCATGTTTATCCTTCTAAGAAAAAAAGCAGCTCAGGTGTGTTCCCAAAGCCATGATCAGCTGAGTGCCTTCCCATGTGTAAGGTCACTTCTCTCTCAGGGCCACTTTTTGCTATTACTGTTTTTGAGAAAGTTATTAGAAACAAAGCAGAATATTATCACTCCACTTTTAATCAAGAGTTAGAGAACTGGGAGTTTCCCTCTGCATAGGACTGGAAGATGTAAGCACTGCAATGAGGGTGTGCATTTGGAAGAGGAACAGGTAAACCTGTGACAAACATCAGTAAGCTCTGTGTCATGACATTTTGCTCAGAGCTGTCAGCCTGGCAAGCAAATCAGGACTGCGTCACGTACTTATTGCTTTTTGATAGTGATTAAATATCAGTTTATAAAACTGTAGATAGCTGTGGTTTATTTTTCTCATTTCACAACAATTGTGTTAACTCACATAAAAATGGGGTGTTTTTTTTCAGTTAATGTTAATCCTATAGCCCCTGAAGTCAGTAGGATTTCTGCTACTGTTTTCTGAGCATGTAGCAGCAGGTATGGAGAAGAAATACCTGTTCAATGTCAATATATTACAGCTCTGTCTTATTCTCATGTCTCACATCTCTGCTTTTTATAGTGCAAGAAGAGAAGGTAAGTTTACAGCTTTTTAGGTCAAAACTCTGAGAAAGATTTTTGGGTGTTTTTTTTTCCCTGCAAGCACGTTGTTTTATGGAAAAGAAGCTCAATTTTGGTTTTATTCCATTTTCTTTTAAAACGTAGCCTCATTGTCATGCAGTTGTAACATTCACTTGGAAGACCTTCCAGAGTTAGATTCAAACCAATGTAGGATTACATGCCCAGGACACTCTCTGTGGCCAGATGATTGTGATAATTGAAGAACTGCTGCTTGTACCAGAATGCTGTACTAAAGGTTACTTTGGATTTTCTAGTTGCATGAACATGCAGCCTATTTGGTGGACAGTTTGTGGGAGAGCTCTCAGGAACTGTTGAAAGACTGGGAATGTATGACAGAATTGCTCTTGGAGGAACCAGTCCAAGGAGAAGAAGGTATCTGTTCAATCTCTGTATCTCATTGATATGGCACAATATTATTAATTATTCCTTAAAGAGAAGTTTCACTGTGGCTGATAGAAGTATTTATGTGGTGGGGTTTTTTTTAGAAAGCGTATTTTAAGAAGATTTTAATTTAATCCATTTTTAATGCACTTTGCTTCTAAAGCAGCATTTTTGTACTCTCATTTTGTGACTCCTGCTCTACTGCTCTGATTCCTTAATATTAAAGTCTAGGTCTTCTTCTCTGAATATTTAAGGAACTAGTGTACATGTGAACATTTCAATAACTTAAATAGCAAATGTAGTTTTGAATAAACAAGCATTTCAGATAGTGTCAAGTAAATCTGAGGGTTTTCCAGACAATGTTAGAACCTATTGAATTGTCAAGAAAACAGCTTAGGGAAGGAATTCTTTTGCCATCAATTTCAAATCTCCTTTTGCTAGTTATAGATCTGTGTGCAGAAGGTAGCCAGGGAGGCTGATGGCAGAGTCCCTAATGGTAATGAGTGTCATTCAAGATGTTTTATAATCCTTCAAGATTCTCCTGCTTCAGGGACCCTCACAGGGGTTGGGTGGTTGAAAACCCAGTGTACTTTTTGTGCTTCCTAGCACGATGGGCTCATCATCTCAGAGTTTTAAAACCTGACCTTTTGATATCCATCTGCTGTAATAGTGGTATTTATTTGATAATTTCCTTAAGGAATTACACTTTGGTGGTTTGTTTCTGCATAGCCTAGGGAGGTTTGATACTCTAGGTGTGACCAGAAGTTCTTCCCAAAGAACAGAGATACTACTTCATGCCAGTGAGAATATTTTAAAAAGAAGTGACAGTGAACAGTCAGTTTTTCTCAGTCCTCTATGATGCTCTTTATTTTGTAGATCATTCTTATATTCCCCTTCATTCATCCTTTTAACAGACTGCATTTCTCTGGGTTTCAGTTCAGTTTGAAACAGCGTGAATGGTAATTCCAAAAGCAAGCCAGAAATCTTTGGGTTTATAAACGAGACAAAATGGCACTGCTTCAGTTGTTCTCTACTCCCTGTGTTTTACAGCTGCATTCACAGATTTATCTTCTTTAAGGTGTCTTGCACAGATACCAGACTGATGTTGCTTGTTCTTTTCCCACTGCAGCAATGTCTGACCGGCAGGAGAGTGCCCTCATCGAGCTGATGGTGTGCACCATCAGACAAGCTGCTGAGGCACATCCCCCAGTAGGCAGAGGAACTGGCAAGAGAGTAAGTGGCACTGCAGTAGGTAGCCTGGGCCTCTGTGTGTTACTATAGTAACAGAAAACATTTGTCTACGATGCCACATTTGGACACTTTGAAATCAGATTGTTATCATTGGTACTTCCTGCTTCGTGTGAGCCTTTTTGAAAAGAAGCAGTATAAAGTCTATTTCTGGACAAGGTTGAGATTTTGTTTGGTTGGTTTTGGGTTTTACATTGCCAAGTAAAGTGAAATAAATTTACAGCATGAGAATCTTTTAAAATTATTTTTTTAGATGTTCTTTTTATTATACCCCTGGCTTACACTTGTAATGTAGCCACATCTACAGCCCTTGGTGTTAAATCTAGATTAGAATTGAAAGCATAGAGCTCGGGAACAGGCAAGATTACCTCTGGCTGTCTTCCATAAAAAGGAATGTGCTGCTAATATGGATGTAAAATTTGCAGAATAAGCCAACAGTATCTTCATTGTGAGAGCAGTTAAGCACTGGAAATGAAGCTGAGAGTTTGTGCAGTTTCTATCCTTGGCAGTTTTCAAGACCTGACTGGACAAAGCCCTGAGCACCCAGCTCTGACCTCTGAGCTGCCTCTACTTAGAGCAACCCGAATGCATCGATGGTTTTATGTATCTGTCCTCTTTGGCCTCTTCCACTGAGTGCCCTAACAGTTCAATAATTGGACATTCTGGCCATATTGCAATCTAGCTGCCTTTTTCATTTATTTTATAGCCACCATTTAGAGATCAATGGAAGTCCTTTTCTAAGTCACAAGGTCAGGGTGATCAACAGGACCTCAGCTGTGTTCCTAAAGAGTCTCAGCTCCCAAAATATATTTCCCTGATTGTCCTGATTTTGATTTTGATTGTCATATAGAACTTTATGCCAGAATAAAATGAAATAAACTCCTGTGAACATTTGGTACTTCTGTTAGATCTTGTTCTGCATAATCATAACATTAATTACAGCAAGCCACAGACTTAATGGAGGTGAAATCTGGAGGTAGATTTGGTGCTTGCTAAACTAAATGCAGTTACTTAGCTTCTTAATTTGTATGGGCCAAAAGCAGATTAGCCTCATGTTCAGAAACAGCACCCCAGGGAAGCTCCAAGAAACCATCAATTTAAAGGTGTTTTATGTACTTCAGTTTATAAAACATACTCTAATAAATTTCTAATTTATTCAAACATTTCAGGGATGAGTGAGGAGTCTATGAAGGCACTACTCAAATTTACACAAACATGTAGGATTCTGTATTACCATGCCACTGTGTTTTGTCTCTTGCTGCAAAACCTTCTAGCAGACAAAGCAACTTTAAATTTTGTGTTTGTCTTTTCTGTTTGGAGCAATAAATAATGTCACTATTACCTTTCAGGATGTTTTTCTGTCTCAAGAGATTTACAGTTCAGTGCATTTAAGTTCAGCACATTGCTTAATTTTAGGGATTTCTGTTTCTGTATTTCTTCAAAGCTAAAGAAAACACTTTGGTAAAATAAATTTTACCACCTGAAAGATGAGAAAAAGAGCCTTGAGATCATCCTAGGGACCCAGGTTAATTCACAGTACCACTGAATAGCAATATTTGGTTCCCAGAACATGGCTGTGTTGTTAGGGGGCTGGAGCCTGAGTGGCTGACTGTATTTGTGTTGCCTTCTGATGAGCTCACAGCCTTTGGCATGAGTTGCTACAGGACTAGGGCTGTACATATTCAGCTGCCTGCCACATACTGTGGAAGTGATTTCTTACCTTGATTACAAATGTATTACCCTTCACTTCCATGATTCGAATTCGTGCTGACACAATAGGCTACCTGGCATCTAAGCACGTGTTTTGTTTTCAGCTGCTCTTCCTCACTTACAGAGAGATATAGGGATGACATTTAGCTTTTGCTTCTTTTCAGTTAGAGCATGTGAGATGGTAACTGCAGGGATCTCTGACTTGTCAGTAGAGGTTTGTCATGTTCTCATGATCTCCTTAGTATATTCTCTGAGTTGAAATGGGAGCAGATTTCTAATTACACACTCACCTTCTTGTGAAATAGTTTCTTCTCTGACTTCAGCCTGTAACTCTTACTGTGCAGTCTGGTAGCTTTGCTATACATAAATCATTAGCTAATGAGTATTTTCTTATCATTATTTGTTTTCAAAAGTATTCTCTCCTTTTCTGAAGCCAGGAGGCCAGGTGTAAGCTGTAATGAAGCATGCTGTTTTGATTATTGTGTCTCTCCTCACTGGTCCAAGGTGGTTTTGCTGTGACAGCATTAGTAGCTTCAGTATATCTGTGACTGAAAGTTGTAAATGAGTTCTGTGAACTTAGAAGTATGTTCTCAATGAGAATTACATTACAGTTTAGAGATGAGGCCATGAATCTGCTGCTGAAAATCACTGTTACAATGGAATTTGCTTTTGGTTTTATTAATTATACTTCAATTCACCCTGAGGTCTTGTAATAACACTTTGTTTAATGTGTGAGAGCCAGAGCTCAATTCGTTTGGAAGCAATAGCAGAACTTCCCCTTACTTGGGTTATATTTGAATTTCAATCCTAAAATAAAATGTTGATGTGTCAAGGCAGCATCGTGCTGGATGACACCACATTTTCATTTTCAGTCACAGCTCCTTAGGACACGTGGTCCTCCCATTTAATCACTTCAGTCTAAATGTGGTTGAGATTTTTATTCCCTCCTCTTTTGATTTATTAAAAATACAGCTGCATGATTTTTTTTTTACTGTAATACAAACTTTATTTATGGAATTAACGAATATTATAGGCAGCAGTTGTATTTAATGATGTTTGATCACTTGCAGGTCTTGACAGCAAAAGAAAGAAAAACTCAGATAGATGACAGAAATAAATTGACTGAACATTTCATCATTGCACTTCCTCTGTTGCTATCAAAGGTACAGTTTCTCACACATTAAATCTTTCACTGGTATTTATAGTTGTCTTTGAACTTTTTTGTTCTGCAGTGTAGGTGTTTCTTTTCACTTCACTATTTCTTTTGTCTTGTTTCCATGATGTTGTAGTATTCCGCTGATGCCGAGAAGGTTGCAAATCTCCTACAGATCCCTCAGTATTTTGATCTGGAAATCTATAGCACGGGCAGAATGGAAAAGGTACAGTACATGGGGCACAAAGTGTAGTTGCTTTCAAGTATCTGATTACTATTCCCATCACACAGTCACTTCATTCAGCATTTGAGGAATCTTGATTGGGTGTATTCTGTGAATGGCTTTTTCTTTGAGTTTCATCATTCAGGCACGGTGAAAGCTGAACTTCTTTTCTGATCTACAGCATCTGGATGCCTTACTGAAACAGATTAAGTTCGTGGTGGAAAAGCATGTGGAATCAGACGTTCTCGAAGCCTGCAGCAAAACCTACAGCATACTTTGTAGTGAAGAGTATACAATCCAGAACAGAGTTGACATAGCCCACAGCCAACTTATTGATGAATTTGTGGATCGATTCAACCATTCTGTAGAGGATCTACTGCAGGAGGTTTGTTTTCTTGAAATTAAATTAGATAAACTGTGTAAAAACGTTCTTGTCAACTCATAAAATTATCCACCTGGAAACATAGTGCAGCAGCAACTATTTCATAATTCTTTGGAGTTTATCTGTGTAGAAAATCCTTTGGGCTAGCCATTAAACCTGCAAAACAAAGACCATTTAAATAGTCCACATCAGAAGTTAATGGATGAATGAATGAAAGCTGATGAAAAATGCAGAGACAGGTGTATTTACATTAAAGCTTGTGGTGATTCTGGTAGTCCCAAGTAGATACGCAGACAGCAGAATCAAGATTGGATTATGTATTGAAGGAAAAAGAGGATTTAGTAAAGTATTTATAATGGCATATTGAAAGATCTCTGGAAAGAGTGAAATAAAGATACAGGTCTGAAACCTGGAGGTAGCTGGAAATTACTTATAAGAATTTATCCTTCAAAATGCATAAGACAAAATACATTAAGAATAGGAACCTTACTAATTTTTCCTCATTTGACACCAATTTAACGTTGTGTAGCACTACTTAATTTGTTGTCGTTCTCATTCTCATTAAACATGAGAGCTACGCAGATCTTTTTTTTTCACTCCCAGCCGTGCACTGTGCTGTTGCAGACACATTTAAAGCTTTGATGTACATTTATAGAAAGTTAAGCTATGATCTTCATTTTAGAAATGCATATTAAAAAAACCAGGCTTTTTTCCTATCTTTAAGTAATATGCTGCACACTGTAGATATGTCTTGTCACATTACAGAGTAAACAGTGTTTTTATCTGCTGCTATAGGAATGCACCTGAGTAACAAAGGCAGTTCGTGCAAGAGCAGGCACTCCACAACCCAGAGGAGCTGGTGGTCACTGTACATTGTTGAACAGAATACATTAACTTTGCTGTCTACCTGCCTGCCATTTTACATGTGCTTTTTCAGAAACTTAACAACAGAAACTGAAAAGCCATTCCATCACTTGGGCTACACATCTGCCCACCTGTGTGTTACAATGGATCCTTTCAGCTAATGCTCTATTACATGTCTTAGCCATCTGTTTTTATAGTGAGAAGTTCCTCACCTCTGGCTAAACAGGACCAAAGACTGCAAGATGAAAAGCCTAGGGAAATCTGTTGCTGACTTGAGTAGCAAAAAGGGCTGAAGTTAGACTGCCAGCAGAGCAGCCAGCAGCTTCAGCAGCAGCTGAGTTCTCCACACCAGCTGTTTGGCAACAGATCCCCACAGTGGCCTTCACTCATTTGCTCTTTCCATTGATATACCCATTGACAGAGGTTTAGGAACTCTGTTGAGGTCCCCACATTATTCACCATCACGTATCCAACACCATGGTTCAGTCTGGCTCTGTAGGCAGGGACAAATCTCCTGTGTGGTTTGTCCATACCTATGTCCCCACAGCCAGGCTTAAGTCAGTAAAAAGCAGCTCATTCACACTGGTTTGCCTTCTTCAAAATTGAAGAAACTGTCCATGGGTCTTGCCAAGAATCAGACAAAGGAGTAGAGGACTGTAAACAGGTGACATAGGATATGGAGACAAAACCAAGACAAAAGTAGGAGAAAGCAAAAAGGATAACAGCAGTAGCAAGGATTTAAAATTCTGTGATTTTCTCTGCTGAGTGATACTTGGTAGAATAATTAAATTTAATGAGTCTATTTCACCATTTTGAAGAGATTTTAAATACAAAAGTGTGCATACTTGCACCCAAGCAAGTGTCCCACTGTTTTATGGCATTTTTCTAGGTTGATAATGAGAGAAACATTGATTGACAGTTGCATCCCAAGGCAGGAAAATGTCTTTATTGTTAGATGGAAAAAAATTATCACATTGTAACAGAGAGGGATTGTTTTAAGTGGATTTCCTGTTTCAGAAAGTTGCTGGAAAAAAATGAGTTTTGGAAGTACCTTATTTCCACTTGTTTCACCAGAAGAATTGCACAGAATGGTAGGGGTTGGAAGGGAACTCTAGGGATCATCTAGTCCAACACAGTTTGCTGTTCAGTTTGCATAAAATATTAGGATAAAGATACTTTAAAAAATAAAATGTAAAAGTTTTGATTGAATTTTGCAACATTTATTCTAGGACTATTGTAATCAACCCCTTCCATCTAGTTCTGGGTGTGAGTCAGTCTGCGCACATGATGTGATTGTTATTGTGTAACAGTCGAGAGCAATGAAGGAGACAGAAAGAAAGATCTTTTCCCCCTGACCATATTGAAAAACCTGTCTGTTGACATCTGCAGGTTTCTTCACTGGGTGAGGCAGGCATTTGGCTTTATTCTTGTGGCACGTTCATCAGCTGATGGTTAAAGCTGATGGTTCAGTCCTTTATGTAAAGTAAGGTAGAAGTCGAATTTTATTCTTCAGAATGCTTTCTGCTACTGGAGGATACTGGTTTGAGTATTAACACAGTGATACTGCTGAATATCGTCACATGATCTTGCTTATTTCCCAGTGCTGTGCAATGATGATTTAAATATTAAGGAATCTAGACAAAAGAAACTGGAAAATTTTGAGTCAGTTTTGGTATCAATGTAAACCCTCAAAGAAACTGCTCCTGCCTGTGCAGTGATGGGCTCTGCTGTACTGCTGAATTCATGGCTTTCCTTTCCTTTTCAGGGAGAAGAAGCTGATGATGATGACATCTACAATGTGCTCTCCACATTGAAGAGGTTAACCTCTTTTCACAAGTAGGTCATTTCTTTTTTCCCCCTAAAAATTTACTAAATTAACTTTGTCATTTCAGCAAGTAGCAGTTAATGTCTGGGGTCAAGAAGTGAGGAAATACATGTCCTGAAATATGAACGGAGATGGAGGAAAGATGAGTGGTATTTGTCAGTATAACTCTTTGGGTTAATCTGGGTCCTTGCTTAGTTAATGCCATTGCTTTTTACAGATTTGATTTGCAAGTGGCATATCACCTCTTGCACTAAATGTTTTTACACCTGTGGATGTCTTCCTAAAAGTCATAATGTCAGGGCACCACTGAGTGCAGGCCAAAGCTCTGCATTGAGTCCCCGCTTAGGAGAGCCCTGGAGGAAGTTGTTACTCCCAGTTTCTCAAGGCTTATGAGGCATTTGTCCTTTAAATTTTAGAATTAAGTAGTAATAATAGAATAATTACTAGTTTGTGGTGAGAGTCTGGAAGATGCATTCTCTTCCTGCAGAAACACCAGGAATAGTTTCTAGTTGAATTGCTGGCAATCTAACTCTATGGATTGCACAGAAACTCCTTCACTAAGCACTAACCAGCTCAGTGAACCAGGCAGCAGCTTTTCAGGGTCCTGATGCTCTCAGACCTATGGACACCCTCATAACTTACAGAGCAACCTGGAAAATATCACTCCAACTCTAAATTTTGGAGGAAAGCACAGCAGAAGGACCTAATCTTTCCTTCCTGTCAACTGTAGGAAGTAATTACATCTGGTCAGCATGTAAGAAAGCTTCATAAGCTTCATTTCTTCCTTATCACAAGGCATAAGAGGAGCTTGCTTCTGCCACCTCTTTTATACAAATTGTTTTTAGGGACTTTGTTTCTCTTTTTGCGTTTAGTCTGCATTTCTCCTGGATTCTGCATTGGATCATTGTATGAAATAATTCTGAAATATCTACTCTTTGTTTCTGTTCTGCAAGAGTCCCACAGAGATCATGGAATTGTTACTAATTTCCATAGCAGCAGCAGGCTGACACGTGCAAATTGGGTTTTCAGTCTCCCTGGTAACACACTGGAGCCACTTCTGCCTTTCCTGAAAGGACTGGTGAAAGCTATAGTCCACACCAAAGAAAGAAACACAAATCTTAAGGCTTTTCTGAGAGTCTCCCATATATTCATTCAATTTTTTTAAGGGCTCCAAATCTCTAGAGAATTCCGTCAGATGACAAAGCATTGTGGAATAACACACAAATCAGGATCTGGGACATCTGCCTTCACCTCCAAAAGAACAGAAAAGAGAGAAGAATCAAAGCTAAAGAGCTGAAGAACAGCTGTGTATCATTTCTCAGCTGATTTGTTATTATGGTGATAGTTCAGTGGGAATTTCTAATTAATATCTGCTTGCATATAAAGAAGTAATGAAATCTTTTCATTTACTGCATGTTACATCTGCTGTGATTTCTTTGTGAAAGGAAACAGTCAAACCATCCAAGACACAAGTTTTGATGAACCTTTAGCTGCAAGATCAGGATCTTAATTCAAACCTCACATTGAACATTCTCATCTCAAAGAATGGTGGCAGTTTTCTGATAAGTGATGTTGTCTGTCATCACCTGGGAGCCAGAAGAAATGAATCCATGGAAGAAGCTGAAGTGGCAGGCTAATAACTGATGCTTTTCACATCTTCTAAAAGTGCAGATAAACTAGTTACTACGACTTCAAAAAGAAACAAGTCACTCTCCCAATGGGAGAAACTCAGTCTACCTTATCCGTGCTTGTGTTTCCTTGTTAGCTGCTGCTGCTTCATGTGGTAGGGGATTATCAGAGAAGCCTTACAGACCATAAAAGCTTCAATACTGAGCTTTCCCGAGCCTGAGCTAATCCTCTTTCTGAGAGGTCATGGCAACAAAGGGCTCACAGCACACTTTTTAATTCATATTTTTTCATCAGACAAGGATATCAATATTCCAATAGAAATGGAATTAATCATTACAATGTTTCCTTCCAAGTTCTCTGAAGATAATAATACATTTTTGAGGACTTCTGAATAGAACACCTGGAGTTATGTGCTCAGGCTTTTTGTTTTGCCAGGGTCTCACTGATATCTGTAGCACTTTTTTTTTTCCTGTCCTTAAGTACATGGAGTCAATTTTTCTATACTGGCTCCAGCCCAATTCAACTCAGCTTTCATACACCAGTGCTGGAGCAGTTTGTATGCTGCAAAATACCAGCATTTCTTGTTTAATAACTTCAGTTAATTCAGGTAAGACACAACTCTCAAGCATCAACTCCATTTCTCTGGATGTGCCCTTTGATGCTGTTTTGTATATAAAACATTGTTTCAAATTTACAAATCAGGATTGTTGATATCACTGTGCAGTAGTCCTCAGATATGATAAGGATTGTGATTCCTTTGTGTCTTCACACTGTTTTCAGAAGGCTGCATTGGCTACAGTAATTCTCCAGGTCTTGATCAGTTCAAGCATCACCAGTCAGGACATATCTCAGATAAGTAAACTCGGTCAGACCAGCAGATCTGCTCTTCCTGTTACAGAAACCCTTTGCTTAACCTTTTTTTCTGGTAGTCGACTGGTAGGTACATCCTTCAGACTCATTCACTCAGAAGCAGTGGAAATGCTGATACGTGAAGTCTCATTACACTATATCTAACATAGCTGTTCAAAGCCCAAGGTACAGCTTCTCTCACTTTGTACCTCTTTAAAAAGAGAAGCAGTTTTATGAGTGGAGCTATCACCTCTTCAGAAAGGAAGCTTTCTAAGCTGCTTTTTGCCATGCTTTCAGAAACACTGTGCAACTGGTACCTTTACTTCATCTGACTACTTTCTGGCAGAAGCATGCAACAGCAGAGAGTGCTCTCTGTGGGGATGAAAAGAAACCTTTGATGAAATGTTTGGTCTTGTTTTCCATAGTCCATCAAGACTGTCTGACATGGAAAGGGAAAAATCTGTGTTTTCTGACTTTTCTTTCTAGGAGCCTTTACATCAGTCTGAACCTCTGTGGAGAATTATGTTGTGTCCAAAGCACTTTTGTAACTATCATGTTGATTGCTAAATAGTTCAGAAGAGGCAAAAGTGTACCAGAACATGCTTAAATGTAATGTGGAGGCTGCTCTTTAAGGAAGTTGATCTTGAAAAGCCACACAAAACTTGTAGGCAGTTAGAATTTGTTCAGCTTTGGAAGCTGAAAAAGCTCTTCCTGAGATCAGGCTGGGAGCAAAGAGCAAAGGTGCCCCCAGCTGTCAGGGCAGTGTGACTTGCCTCCTGTGAGGCTGCCTGACATGAAGAGCTCTAAAATGAAAAGGAAGAAATGAGACAGCTTTTCCTTCTCTATTCTCTGTAGGATAATATATGCTGATATCTGCCTCTGCACACCGAAGAGATTTTACTGCTTTAATTACAGTGCTGTAATTAAGGAGGTACAACTCTGCATAGCTAACAACCCTGTGATTTGCTGAAGCAGCATCTGTGTGCTTAATATCACTAGTCAGAGGCAGTTCTCTGACAGCCTATAATTTGCCTATGAAACATTTTATTTTCATACTTTGAAAACTATCCAAAATCTAAGGTGGGGAGAGTATTTCTACATTTTAGTTTCCTTGTTTTTAAAGTCTTCCTATTGTTCTGTTTGTGAGTTTTAATTAGAAGTCAAAGATGCTCCTTGGCTTCATGACACAACCCTGCAGTGATTGCTTCATTTGCTCTCAGCACAAGAAGTTTGGTATGTTTTCTATGAAACTTTTCTCAGTGAGCGTTTCCAGGACTATCACACACCAGAGTGGGAAGCATTTCATACTAAGGGTTTCCACAAGATCTGGGCATTTACAGCCTTGAGTTCAGCCTCTGTCTTCAGAACCAGAGAATTACTCTTTCTGTCAGAGCAGGGTAGTTAATTATTGAAGCAAAATCAGGCAGCTCCAAAGGAGGTCAGACAGAGGGGGTGGGAAAAGTGAGCGTGTTTCAGTCTTCAAGGTGCTCGCATGAAAGGCAGCCAGATGCAGGAGACTGCTTTATCTAAATTAGATTTGTTGATTCAGTCTGAGTATCCCTTCTTCCAGGTGAGTATTTTCATCACCAAGTTTCTAATTATTCTGAGGTGACTTGCTCTTTTATGAACATATTATAAACTGTTTCAAACGGGCTTAGTTTAATTCCACTGCAGAAAAGTGTCTTAAGCCTCATTTTTTTTTTATATAGAACTTTTGTATTTTAGGCAGCCTGATGTTTTTTTTAATTTCCTCTGTATTTCTCAGTTCTGTGTTAGAAAAACTGTATCAAAAGCTGTTGAGATCTGTAAGACTGTAGAATGTACATTGCTAATCTCATTTGTATTCCTCTCACTGGTGAATCGGGTTGGTACAACTGAAATGTGAAACAGGGAATGGTGGCAACCACCATCGCTGTCTCGTGTGTGTGTGTGTGTGTGTGTGTTATGCTGCCTTACTTTAGATATTTAAGGATATTTGATGTCTAGTGATAATGTATGTTACTTTTCTCCCAAAGGAGTCGCAGAAAAAGATACCACTTTATTTTGCTTAAAGGCATTTTTCATTCAGCATATATTGCTAGAGTTCAATGATAGCTCCTACTGCAGTGCCAGAGAGGCATCTTTTGGAGTTCTGTCAGTGTTTAGAACCAAAGAGGAAAGATCATTTAGAGGCAATACTGAGGAGGAGTAACTTGTAGCTACACTTCAGTAGCCTTTGAAGGTGTATGAT
The DNA here is from genome assembly GCA_013401255.1 of Urocolius indicus. Lineage (NCBI taxonomy): Eukaryota > Metazoa > Chordata > Aves > Coliiformes > Coliidae > Urocolius > Urocolius indicus. The sequence continues at coordinate 165,629 of WBNH01011857.1, forward strand.
ATGCAGAGAGTTTATCTCCTCCCTGTAAAAATCCGATGTAATAATAAGTTTTTCCTCACTTATCAGAAAGCCTAACTTCTACTTTCAGTATGGTGTGGGCTAATTGTGCAGCTGCTTTGTCAGCAGGCTGTATTGTCTCAGCTTTGCAAAAATACTGAAGCTGACTGAGCTGCCAGATCTGACTGTTTTCTCACTGAGATGTGGAGTTTTGAGGAACACAACTCATCTCTCTATTCCCTCTCGTTCTAGCGCGCACGATCTCACAAAATGGGATCTGTTCAGCAACTGCTACAGATTACTAAGAACTGGAATTGAACATGGAGCTATGCCAGAACAGGTACAGTTAACAACACCTGCACTGCTTCACTTGGGCATTCAAAGTTTTAAAGAGTCTAATCATAGAGATATTCAAAAAGTACATGCACTAGGCTTCAGTTATTTAGGAAAAACCTGGAGTTTTGAATGACTGTAGCAAAGCTCTGTCCAAGAGATGTAAAGTCTTGGATTCTGTGATGTTTTGAACTTCTCGCCTTACTTTTCTCTCTAACGTTCCTGGCTGTGAAAAGCAATGCATAAAGGATGAAGTTTACACTGATAGCCAAGCTTGACTACAATTATCACAGCCCATTGTTGTGCACTGAAGGTGTCATGGTTTGGCCCAGCTAGCACAGCAGCACTAGACAGTCTCTCGCTCAGTGCCCCCATTCACCTCTACCCTCGTTAGGATGGCAGAGGCCCCAGCAGAATGGGAGTAAAAAGATCAGCAAGGTTGTTGTGGATGAAGACAAGGGCAGGGAGGGCTCACTGCCAGTTACTGTTCCAGACAAAACAAACTCCGGTACTCGACTTAGGAAAGTAGGAAAGTTTATTCTACAAGAATCAGAATGGAATAAAAGCAAAAGGGAGTAGGATGATGAGAAAATTACAACCAGCACCCCTCCCCCATCCCTCCTTTCTTCTCAGGCCCAGCTCACTGGTCCCTATATCTCTACCTCCTCCCCTCACAACGGCTCAGGGGGGCAGGGAATGGGAGACGTGGTCAGCGTCTCACAAATGGGCTCTGCTGATTCTTCTCAGATGAGGACAACTCCTCACATTCTTCCCCTGCTCCAACATGGGGTCCCTCCCCCAAGACACAGTCCTTAGTGAACTTCTCTGCTGTGGGTTGTTCCCAGCAGCTGCGGCTTCTGCCGATATGGGGTCCCTCTCTCGGGACATAGTCCTTGGTGAATATCTCTGGTGTGGATTCTTCACCACAGTTGTAGTTTCTGCAGATGGAGGGTCCCTCCCTCAGGACATGGCTTCTTCTGGGCATAATTTTAATGAGCTGTTTTGTCATGGGTTCCTTCCCACAGTTATAGCTGTGAACATGGGGTCCCTTCCATGGGACACAGCCAGCCTTTCCAGCAGAGTTCTTTTAGTGCACATGTCTTGGCCTTTGTATCCTCCTAGTTCAGTTTTAGTTTCTCATGGATGAGCACAGGGACTCTTTCAGATTCTCCCAGGATTCCAAGTTAAACTGCAGACTGTCTACTCCAGCATTTCAGCACATTTGAAGTTACGATTTGATTTCAGTTAGAAGCCAGTTATTAGTTGTAACTCAACTTCATTTAGGGGGCAAAAAGCAAGTTCTCATGAAATTCTGGTGAAATACATTCTAGGAAGGACATCCTCATATGAAAGATAAGTTACCACACACCATGTGAAAGTCATGGTTTGAAGCTGTGAGACCTTCTGCTCTCTGCAATTGCTACTTCATACTGGAATTGTGCTACATGTAGGAAAGGGACCAGCACACAAAAACTGTCCATCCAACTACCAACTGTCTCCAGTTACAGGCTTTGACAGCGATATGGTCCCCAAATGCTTCCAAAAGATCATAGGAAAAAAGTTGTGAAATCTGAGCTCTCCTCAGCATTTCTTCCTCCAGTCCACTGAGTTTGCTGAGGAGGAATGGTTGGCCTTTAGTGGTGTGTTTTGTGTATTCTGCATGGAGCCACAAACTGTGGGAAACATCTTCAAGCCGAAAAGATTTTGACATTTTTAGCACCTAATATAGATTTGAAATGTTAAAAAGACACCATGGATGCTTTTATGGGACCATAAATATGAGCCTAGGTGTCTCTGTGAGAAAATTTGTATTTTCTCCATTTGTTTGAAATGGAGCCACATGTTCACTTGACAGTGGAACAAATTTCCAGATCATTTTACTAGGGAAGTCATACTTAGAGGTATTGAAACAGATGCTTTTGACCTGAGATATGTGGGTTTTGGGTTGTACTCGTATCATGCTGTGACATCACCTCTCACTGAACTCTAAGGCAGGTTTCTGTTTTGTTTCCAAACCTTTACACGGTATATTTGTAGTAGGTTTCTTATTGCATCAAACCAACTAAGAAAAAAGTTAATATCCTTGAAAATAAAAGGTATTACCTAAGAGCTGCTTCAGTTTCTTCTTCATGAAACGCATTATCAGTTTTTACACAGACTTTACTGTGCGTGTTATTTCCGGTGTGCTGGCATTCTTTGTGTTCCCTCTGTTACAGATAGTTGTTCAGGCACTGCAGTGTTCCCACTACTCGATTCTCTGGCAGCTGGTGAAAATCACTGAAGGCTCCCCCTCCAAAGTAAGTAGGCATTTTGATCACGCAGCTTTTACTGAAGAAACACAACTTGTCTAAAAAGGCACTAGACCCGATTCTATGTAATTCCCCCCACTGTACCACCATTCTGTATCTTTGTGGAACAGGTATACAATGTTGGTGTTTTGATTTGTTTGTTGTTTCTGGATCTGTTTAGCATCATGCATGTGTCTAAATAAGCTATACAAACAAGGGATGCTTGTCTGTGTCAGGATTTTATACTGGCTGATTTTTATGCTTTTAGTGCCGAGGGCACTTTTTTGTGAGTCCAGCAGTTTGCACAAATGTATAATTAATGTTGGCAATGCTTACCTAATAGTGGTGAGCACCACAGGTGATCTATACACCATGGGTAGCCTGATTATTTATATGTGTTTGCCTGACTTCCTTTCTACTAACACCTTGTAGGTTGCTAAATATAAATGTAAGGTTACTAGCAGTGATGACTAGTAATAAAAAGTGAGTGCATGGAAGTGTAACACAGTGAGGACAATGTTAAGTGTGACTTGTTATACTTTGATTCTTCAGGAAGCCTTACCTCTTTTCTTGCTCAAAGGCCAACACCTTGTTGTCTTAGGGCTTTTTCAAAAGTAATACATCAAATTAAAAATGTTAGGAAAACTGAAGTAGTAAATTCCCCATCAGCATCAAAAAGGAAAAGTTACTATTCTAAAGTACTACTAAAATAAGCATTTTATGTACATAAAAAATACATTGCAAATGCTATGAGTAGTTTTGAATATGCACATGAATTGACATTTTAAAATAGCTACTCGATAAAAAGAAGAATTGGTATTCTTTATTCAGGCTTTCATTCCCATTTTCTCCTCTCAGTATAGTGAGTGACTTGGGTGTGATAAACCAAGCACCTAGAGCACCTGGTTGACTGTCTGAGCTCAGAGAGTCTTCAGCACCTTGGTACAATTGGGAACAGAACTTTTGTGGAAAAATTTTAGTTCTTATCTGGTGTTCAGATGGCTGTTCCAAAAATACAGTCTCTCTCCTAAGAGAATTGAGCGTCTTTGGAAACTGTCCTGGGCATTGTGCCCAAGCCCAGGGCACATTTATTGCTTTTGTAGAGATACTTTATAGTACCTCTCTGATTGTGGCTGACCACATGAGGCTGGGTGTGTTGGCCTGTAGGCTTTATACGTGTGGCAGTGAAAAACTGTTTGACTCTTGTGGTTTAAATCAAATTAGGATCAAGTCAGTGCTTTGATCACCAACAACACATCATTAACCTACTGTCAGTGCAACACATCTCCAGAATTAGTGTCAGCTCTACAGCAGGTAAAACCAGGATACCAGACATTTTTATAATGCTAATAGATGCCTACAGATTTCGAACTACCCTTCTGTAACTGTTCACAAGTTACTGTAATACCTACAATGGGATGCAAAGCTACACACACACCCCTCCTACTCTCACAGGAACTGATGGGGACAAGCCCAAGCCCTGCTCTTGGAAGCATGAGATCCCATGCTCATATGTGGCTGCTGTTGGACTTACAGAGTGTATTCACACCCACAAAGCACTCCAGATGGTCCTTCAGATGGGTGCATGTTGCTTATGGCCTCACGCAGGGAGGATGTACACGAGGCCTAGTCACTGCGGCGCAGTGTCGGGGTGTTGAGTTTGGTTTGGCTGGCTGCTCTTTTCCACCCCAAGGCTCCTCTCTGTGAACATAACTTTTCCTGCTGCTTTTGTACTTCTTTAGAAGGCGACTCCTCCTCTTTTCAAAACTTTGTTAATCTCCTGGTTGGTGTTTAATCTGGTCATTTTAAGCAAATTCATTTTGAACTTTCCTCTTAGCATGATCTCAGTTTGTAGACAAACCCTGCTTCAGCAAAAGTAGTTTTGGGTGTTGTGTTCACAGACACTGTTAGGCACTTGTGGTCTCATTCTATCAGCTGTTGTTTATCTAGGCTGTTACCAGAACGGTGCTCTGCAGAGTCCCCTACACTGCATAATATCGTTTGCAGGTTACAACGTGGATCAGAGAGCTTAAGGAGGTGATATCACCATTGAAATGTTTCAAAGACATTTTAATAAAAGAGTGATAATTAATGATATCTGAATTACTAGGGAAGTCCAAATTCTCTGCCTAGTACCAAGGATTCCACCAGTTAAATACAGCATAGAGTTGGGGCAGAGTTATTTTAAAACTCTTTTTCAAGGTAGCCTGTGAAAGAAAGGGTTACTGTGGAGTCACCTTGATGTCTAAAATCTGAATTGATTACCGAACGGCAGGTTACAGCAGCTAAGCGTGAAATGTGTAAGCCTTGAAATATCACCAGTCCAATGCTCTAATCTCTGGTCTTCCTCATGTACTTGCTCAGAGGAGGTCGAGACCATAACAGTGTGGGCTGTCAGTAAGCAGAGCAGTGCTTTTTGTGGTAAGGAAGTGGTTTATACTGTGTATTTTGTGGGAGCAGTCTGTTGTAGCCTGGAGAAAATCTGTTCTTCATGTGAAACAAAGTTTGAGGATTGTTTCAAAGGAAGCTGGTTGTTTCTCAGTTCTTGTCTGTAAATCTTGGGGAGCAAGTACAGTCTTGAGGTAGGAACCTTGGGAATTAGATTATACTGTTGTTTCCATCTAGATTGTTTCATGTGTCCAATAAACCAGGTGCCTTTGACCATTGTACTGGGCACTGTACGTGTATGTAATGAGAAGGAAATATTTCCAGAAGAATAGAGTCCAAAATCTTGGGGGAAGAAAAAGACATGAAGAGAGCAAACACAGGGGCCAGGTAAAGGTGAAACAGTTCTGAGTGAGCAGACACCAGACTTGCCAAGTGCATGGCTGTTATAGAATGATTAGTAGGCAGAGGAATTATTAGAAGGAATTCAACGAGGGATTTAAAGAACAACATAGTGACTTGGTGACTTCTCATATTTATATGAGCACGATGAGAGAAAGCACAAAAAGCTGAAGGGAAAAGTCACAATGTGCAAAGGGTTGGATCATGATCCATGACTGAGTTGAAAGCTAATGACTCTTGAATATTATAAAGTTTATCAGAGTCAGAGTTGCAAGGAGAGAGGGAAGTTAATACTGCAGATAAAGTTTAGAGTAAAGGCAGAGGGCAAAAAGGAAGAAAAGCAGTGGGTTTGGTAGATGAACTTAGCAAAAGAGCTACATTTCAGTGGAAAAAACAAGCTTCAATTCCAAGCTAGAAAATGACTGAAGAATTTTAGATAGTCTTGTGAACACAGTTGTTCTGTTACAGGTGGTGGCAAAGCCAATACAAATTCCTGCCCTTAGCAGCTCCTTCTAGTTCCTTTCATGAACTAGTTAACTTTGAAGACACCATGTTGGACGGTTCAAGAAAAGGTTGTTTTCATCCTGGGCCACTGTAGTGATCCACTTCATAGCGTGACCCTGTGGTTTTATCTTATTCACTGTCCTATAGGACAGTGAATTTTTTTCATGCCAGTTTTTCTGCTGAAGCCAGCATGTCAGGTAATCACACCTCAGGAGGGCTGTGTGCCTAAGAATGGTTAAAAGACTTGAAAAATCTCATTCAGTTTTTTCTTCTTGTTTTCTCCTTTTTTAAAAAAACCAAAAAATTACCACTCTGTAGTAGTCTGGGGATGTCTCCAGATTTAGAAAAGTTCCAGATGGCTCTGTGTCCCTGCTCGCTCTGTGTCCCTGCTCAGTCAGGCTTGCTTTTGATGTCTGTAACTTTTCAAAGTGAATCTTTGTCAAGCTGTCAAGAGAGGATAATAAATAATGTGTACCTACATGTTACTCATTCTTTGACAGAAACATTCTCATACACTTCTTAACCTTTAGGTAGGATTTTTCAGAGGTTTTTGTGGGTTTTTTTGCTGAATTCATTAACATCTAAATGGAAGATAATTGTGATAGGAAGTAGGGAGTTATTAAAGTGATGGTAATCCCAGTGTTTAAAAGTGTAAATCAGATGACAATGTAACAGTGAACTGATAAGCCTGGCATCAGTCCTAGGTAAAATCTTGCTCTGGGTGGTGGAAAGCACCATCAGTATAAGGCTGAAGGGCAGAATGAACAAGGCCAAGAGATAAGACCGGAAGGAACAAGTAAATTTGTTCTTGAGGGGAGTGCATTTTTCACTGCAAAGGAAACCAGGTGAAATACTAGTTTCTGTAAGAAATTTCTGTCCCCCTATTGCCTTTCAGGGGGACATGTGAATTTAATGTAATCCAAAAGATGATTAATGTGTTAGAAATAAGCAGGAAATGAACACACAAGGGGAATAGCTTCTGATGCATTCCAGGAGAGCTCTGTTTTCTGCTAAAAACTGATCATTTTTACCCATTATCAGGGAAGGTAAAGTGAAGGCATTTAAAATGTGGTTATCTAGATCAATTGGTAAATAAAATACAATGAGAAAAACTAAGAGGCATTTTAATGCTGCCAGATGAAAAGCTTATGTCTGGGAACAAGAAAGCAGATTGATGGTAAGCTGATGTCTTAGAATGGAGCAGAGCTGTCTTACAGGTGACGTCATGGCAGGGTAATGCAGTCACACAAGGGAGCTATATTGTCAGAGAAAAAAATATTAGGAATGGGAAGGTGAGGTAACTCATAAACCTGCAGTGACCATATCAGAACATTGCACTCATTTGATTGAAAATTGTAAGAGGTTTAGAGATTTAGGAACACTTGAGGTGCTTTGGCATACTTGCATGCTGTTCGGAGCCACTGCAGGGAGAACATATGCAGCACAAAAAGGCCTTTCAGTAAACAAAGAGTAATGAGATCTTATGGTAGGAAGCACTAAGGAAAGCTGAAAATAGAAATGAGACACATGGACTGAACAGCCAGCAGAACTGAAAACTGGAATTCTAGCAAGGAAATTGTCACATGATTTAGGGAGACAAAGATGCTGAGGGGAATGGAGCATCTTTCTTATGAGGAAAGGCTGCAGGAGCTGGGGTTTTTTAGTTTGGAGAGGAGAAGGCTGAGGGGGGATCTCATGAACACTTACAAGTACCCAAGAGTGAGTGTAAGGAGGATGGGGTGACACTTGTTTCTGTTGTCTCTGGCGATAGGACTTGGGGTAATGGACATCAACTGGAACATAAATAGTTCCACTGGAACACAATGAGAAACACCTTTGGTGCTGAGGTGGGGAAGCCCTGGCCCAGGCTGCCCAGGGAGGGTGTCTTAGGAGGTTTCCAAACCTGCCTGAACATGTTCCTGTGCCCCCTGATCAAGGGGATCTTGCTTTAGCAGGAGGTTGGGCTGCATGAGCTCTAGAGGTCCCTTCCAACCCCCACCATTCTATGATTTAGATTGGTTGTTGTTCTGTAGGACACACTGTCTTCACCTGAAAGCTGGTGGAGGTGTGGAGGAAGGTCTGCAGGGGCGGTAGGTTGGCAGTCTCGCTGTGAGTTAATGGCTGTTATTATACCTTTTTTGACTTGCAACCAGTAATGATGAAAACTGGGAAGGGAAAGGTCTTTCAAACAGTGATGCCAAGTGCATATGAGAAATAGTGTCTTCTGTGGGAGCCTGACAGAACTGCTGGTGGCACGGGAGGTGTAACGGAAAGGAGCAGAGGGCAGCAGCGTGGGTTTGTGTCACCTGAGCAGTGAGGAATAGCAGTCTATGCATTGATGCTGACAAAGCAGGTCCTTCTCACAAAACTTGAAGCAGGCACAAAGCTCCATGGCTTTGCAATATCTCCAGGGGTGAGGACTCCACCACTTCCCTGGACAGTCTGTGCCAGGGCCTGACAACCCATTCAGGAAGAAATTTTTCCTAATATCCAATCTAAACCTCCCCTGGCTCAACTTCTTCTGGTTTGTTCTGATTTGATGTCACTAGTTCCAGTTGTTAACTGTAAAAAATAAGACTTTGTTGGAGTACAGCATTAGCTTCCCCAGGTCAGAGTGCGCAGTTTTCCTGTAGAACCTGCCATTCCTGGTCCCCACGTTTAAAACTCATATCAGTTGGCTCCAGATGCAGGTGGTCAGGAGTAGTCTTCCATTTATCTTTATCACCCACAAATTCATTTTCCTCCAGATCAACTAACCTCCCTCCTTCTTCCATAACTCATCAGATTTCTGGCATTTGCCTTTTAGTTTCCCATCTCTGTGGATACTTAGGGTTGTGTTTTTGTTGGACACAAGATATTCTTTGGTATTCTCCTTCTTTTGCTCATGTTGATGTATCTGAGGACAAAGTTCTTTATACACTACCAGGCAGACTGGCCTTGATTCGTTAAACATTTTGATTTGCATTCAATAAATCATACAGATAATTAAACTCAGGAATTTATTGGTTTATCATTAATGTTACTATTTATTACAGGGAGATGTTGGGTCATTCCTGTGAAGATGAATGACTTGGTTTACCCAGTGCTCTATGAGCAGCATGGTTTTTTGTGTCCTTACTTGTTTGGCAAGTTTATAGGATTGAATGTTTGAAATTGCCACCAACTTCTGGGTTTTTATCTTTTTTTCCTAGCAACTTTTAATTGACATTTATGTTTTATCCCTTTTTCATGTTTTTTTTTTTCCTAGGAGGACTTGCTAGTATTGAGGAAAACTGTGAAATCCTTTCTGGCTGTCTGCCAGCAGTGTCTATCAAATGTCAACACTCCAGTCAAAGAACAGGTAAAGGAAATGTATTAAACTGTGTGTATTAAACTGTAGTGTAACTCCAGACAAAGCTATGTCAAATTTAAAGTGAAATCATCTGTGCCTTCTGCCAAAATAAATTCTCCATAAGAAGAGCTGTATTAAAAGCACCTTCACTTTGATATAAGTGAGGCTTACCTGGATTCTTAGGCTCATCTTCAGCTGTCACAACTTTGGGCATCTAAAGCACTTAAAATTAAGCCTGTTCCTTTGGACACTTACTGTATTAATAGATGGAAAGAGGCACTTTAGAGGGTGACTGAGACCTTAATGGGCTGAATCTTTCTCTGTGTGTTTCTGGGCTGTTCCTCTTGTTATTGACTAATAGGGAGTCTAGAGTGACTGCTTTCCTGCCAAAGGCAAGTGCCTGAAGCCTCGGTGATACTTCATTATTTCATTATCCTAATAATTCAGTTAAATGTGGTAGTGAATACTAATTATTCTGTCTCTTTCCCATTTTGGCTAATGAGAGGAAACTGAGGCTTCTGGCACTACTACTACTGCATGTTTTCCAACAGAAAAAAGGTTCATTCAATACAGAACAAAATAGTTGGGATAGCACGAGTGTGGTGTCCTCACACCATGCAAAACCCATTACTTCCTAAATACTTCTATCTTCTCCAGAAATCAGAGTCAAATAACTGTTTGAACAATGTTTACCATTCTATGATAATAGGAATAGAAAGACCTGGAGACCTTCTCAGGTTTTCAACAATATAACCATTATAGCTCAGGTTGCTGTGCTTCCCTGTTTGATAGGCTGACTGAAAACTTCAGTGTCTGCATCTCTCTGCATGTTCCTCTGTGTGTACATATCTGCCAGAGGTGTAGGTGTGAAATAAGGTTGCATAATAAGGTATCAGTGTAGTTATCCAGTTCTCTGGTTTAGCTTTTTGGGAAGGCCCCCATGCATGGGAAGGGAAGCTTCTGCTGTGTGTGTTTAGAAATGGCAGTAAAAGCAAATCACAGCACTCATCGAAATAATTTGCAGTCTCTGAAAAGACAATAGCTGGTTGGTTTGTTGAGATTTGTTAATATATGGTGATATATAGCAAGTATGCTGACATGTTTTAGTTGTGTGCAAGTTGCATTTCTGTCAGACCTTCCCAGATTTCAGCAAAGGCTGTAACAAACTGGCCTGTGGGGATTGCCTGCATTTTTCACAGGATAATACTACTTAAAACACAGGTTTATTTTTTTGACACAGAGCTCTGTTTGGCATTTACTCTGTTTTCTGCAAGTTAATAAACAGAAATATTAAAGGCTGAGAAATGGCACTGGTTGATATATTTTGAAAAGACTCCCAGGTGTCATTGCCTTCCAGCAGATTTAATGTTAGTAATAGATTTTTAATATTCTGAGTAGTTACTCTTGGCACATTTTATTAATATTATATAGTGTGAAAAGATCATCTACCTTCATGACAATCCCAGCCATTCCAGCTTAAGCTAGCACTCACATCTTTTCTGCATCAACAAATGGTAAATGATCTTTCCCATTACTACAGCGCTTTTATTCTTGATATATATTTAATATGTTTTATTCTCTTACTATTAGTGGTCACACTTCTTTTTCTCATTGGTAATTTAAACTTTTCTAGAGGCTGCTTGCAATTCCCAGTCTGTGGGAGCTTTCATAGAATCACAGAATGGCGGGGTTGGAAAGGACCTTTAGAGATCATCCAGTTCAACCCCCTTGCAGAAGCAGGTTCACCTAGATGAGGTCACACAGGAACGTGTTCAGGCGGGTCTTGAAGAGCTCCAAGGAAGGAGCCTCCACACCCTCCCTGGGCAGCCTGTGCCAGGGCTCCCTCACCTCAACAGTGAAATAGTTTTTTCTTATATTTAAGTGGAACTTTTTGTGTTCCAGCTTCATCCCATCACCCCTTGTCCTGTTGCTAGATACAACAGAAAAAAAGTGCTGCCCCAACCTCCTGACACCCACCCTTCAGATATTTGTAAATATGAATGAGATCAAGCCTCATCTAGACAAAGCTAGTGTCCCAATAGTAGGTTGGACTAGAGACTCCAGAGATCCCTTCCAACTATAACACTGCTATCATCTTTTTAGTTTTCTTCCTTAAAAACTGTGACTCTGTGAGTTCAGAACTGCTTCTCAATCCTCTTGTTTTACTGCATTTTTTAGGAGTTCTGTCTAAATTATATTGGCTCTCCATATATAATCAAATATACCATATTTGATTCTTAATCTATATATCCTTCCCAGACAAGATCAATGTACATATCAAAGGAAGGAAAAACAAATTAAGTATTTGTAGAAACAGGGCTCAAACATTGCAAGTTTCCCCAGACTATTTGAGTGAAATAAATCTCCTGTGACTAGATATATCTATTATATAGACATCTGTACCTGAGTCCACTGCTGTCTTTACGCTGAGCAGAAACAAGCACTTTCAGTGCTCTTTTTAGAGGTCTAGGTTAGGTTGGGCTTAAAGTCCATTGTGTATCAAAGGAGTTTGGAGCAGGTGGAGATCATTTCTGAATCACATTTTTTTAAATCCAGTGGAGAAAAAGCTCAAATGGTGGTATCTGCAAAGCCTAAGCAGGACATAGTTTGTAGTGATTTGCATTTTGTTCTTGCCCAAGTATAGCTCGTTGTGATTTTATAGCATACTCCAAGAAATAAGTGAGCTGCTGTGACATTCAGCATTCACAAAGATTTCATCTGGGCAGTTTGTGTAGCAGATTGCTCTCACTCACTACTTGTCCTCAGGCTTCCTTCAGAAATATGTTTAAACTCACATTTAGCTGTCGTTCTGTTCAGATGTTCCTAGAGTGGGACTGTAAGGCTGAATTAAAGCCTGTATTGGATTTCATGGCTGTCAGAGCTATTCTGCAATCCCTCTGCAGTTGAAGATGCCTCTGGCCTACCACTGAGCTGGGACTGTGACTGTGACTCTGACTGACAGTGCCCCATGTGAGGCTCCAGCAGTGTTCTGGGCAAGAGGCAGCAGGGCTGGCATGGAGCATTTCGGTTTTTTCACATTCATACTTTGAACCTTCCTCTCTGTCTCGAATTTGCAGAACCTGAGGTTAAAGATATAGAGAAACTTAGGATGATTAAAAAGTACTTTCTGAAAAGTGCTCAGGTGCTGAATGTAATGCAAATGAATACAGCTGGCTCCTTCTTTCTCTATCCTCAGGTAATGAGCATAAATCATGGGAAATTCTGCCCTGCTTGTCTTTTATCTAGACTTGAAGGCTGTGCAGAGTTACTTGATCCTCTTTGCAGAGAATTGTTGATAAAATTCTGCACTAATTTCTTTGCTTACAGCTGCTTCTCTGTATTTTGGGGATCTGACAGGGACTCCACTTGACAATATTCTTTTTTTTTTGCTTGTTTAACTTTTGTAACTGTTTATCAAAAAAGATGTTTTCTCTTTACTATAAATTTGGCTGCAGCCCTTGGATCAGAGGTAGATTTAGGGCTCTTTTCATAGAGAAGAAATTGAGGTTTAATATGGATCATCCTGGACATGGAAGAGGTGGTAAACACAGGAACATAGTAAACATAGGAGTCAAAGGCATAACATGGTAAGTTAGGGGAAACCCTGATGAGTCCTCTCCACAGCACACAACTACAACTGAGTACAGTTAAAGGACAGTTAATAATAGCAGGGGATATCTGGAAATGAGATAAATGGTGGTTTGTTTTTTACTCACTTGACTTCTGCTTCCTACTGCATTCATTCTCTTTTGCCTTTCAGGCTTTCATGCTGCTCTGTGATCTCTTGATGATTTTTAGTCATCAACTGATGACTGGAGGTCGAGAAGGTCTTCAGCCTTTGGTGTTTAATCCAGATTCAGGTCTCCAGTCAGAACTTCTCAGTTTTGTGATGGATCATGTCTTCATTGACCAAGATGATGAAAACCAGAGCATGGGTATGTTCAGCTTTCATTTGTTCTGCTCAGCTTTTTTTTATCATAACAGACACAGAAGAAAGAAGAAAACATATTTGATCAGTCTGCTCAAATGTTTTCAGACTTATTTGTCCTTTATTTTTGGGAGGTGTGACTGACATAGTCAATATTCAGTGTAACATGTTAAAGACTTCATAAAAAAAGATGCTTTCAGAAGATATGGGAGTGATGTCTAACTACAGGCCATCAATCTAGGCAAAATTATTCTTCCTACCAGCAAAGCTCTAGGCAAAGAAAGCCTTAAGAAAATCTGATGTTACTAAAGACACACTCCTGTCTCCAGAATAACTGGATCAAGCTCAGACCATCATTGGTTTGGTTGGAGACTAGGCAAGTACTTGAGAAAGTATTGTGCAGGCTTGTTTGCTTCCTTTCACTTTCCTAGAGCTGACCCCATCTCTACCTCCTCACAAGGATGACTTCATAACTTGATGCTACTGATGTGTGTCATAAACACAAGCACAGAGGCATCTAATTTCTGAATCCTAAATAGCTCTGGACAATAGGTGGATTCCTAGAGAGTCAAACTGTGTGAAAGAGCTGCTGAGTTGCACACTGTGGTGCTCTTTTTGGCACAATTTCTGAATTTCTGTACTCTGTTACTGTATGTCAGCATGACACGTGGGTGCCATTGTAGAGCTCTTGAACTAGCAATATGTAGAACTAAGGTCTCAGAGACTGGATTCATGCTCTAGGTGCTTCTGTTGTCTAGCACCTCAGTAGCTAACATCTTTGGTGACCATCTCCTGAAGCATTCCTGGGAAGAATACATTTTGAAACACCTTCACCAGAAATCTTATCAGCAGTTAATCATAACTTTGTGAGTTCAGTGTTCAGAATCAGTGTTTCAGAAGGACAGATTTTAGGAGGATGATGTCTGACTTCTTTTTTTGCTCTTTAGCATCCTGTGGTTGGATTAGGAAGACAGCAAAGAGATAGATTGGGATGTTTGTGTGTTATCTCTGTTCCCTAATGCTGCTCTGACTCCATGAACTCAGTCTGGCCATGTATAACTTCTGGTGTTTAGTAACACCAAACAGTACATCAGTAATGATGTAAAGAAATTAAGAAAGGAGTGAGGGGAGGAGAGTGTGCCAGCGAGCACACTTCTATGGGTTAAAACATGCATCTATATTTAGAGTCAACACTACTCAGAAGAGACTTCCTGTCATCCAGTACAGTAGTGAAGTCCAGTGGCTCTGTGGAGACTAGTTAGAGTGCATTAAGAGAGTCTGTGTCCCTTCTCTCTCCACTACAGCTCTGTACTATTTCAAACTGCTGGGAAGTTTCCCTCCAAGAACAAGCTCTTCTTAATGTCACAAAATATTTACTTTTATCCCATTATGGCTGCTTTGATTTTCATACATAAGTCATGGAAAATGCTTCTATTATATGATGCTGTGTGCAACATTTTATGTCTATGGTGTCATCTTTCACAGAGTGAAACCTTAATACTTACAACATTGCCATTCAATGTTAATGTTTCTTACAAATGAATTTTACTTCCTGGTGTAGCTGATGCCTTGGAGCCATCGATGTCATGTCTGAAAATCCAAGGCATGCAGTAGTATTGCTGCTTCTAGTTTTCCTTGCCTGGAAGTTTTAGCTTGCCTGGAAGTTGTAACACAGGCAGGACCCAAGAATGACCACTTTTCCTTTTAGCTTCCCCTGCAGCAATCCTTGCTTCATTTTAAAGAATTGGGGGTTTTTTGCTCCTCAGTCCTATGGCTGAACTCAGTCACTCAGAAGCATTTTATTGTTGTTGATGCTTTCAGAGGGAGATGAAGAAGATGAAGCTAACAAAATAGAAGCTTTACATAAGAGAAGAAACCTTTTGGCTGCCTTTAGCAAGCTGATAATTTATGACATTGTGGACATGCATGCAGCAGCAGATATCTTCAAGCACTATATGAAGGTACAGCTCTCTGTATTCTGCTCTTCTGATCAGGGCCTCTCTTTCATTCCCTTCCAGTGCTGTAGTTAAAGATTGAGCACTTGTTGAAAGCTTTTTCAGCCTCATTTTATATTTTGTCATTGTTTTTGTTTTCACCAAAGGTGGGTCCTACAAGGTGCTGAGCACTTCCAGAGAGGCTCCTCTCTACAGAGCATTTCTTACCCTGCTCCTCAGGTTCAGTCCCAGAATCCACAGGAAGTTATTCAGCGTTATACTTCATTGGGAATCTCCCAATCCTGGCAATAAAGGGTTTTTGTATGTGAGAAAAGATTGTTTTAAACAGGGAAGCAGTAAAATCCAAAAGCTGTATGTAGTACTGCCCAAAGTGGGTAGGCATTAACTGAATGTTTTACCACCTTATGCTGCTTTCGCCCCCTGCAATTCAGAAAGACTTGCAGCTCAGCTGCCACTGCACCCTGTACTCATGAGTTACCCTGCCAGGAGACAGGCACGTTAGCTGTCCCCACTCTGCCAAGTAACACAAAGCCCCTCAGATGAGAGCAAATGACTGGGTACGTCTTGCCTGTCTCTGTAAGGGATTAGTTACCACAAAGACAGCAATCGGAGAAGGAAAACTGAAAGACAGCAGGGAGCAGGTCCTTCCTGTAGACTGTGTTTGAGATGTCAGTGTGAAATGTGAAGAGTTATAACTTCAAATCCTCCTGCTGCTGTTCATTAGGAGCAGGCAGTGCAATGAAATGCCCAGTGCACACCGTAGCCATCAGCCAGGTTGCTGCTTGGGGTTAGTCTTGCTTAGGAATCGTTCCTTGCAGAGCAGGAGATTCAAACTGAAGCTGTCCCAGTCCAGTTTAATTTCCTTTCTGCTGCTAAAGGCTGGTGTTCTCCTCTCCCCGTGCCCCTCCTTCTCATGAAATTGAGGAGAGTGAAAGAAATGGAACTGAAATTAGAATGTGAAAGTAGAAGGATCTCTTTACCAAAGCAGGCACAAGCAATACTTTAGAGGGAATGGACGTAAGAGGTTGCAAATGCAGAAATACCAATGAGGCTGAAACAATACTGTTTGGAACATTTTGGTTTATATTCTCAGCCTGGAAGTTCTCATGATTGTACAGGCTTTTCTGCCCATGTGGTAAGTGCCATGGGATGTGATTTTCAGCAGGATAAAATCAGCATTGCACACTGACTCGTTCCTAATTCAGCTTTTTGGGTTTGGTGAATTCCTTTCTCAGCCATCTCACCTTGTGTCCTACACAGAGCTACACAGCTGTGTGCCATTGTCTACTCAAACCTCCTGGCTGGGTGTTGTTTCAACGCAACTTGTTTCTTAGAATTTGTGGCCACAGGGTCAATTTTGTCAAGTCTTGAGTTTGTGGAAGGAAATACTCTTTCAACACATTTGTTACACAAGTTAATGGCAAATACAAGAGTTGCTTACCTCATCACTAGGGGCAGGCTCCCAATCAGTTCAGTTTTTTATATGGAAACTTGTTTGGCAACTTTTGCCTCTTCAAAACAAGAATTACAAGTCATCTCTCCATCAAGAAAAGATTTCTGTGAGCAACTGTGTCAGAGGTTCAGTTTAAAGATATAAAGAGAGTTTTTTCCATATTTTTTCCCAGTACTACAATGACTATGGAGATATCATTAAGGAAACCCTGAGTAAAACAAGGCAAATTGATAAAATCCAGTGTGCAAAGACACTCATTCTCAGCTTGCAACAGGTAAGAACATTGATTTTTTTGTTAGAAATGCCTCGCTGCAAAAGAATACTGGGCAGGTTTTTGTCTGGTGCCCTTTACAATGAAGCCAAAATGCCACACTCCTGTTAAGAGATGGCCTTGTTCCTCAGATCAGGCTGTCACCGTTCATTTGTTTCAGGAACTTGTTTGCTGATGCCTAGTGAACAAAGAAGCATTAGGCTGACTTTTTCTTCTTATAATTAGCTGGAAGTAAAATATCTTCTTTACATTTTGTCTAAATACCAATGGATTTTTCAAACTTCACACTAATCAATTTGTCTCCCAATACTGGTAAACATGTGTTTTCCCTGAAAAATTCACATTGCATCATCCATAAGTGATTGGCTTGCTGAGGAAATCCATCCTTGCTCTGTCAGCAGCACAAAGCGTCTGCTTCACTAAATACCACTGAGGCCTTTGAAGTACCAGCTATGTCCATTACATAGAGAAATTACTTCTAATATATCAGATGTTTTCAAATGAGCTGGGCCTCCCAAAATTCGTTGCAGAGAAGTAAGGGATTTGCTGCAGCAATCTGGAAGCTGAGCGAGATCTCGGTGTGGTGTCTTAACCCCAGGCAGCAGCTCAGCCCCACGCAGCCGCTCGCTCGCTCCACCCGGTGGGATGGGGAGAGAATTGGAAGGGAAAAGGTGAAAAAACTCATGGGTTGAGGTAAAGACAGTTTAATGGGTAAAGCAGATGGACTTCCAGAAGAATCTGCAAGTGTCAAAGTAGTTCCTGTCTTTAAAACTTAGAGAGGGGTGCCATAGATCAGTCATGAAAATAAAACAATCAGACAAACTATTTGTGAGTGCCTGAGTGACAGGTAACAGCCAGTACAGATTAGCCAAGGAAAAGTCATGTCAAATTAAGCTGCTTTCGTTAATTCAATGGTAACAGAGCTTGTGGACATCAGAGAAAGAGCAGCTTTAATGCAACTTGATTTAATGGTGTTACAGACACTGTCTCCCTTGGTATTGTCATTAGCAAGTTAGGAAGATGTGGTCTGAATGGTGATGCCAGAAGATCTAGAACTGGTTGGAAAACTTCTGAGTAGCTCATTGATGTCCTGAAAGGGCATTGTCAAGCACCCTTTGAGGGCATTTACCCAGTAATGTTGTTCAGATAGTCGTTAAGTCTTGAATGATGGCATAGGAATTTGCTTCCTAAGCTCAAAGACTGTGCTGATCTCCTGGGTGATGGAGGTGTGTTAGAAAACAGCACAAGAATGCAGATCCATCTGTGTGAGTTGGGAGAGTAAGAGATGGGATTTGATAGAGGTAAGTGCAAAGTTCTGTTGAAGAGTTATTGATTGGACAAGTACAAGTCAGGGGACAGTCGACAAACAGCAGTTGAACCGAAGAAAGCCTGGGAACTGAAGTGGGTTGAAGATTGATACGAGAGAACTATGTTACATCTGTGTGAAAAAAAACCCCAGATGTGATGTCCAGTCTCAGCCCTGACAGGTTCAGAATAAAAGTCAAGAAAAGCATTTCCCAGCTCACCAGTTTTAACAATTGAATTCTTTCTCTAGCTGTTTAATGAGCTTGTGCAGGAGCAAGGGCCCAATTTGGACAGGACATCTGCCCATGTTAGTGGCATTAAGGAGCTGGCCCGTCGGTTTGCCCTCACTTTTGGCTTGGATCAGATCAAGACAAGAGAGGCTGTGGCCACACTACACAAGTGAGTGGTGGTAAATAAATGAGATTTTTACATTACTTCAGCTTAAAACATACTCTTCAACGTACTTTTCTAATGATACTAAAGCTTAACATGTCCCAGAATAATGACACGACTTTTCTAGTTCATGTAGAAAAACGGTGAGGGGTGTACATGTATGTGTGTGTGAGAGGAAGAAAAACCTGCTTGCTAGCCAATTATTTGCTGGAATTTATTGGAATGGCCGTGTTCATCTTGGGTTAAACCATTAACATTTGCTGTCTCAGAGACAAGCTGATTAAGACTAAGATTAGCAAAGTGTAATCAAAACACTACCAGACACTTTCCTGTGCCAAGCAAGAGAAGTCAAGACGTGCATGCACCCATGGTGGATAATGTGATGGGAAATCGTTTGCTTTAGTGTCAGAAATAAGGCAGAGGTGCACGTACCAGTGTACTGGTAAGTAAATTCTCTGCCTCTTGATACAAAAGTTGTATCTTGTTCTATCTGAACATATTATTGTGAGCTGCTGCTTCATGCAGAACCGAGGGAGAGCCAGTTGGCTCTTCCTGCTAAGGTTCTTGAACTGTGGTGAGCTCCTTTCTGCCACGTGACTGGCAACACGTTACCTTTTGAGGCTGAATCCTCACAAATCGAGAGAGAACATGTGATTCACCTTTTTCTAAAAGCAGCTGTTTGCTAGTAATGGGAAAAAAAATAAAAGTTACAACTGTTAAAAACAAGATCTGAAGATACAAAGAATTTCACCACTGTTCAGGTTTTGGTTTCGTTGCTTTTGATACAAATGTCTGCAAATATTATTTCTTTACTGCAGAGATGGCATAGAGTTTGCCTTCAAATATCAGAATCAAAAAGGACAAGACTATCCACCTCCTAACCTTGCTTTCCTTGAAGTGCTCAGTGAGTTTTCTTCTAAACTCTTGCGACAAGACAAAAAGACTGTGTAAGTAAATGCTCCCTCCTCTCCTGTTGGTTTTGCTGGGCTCTCTTAATCATGGTGGTGTGACTTTCAGTTCTCTGAGGTTTTCACAGTCTAAGGAGGGGGAGCCATAGGGAGTCCCAGTGAGACAGTGCATGTACATAGTTTTAAAGTAAGGTGAGGTGAGTCTGAGATCTCACAAAACAACATTCCTTACAATTTCACATGGAGCACTGAAAATAAAACCCAGATCTTTTCAAGCCAGAAGGAAAAAGAAATGAAATGTTAGCATTGCAGGGAATTTAGGGCCTGTAAATACTGCAGGAATAGCTGTTCCTCTTAGATATTTACATAAAAAATCAACATGTATTTGTTATTTCTTTTAATATGTTGAGTTAAACTGGGAAATAAAGGTTTGTCAGCCCTTCCGTTACTAGCACACTAAGAATAGAGAAAGAGACTAAGAGAAGATCCTGTTGTTGGTTAGGACAGATCAGGGGGATAGAGACTGGGCAGGATACACCAAGCAGCCTGAATTTGGGATGGTGGGTGATTACTGGAGGTGGAATACTGGAAATTAAGTAAGTCAGAGGTGATATCGATAAGATCTGAATAAAGAGCAAGAAAGACTGTTTGATGAGCAGTGTTTGAACCAAATTGGCAAGAGGGGCTCTGGATATCTACAGAACTGGCAAAGAGAGAACTGCATTCCTATGGCTAAGTTCATAGTAAAGCTGTTGTCAGGACCACTGGAGAGAATTCCAGAATGGTGGAGGTTGGAAGGGCCCTGCAGAGCTCATCCAGCCCAAACCCCTGCTACAGCAAGTTCTCCTGGCTCAGGGAGCACAGGAATGTGTCCAGGTGGGTTTGGGAACCTTCCGAGAAGGAGCCTCCACACCCTCCCTGGGCAGCCTGGGCCAGGGCTCCCTCACCTCAGCACCAAAGGAGTTTTGCCTCCATTCTAATGGAACTTCCTGCATCCCAACCTGTCCCTGTTACACCTTGTCCTGGCACTGGGTGAATAGCTCTGTTCCACGTACATGGTGCAGCAGACAGGATTTGTGCTGACGTAGTAGCAAGGGCAAAAAGGAGATGACTCCAGTCAAAATTCAGCCAAGCACTGTGTGTCCAGTGTAGAACTGAATTATTTTGCTCTAACTTGATAGCCATTTAAAAAAATGCAGTTCCCAGATCTTCTGACTTACGGTTATTCCAGTCAACCTGCAGACCATGAGGAGTGTCAGTCAAATGTATGTCCTATAACTACCTCAAGTGACTCTTTCTGTCAACCTTTCCTATAGTTTTTCTGTGAAGGTGTTTTTTTTTTTTAAAGGACTTTTCTTCTTAGGGTTAGCAGTTGTGGATATTATAGCTTTGCCTGTGTTAAAAGAAGTGCATTTTGGTTTACTTTGTATGGTTTTAACAGGTTTGAACCAATTGCATTGTTTAAATGGTATCAATAATTTGTCAATTCAGCAACCAGAGAGCAGAACTAGTTAAATGAGCTTGAGAGTTGAATGATGCAGTTTGGCCAGCCTGGCTCTCGATTTTGGAAACTGCTCTTCATTGTTATGTCCTTGAATCTCATCAGACTGTGTCTAGTAGGATTTTATAACTCTTCCTAGCTGAACCATAGATTCTCCTGC
Organism: Urocolius indicus; assembly: GCA_013401255.1. Classification (NCBI taxonomy): domain Eukaryota; kingdom Metazoa; phylum Chordata; class Aves; order Coliiformes; family Coliidae; genus Urocolius; species Urocolius indicus. The sequence continues at coordinate 186,743 of WBNH01011857.1, forward strand.
ATCTGCTTATTTTAGAGCCATTAGCCTGATTCCTATTTAATGTAGTGAAGTCTGACCCTCCTGTACACTCACCATCTCTTCCTTGAGTTTCTCCAGCATCTAAAATTTGAAGTTACATAATTCTGTACATTTTAAGTAGCAGCTTAATTTAACCATCCTTTGCATAGAATTCAGTACCTCAGGACAGCTTGTTTCTTCACCTTCTATGTTGCCATTTAAATGTTTTTCTCCAAGGTTCAGGTCCCCCTGATCAGCCCACATACACAACCACTGGCTGCCTTCACAGGACTGTGAAGATTACTGTGGTGGAATCCATTTCCTCTGATCATATCTGTCTTTATTTTAGCCATCTGTATCTGAGCTATTTACTTGAGCTGAATTTGAAGATTAGTGAAAAGAAATAGGTCCTTTAGGGCATGATTTATCTGATCTGTGCTAAATCGCTGCTCTGAGTTCAGACATGCCCTGGGTTCCATTGGCTGTGGTGGCCATGAAAAAGAGGCAATAAACTTGCTTCTGTGTAAAGATTTCTTTTGGAGACTCTACCTTGCTTCCCTTGAGATATCTGCCAGTCAGCACCCAGAGTGCCCTGCTGAGATGACCCACTGACTGCTCTGGAGAGCTGTCATGCCCTGCTCTGACCCCTCGGTCTCCAGGGACCTCTCCCTCCCTCCCGAGAAGCTGACCATGATGGAAGGTGCATGACCACCATCTGCTGGAGAAGTCTTCTCTCCCTGGCTTGGTCCTCCTGCCAGGTGACTGTCCCTAAACTCGGCAAGGAGCTGTTAGTCTGTAGGCAGAAATGCCTGGAATGACCTTCGGAGGCTCATCAGCATGTAGCTGCCAGTCCCTCAGAAGTCCTCCAGCTTGGCTTCCCAACCCAAACCTATGAGTGGCTGACCCAACAGCTCTGCATATGTCATCTGTCCTTGGTACAGAGCACCATTCCTGTCACAGATCAGCAGACACTGCTCTTTTGCAGGACTCTTACTTCCTCTCAGTTTACTGGTGGCTTGTTTTTATTTGTGGAGAGGAAAGGGAGATGTTTCCAGATACAACACAGTTACAAACACACAGGCAGATACAGGCAGGGAAATGCAGAGGGATTCATGCAAGATGATTTGTCCTGTGGAAGCATTTATTTCCATTTATTTCTCTCAAATAGAGACTGTTAACTTAGACTAGACAACAAAGACTAGGTGTCTGAAGCCAGAGGAGGCAGAGCCTCTTACTTCAAGAAATTCCTCATTGAAGCTGGTAAGAACTGCCAGCGTGGAGCTCCCCTAAAATGCTGAGCAGAAGTTGTCTCAAATTTGGCATCTAATCAGCAAAGAACTCCCAAGTGGAGTGGTCTTTTTCCTTCCTCAGAGTTTGGGCACAACCTGTGCACTCTGATTCTATAAATATAAACTGGATATAAATATAAACTTCTATATAAATATAAATATAAACTTCTTCCCTACCAAGACCGTTCTGCAGGTGGAGTCTCTAAAGTCATGAAGTGTTCAAGTGTTGTACTGTTTGGCACTGTAAAAGAGAGAAAATAAACCAACAGTTTCCCATTGGATTCAGGGACTCAGCAGTCAAGATATTGAATAAAACCATTGACAGAAAACCTGCTGTTTCTTGAGCAAAGTCATCCCATTCACTGAATCAAAATAAATCCCACTAAAAACAGGATGTGATTGTCAGCCAGACACAAGTGGGGCTTCTTGTCCTGCCTTCATACCTAGAAGTTAGAGCTGCCATGAGCTAGCAGAGGAAAAGGGAGATGGGGAGTTCACCTTCACGCAGAATTCATGGGTTTGACTCCCACTGATGACCACCTGGCAAATGCTGATGGAAGGATGTACCCTCAGGGACTACAGGAAGGGCAGAAGTAACCTTGAAGAATCTTTGCCTAAATCCTCAGTGCTTGTTTCTATAGCTTGAGACTCATTAGACTCACATTCATCTGGATTTGCATATTCCTTTTAAGGCCTACTTTTAATAGCACAATGAAATAATGAGAAAAGAAACCCACTCGAGTGCCCTCCAGACCATACGCAGGAGGGAGGTCGTTTGGTTCCTCCCTGAAGTTAACAAGTGGTGTTGGATTTATCCGTGGCAGTGGAACAGATCTTCAGGGGGTTTTATTGAAAACTAGCTGCCTGCATTTGAAGGAACCATCTGTCTGGTTCCAAGATGCAAAAAGCTGTCCTACGCCCTCCCCACAGGGGCTGTGATTGAGTTTACTCTTGACACGGTAGCAATCTATAGAGGTGGTTTCCTCACTGTGCAAAATGGAGAAGGAGTTCAAGTAGAGGGTGCAGTGAACGGTCACAGACAAACAGGGCAGGAAGGTGTTGGGGAGAGAGCGTTTTGTATCTGTGAGCGACCTGTGCATGATTAATACTCTGTGAGGTGTTTTCTTACTCAGAGATGCAGTGCTCTGTCAGCACAAGTTATTCAGTTACAATAAGGAAACACAAGGTGGGATCTGTGTTCAGCTCAGCAAGGTGAAGAGGGTCACAGATTAAAGAGGAAACAAAGTGCTGCGCCTCTGTACTCACTGTCTTCTCTTTTCAGTCACTCCTACTTAGAGAAGTTTCTGACAGAACAGATGATGGAAAGAAGAGAAGATGTGTGGCTTCCACTCATTTCCTACAGAAACTCCCTAGTGACGGGTGGTGAAGATGACAGAATGTCTGTTAACAGTGGAAGCAGCAGCAGCAAAGCCTCTTCTGTGAGGAGTAAGAAAGGACGACCACCGCTCCACAAAAAGAGAGTAGAAGGTTGGTGTGGGCTTAGATTGCCTGGTTGAAGGTATTTCTCACTTTGTAAATATATTACAGCTTTCCCTCTGAGGAACTTTTATGATTTCATCAATTAATGCTGAAATATATGATAAATCTGTAAAAACAAGGCATTTGTTCTGCAAATTCCTGCCAGGCTTGAACGTGTCTTTATGAGAAGTACCATCCCAGTCCCTGTTCTTGTCTCTCTCCACGGAGATTTGCAGATTCAGAACTCATCAAAGCTGTTACTGAAGATGGAAAAAGGAGTTTGCGGAGTTATCTGCTCTGTTCAGTCATGGGCTTTGGGTTTCTGCCTGTCCTCTGCTCTGGAGCTGTTGCTAATGAGCAGGGTGTTAGAGCAAAGCCAGAGCAGAAGTTCTGATTCAGATGGGTATTTCTGCTGGACCCCTGGAGAGCACCAGGGGAGACACCTTTCATTTTTTTTTTTGCTAAAAATGCTAATTGCCTAGGATCTGCAATCTCTCTTTCTGCAAAGAGTAAACTGAAGGCACTTCAGGCACGTTCATTGGGTATTTGGCCATTTCTTACAAGATTGTGTCTGTTGCTGGTTAATCTGGATGATGTGTTGTGTACTTTGGTGAACAGAAGTTTATTGTTTCACTACACGGCAGGTGGCAGTGGGATATTTAACCTTCAGGCATTTTTCATACTCAGTATTTACGATAGTAACCCCTCAGTGAAGAATCTAATGCCAGTTTGCCTGAATATACAGCAATTTCCCAAAACCTTCTTCAAAAGCTCATCTGTATGCCCTCTGTCATCAGGTCCATTCTCCACTACAGCTTATGGTGAGCAGCACGTGCACCAAGTCCTTCAGTTTCTTAAAGGCAGCCTAGAGTTTGGGTGGCTAAACTCCTGCTCCTTTTCTTCAGACACTCTTCCACTGTTTTTGAGATGCTGTGATTGTCACAGAATTCAGCTGCTGAGGATTTTCCCTTTCCTCTTGTCACTACATTTGTTCGTTTTTATTGTGTTCTACCAGTATATCTTCTTTTTTTTTCCCTGGGAGCTGCAGTAACATCTTTGCATCCCTGTAAGGCAAGTCTCAGTCTTGGGATGCAGTTTTGGGGCATTGTTTGCCAAGTTGTCTGTATCATTCACAAGAAGCCATAGATTTCTGCACAAGCAGAGTACTCACAATCAGCTCATGAAATAAGCAGAGGTTTCATCCTCAGAAACAAGAACTCTCTGGTCACCCCTCAGTATGACTTGAGCTATGAAGAACTGGTCTTACGAAGGAGTGACCTGAAGGTCTGTACATGGCATGTAGACGAGTCTGTCGTGGGATTTTGTAGCTCTTCCAAAGTCCTAGGTGTAACCTTCACCTTGCAGCACAGTTACAGGTCTGGATGTCTCTTTAAATCCTGCCAAGATGTGGGGCTTTTTTTTCATTTCAATTTCCACTGTAAAAGAACTAAACCAAGGGGAAGGTTGTAGCAGAAACTATCCCAGCATCCAAGAACCTGAACTAGTCCCCTGTGGTTCCTAAATCCAGAGTATATTGGGTTTGAGAACATCCCCTTTTGCTCCTGACAGTAAATCTGCTCTGTGACATTCTTTCACAATGCCTTAAGGAAACCAAACAGAAATAAGACCTTAACAAAATCTCTAACATTAAAAAAGGTTCAAAGGTCGATTCAAGAATAAATAGGCAACGTTTTAGACAGCATTTATGCCCAAGGGGTAATAAAAGGTGTAGGAAAAATGAAAAGATCCATTGAGATCCCCACCTGCTTTCTCAGCACACATTTCTTCCTGTGAGTAGTTCTCTCATCATCTCTTTCACTCACTCCAGCAGCTTGTGCTTTTTTTCTGTCTGCTCACAGGCAGACACTTTCTGGACACTTGTCTGCTCTGTCACATCCTCCTCAAGTCTTCCTCCTCCTCAGTCTCAGACTTGTTCCCTTCACAGCCTGAGCCCACTGACCCCTTCAGTCCCCTTCCCACTTCCATTCCTCCCAGTGCCCTGAACTGACAGGGGAGCTCTCACACCAACCAGGCCACTTCAGCCATTTAAAATGCCCCCTGAAATGGTTCTTACTGAAGTTTCTGAAGATCTGTGCTGACCAGATGTGAGGTTTTATGCTCCACTCTGGGTTAGCTGTATCCTGGTTGCAGTATGTATATAACATTAACAGTCTTGTGATTGGATTGTGAACTCAGTAACTGGGAGTGATCTTTGGTGTGTGTGTGTGTGATACCCAGCAGTGTAGGTACTGCTGCCACCCAGTATTTGTCTGCAACGATGCTTGTTTGTTTGTTAAGGATTTCTCCTTCCAATTGCTGTTATTGCTGGCAATAGCTGGTAGTGAGCCTTCCTTCAAAGAACACAAAACACAATGAGAGCTGAGAAATGCATCATTTGGAGCTCCAGCTGAGCTCTGGAAGGCACACTTGTTCTACAAGGTACTAGACTGTTGGAAATAGGACTTGGAAGAAGATGCTGCAACTAAAATGAATTGTATGGAGATGTGTTGGCAGATGATCTTGTTCCTGCTGAGGCACTCATGGGCCTCACAGACACATCGGTCACTTTGCCTGTCCTTTTTCTAGATGAGAGTCTGGAAGGCTCATGGCTGAACAGGACCGAAAACATACACACTCCAGGGACTCTGCAGGCACCACAGCTCACCTCAACTGTCCTGAGAGAGAACACCAGGCAAATGGGGGAGCAGATCCAGGAGCACGAGTCGGAGCAGGGTTCGGAACAGGACTTTTTACACAAGTGAGTGTGGGGATCTCAGTATCCAGCAGAGCAGGGAGATGTTGCTGCTGCACTTTTCCTCTGTGCCTCCATGTACTTAGTGTCCATTTCTGGATTTCCATTGCTGTACTTCAGCGATACTTTGATTTGAGTTCCCAGGAAAAATGTAATGAAATCATGGTTGAAATTCCTTCTGCTGAAATGCTGCTCTCACAGCACATCTGCATGGTTAGGGTTAAATCTGGCTAGTGCTAGTGCTCCAGGTTGGGCTGTGAAAGACCTGTCAGATGTGCTCTTTGCTTGCCCTCCCCGTTGTATCTGAGCAGCCTGTTAGGGTTCTCCAGACACACTAAGTGAATTAACTCTTCAATCCAACTCCAGCAGTTCTTGTTTCTGAGGTAATTGCCTGTGGGTAGGTTTATTTTGATTGAAATTATACTTTTTGTCACTCAACTCCCGTTTTTATCACCTCCATTTAGAGGGGAAGAAAATGTTGGTTATTATCTGTCAGTAGTTTATTTGAGAACCGAGAAGTCTTCTGAGAGTGCTGTTTTGTGTTATTTCTATTAATTTGAAGATACGGAATAACAGTAATGCCTGTTTTGGAGACTGTTTTGGTAACTTTTATAGCCAAATGTCCTCATCTGATTTATCTGTCTAAAAATGTTTTATCGTGCTAGCCAGATGAATCGAGTTTCTATCAGTGCATGATAGTGTCAAAGAGCCAGATTTCCCTCTTGGCTTTCCTCCAGCTCTTCACAGACTCACAGGATGGTAGGAGATGAAATGAATGTGAGGAGTGCTCCCACTTCAGGTGCCTGTCATGCTGCTGACCGAGTGCTGGCAGCAGTTTGTGTGCCTGGGTTTGTTACAACGATCCATGGAAATATTTTTGTGCACGTACAATGAGAGGAGACAAGTTGTGGGAGGGAATCCAGAAGATGTGTGCAATTGTGGATGTGATTTAAATATCTCAATCTGCATTGTGGCCAGGCATAAAACTTTGGGGGAGATGGATACAGGCTGAACACAGGCCACTCAGAGTGTCGGTGTTGTCAGTGGTAATGCTGCTTTGTGTTTGTTAGTCCCCAGATGCAGATATCTTGGTTGGGCCAACAGAAGCTAGAAGATCTAAATCGAAAGGACAGGACAGGAATGAACTACATGAAAGGCAGAACCGGTGTAAGACACGCAGTGTAAGTGTTTCAGGTCGGAACCACTTTGGGTCAAAACGCCATGTTTTGAGTGTGACCTTTTCTGGGGCATTGCTGGTGATTTCTTTGACACTTTAATGCCATGAGCCTTTCTGTGCCTCTTCCACCCACGTCACGTCACCTTGGGCCAAGGTGCCCCAGGGAGCAGCCATGGGGCAGCGTGGGGCCATTGTGCCATGTGAGGTGCCACGTGTGTGCTGGTGCCAGCCCAGCAGGTCTGTTGGGGAGGGGGCCAAGTCCTTACAGCATTAGAAACTGGTCTTGGATCCCCTGCTGCATTCCCAGGGATTTACCAGTGATCCTGGCAAACAGAGTAACTCCTTTCTGGAAAAGGGCAGGCAAACAGAGGGAAGTTACTGCCCTTTTGCTGTTAGGGACAAATTTCATTCCTGTTTCTGGTGATATTACAGGGGACTGCCTGCTGTAGCCTCTGCAAGGGCTCCGATTGTTTTTACATAAGGTCTTCTTGCAGAAAGCACACTGGCTTTGTTCCCAGCATAAGGTTTTATGCGAAGGCATTAAGGGATAGGGTTTTAGCTCATGGTTGAGAAATTTAAATGCCCTGAAATGACTTTCTCTTTGTTCAACCAGACGAGGTCTAATGGAAGATGACGCTGAGCCCATCTTTGAAGATGTGATGATGTCCTCGCGAGGTCAGCTAGAGGATATGAACGAAGAATTTGAGGACACAATGGTCATTGATCTGGTCAGTAAACCTTATTAATAGCAAGTTTAAAATGGATGAAAGGGAATTGAAAAGGAATGTTAGAAGCACAAACAAAATCACCCCCAGTGTTGAGCCTCGTTTCCTGTTCTCTGAACACTGAAGGGCAGAAACGCGCCAGCGCCTCCCTAGAACCTGCAACTGCAGCCTCGGGCCCAGCTGATTTTTTTTCACAGAAACCCAAGGAGTGTGGCTTAGTGCTCTTTATGTTCTGCTTTTCAGCAACAAGTGCCTCTTGTTCCCTGCCTTGTTTGGCAGAGGGAGGGGTCTTTCACCACCACAGCGTGGGAAGGGGAGTGGGCAGCACTGCTGGGATTGAGCAGGTGACCTTCACTCAGATTGCTCCCAGACAGTCATAGTTTGTGTTTGTGTTCCATCTGATGTCCATTAACCCCAGTCCTGTCACTGGACACAACAGAAACAAGTGTCACCCATCCTGCTGGCACCCACCCTTTAGGCATTTGTAAGTGTTGATGAGGGTCCCCCCTCAGCCTTCTCTCCTCCAGGCTGAACAGCCCCAGCTCCTGCAGCTTTTCCCCCTCACAGAGATGTTCCATCCCCTCAGCATCTTTGTGTTGGGCTTCCCCAGGAAGGCTACATAAGGTTTCATCCTCAGAAATACTATGAATCTTAAGTACCCTTTTTTTGCCCCTAAATCCACCTTCTGACCACATCAGAGCTAAATTTCACCAGAAATTTCAAGCATCCAGTTAAAAGCCACTTCCTGTGCAGTCTGGCCCAGAGACTGAATCCAGCACCAATCCTAACACCATAAATCCACAGAGTCTTAGGCAGGGCCTATGCCTAAGAGCACGGACAAAAGTTACTGAGGAGTCCGCCAGCTTCTACCCCGCTCCTGCAACAGCAGAGGCCTTTCAGCAGTCCTGTGCCCTCGGGCCTCGGTTCGTGTGGTGCTTCCAAAGAGGCGTGTGGGGCTGCTGGCTGCAGTGGGGGGCCCCCACTGGTGCCCTCGTTGGCACTGCTGCCTGGGGCTCTGCTGCTTGTGCTGAACTGTCCCATCCTCTTTCCAGCCACCTTCAAGAAACCGGCGGGAGCGGGCCGAGCTGAGGCCGGACTTCTTCGACTCCGCAGCTATCATCGAGGACGACTCAGTAAGGCCTTGCTCACTCTCTTGCTGTTTGCCTGCGGCTCCTTGCTGGGCGGTGCCATCCCATTAATCCCTGTCTTTTGCATCCTTTCCCCAGGGATTTGGAATGCCCATGTTCTGAAGTCCGATGAAGACGTTTTACAAACTTGGAACTCTATTGTTTAGAGCTAGAGGCCTATATACTGTGATAGCTTGTATGAAAAAACAAAAACACCACATTTTTGATGTGATACGGTTTGATTTTTAACCAAATGATTGAGGTCGATCCCTTTTTGTAGTGACAGGAAGAAGAGGAATTGTAGTGACGCGGAGGAACGTTGGCCAATCCTGTCACCTCAGAAGGGCTGACCTTAAAGAATCATTTGTATCCCTGTTTCTTGACTGTCCTAATACAGAGGGTTGTTTTTGTTGGGTTGTTTGGGTTGTTTTTTTTTTTCCTGGATGAGGAGGAAGTTTTCAGTTGTGCAGACAGCTGTGGAAATAAACACTGTTCTACATCACCTTTTCTGAAAACAACCTGGAGTGAAAACAGAACTTTTTAACTTTATTTTTCTGCTGTACAATTTAAAAAAAAACGACAAAAACAAAAAACACTTTTAACATTTTGCCTTTTTTTCTGTTTTCAGAAGCCTAGCCATTTTTATTAAACCTATGCCTCTCAGCCACTGACTCAGCAACGACGCTCTCAGCGCGGTCGTTCTGGCGCCAAAGTGTTTTTGAACACACTGGATTTGATTAGCATTACGGGCTGCTTCTACCCTCTCAGAGGCATTGAGAAGAACACTCTCCTACAGGAGGTTAGAGCTCCAATGACGTGCATCTCTGCCAAAAAAAAAAAAAAGAGAAAAGCTCAGATTCTGATCTGATAAAAACCCAGATTTTATACTCTTGAGAAGATTTATTTTTATTTATAACGGGACATAAAGTAAGAGATGTCCATGAAGCCACTTTTCCAACAGATGCTGTGTAACGTTCATTTTATATAGCACACGGGGACACAACAAACAGTAAATTTTTCTATTGGTACTTGCTCTGTGCATTTTTAGCAACTTATACCAGCAAATAAAGTATTCTCAGTAAAACACACCAATGGTTCTCAAGTAATCACTTTGCTGTTTTTACTACCTACTGCAAGTCCTGCCAACCCAAGGTACGTAAACAGCAACTTTCCTATTCAAAGTAGGGTGGGGGAAAGGAATCACTTTAGCCTAAGGAGAAGCAGTGTTACCTGTACCATATGAGCGAGAGAGAGAAGTCTACTTTCCATGCTGGAAATACCCTTCTGCGCTATTTTTGTAAATTACTTTTTGCCAGGTAGAAGTACTGTACGTGCTGCATAGAAATTTGTGCTTAGATGGTGAAGTTCTTAAGCTTACAATGGAATACAGCTACATTTTTCAATGTTAACTGTGCATATTAAAGAGTAATTCTTTGGGGGAAAAAAAAAGGAAAAAGAGACCATTTTTCAAAAAAACATCCAAAAAAGCCCAACCCCAGCCAAACAGAAACCCCAAAAGCCTTCTCAGCTGATGCATTGGAATGAAAGAGTTGGGTTTGGTTTGGTTTTTTTTTTTTCAATGTCTTCAATAATTTGGAATTTCATCACGCTTCGATTTTATGACTCTGCCAAGTAGCTGCTCCTCAGTTCCACTGCCCGGCCCCGCAGGGCCGTCCCAGCACAGCGACTCCAGGAGCTCAGACCCAGCCCCAGCACCTTCACCTCCCGCCACGGAGCCCACTGACCCGCTCGGAGCACAAGTTCGAGGTGATTTGGTTTTGGTTTTTTTTTTTTTAACCAACCACAAAATAATTCTGGAGCTGCTTTTTTTGTTGTTGTTGGGTTTTTTTCCCTGTTAGGAGCTTCCTGGAAATCCCAGCACAGGTTCGTGCCCAGCGCTGGCTGCGAGGGAAGAGAGTCCCATGTCACTGACGTTTGGTTCTTACACCACACGCAGTTCTCACACAAGGTTGCCAAATGCTTGCCAGGGTGCTGCAGCCATCCCTCAGCCATCAGCTGGGTACATGTAAAACCTGACAAGTAGCTGGAACTTCCTCAGCTCCCCTTCCTTCCCTTCTTTCTCCTCCTCTGGCCGGGGCAGGAGCGGCCGCGGCCGTCCCTCCGTGAGCGTAGCGCTGCGCTTGGAGTCGCAGCCTCACGCAACCTTGTGCTTCACAGTCCTCTGTGTGGAAAACTGATTCCTCCTTGAACATTGTCAAATACTGTATCACAAGCATTGGTTCTGACGGTACCTGCTGTGGGAGTTCCACTAGGTTTTTGTATGATGAGTGTCTCCTTGATTGGTTTTTGCTAGTAACTCTGTAAATTGTACATTTCCAATATGGGGGAGGGGGGTGGGTTTTTTTTTTTCCTTTTGTACAATTTAAAACTGATGCTTCACCTTTCATTTAATAAACTATTCAAAATCGTGAGTACAATGAGCACCCTCTTCACTATAGCTTGCTTTTAAATGCTCCTTTGGACCATCCCATCTTGTCATCCCATGTATTGGCAGCCAGAGGAAGGTGGTTCTCACACAGGCCAGACATCACCACGTGCTTGCCCACGGACACCTTCCCCCTCATTGGCCCCAGAGCAGAGGAAAACCCACTCTGATCTTGTTTTCCCCCGACTGGTTTTGGTTTTTGGTTGATCTGGGTGGGGGTTACTATGGCATTGCTGTAAGTCATCCCATAGGTTGGGAGAGTTGCATTGTTAAAACTTGTACTTGTTTGAACTGTCACTAACTTTGAGGGGGAAAAAAGGTCCCTGTCCTGTACGTCTGCAGCAAACTGGAGCACGTGGGAATAAGTGGAAATGCTGAAGGCCCAAGGGGCTAAAGGAGGCTTTTATGGATTCCTGAAAGGAAATGTCTTCTTGGTATTCCTGTACCTCAGAGCCACGGGCTGGTTTTGTCCCACCCACCAACGATCTCATCTCTCTAGCACTCATGAATTCATCAGCTGCCACTTCCTGAAGAACACTCACCTGGGTCAGCCCCAGCGCACACCCTCTCGCTGACTGTAAGTTGCGCCCCGTGGGACACAGCCCGAGCCTTGACGTGCTCCTGCGGGCTGCTGCCTGCTGGAGTGACTTCATTGCACATCTTTTGTTCCTGCAGGTGCCAAGTTCAAGAGAATCCTGAGTAGTGTGGCCAGAGCAGCTTTCCAAGGTGTTTCTGACATGTGCTGGGAGAGGCAACAGACTGACTGGAGTGCTAGAGGATGTAAAAGCCAAATGGTGGTGCTGGCAGAGGACAGCAGAGAGGATGAAGAGGATGAAGTCCATAGAACCAAACAGGTTAGAAACCAATTAAGAAAGGTGGTATTTGGTTTTTTTTTGTGACGGTGATGATCTAGTTTCTTGGTTACTGTCTCTTCCTGACTCTGGGGCTGCAGAAACTGTGCCTATTGCTTTGCTTCACACAACTTTCACCTCTAACCTTGGGACAGCCCCCAGCTGCTCTCTCAGCCACCAACCGCCTTTGAAGAACCCCCTTGGTCCTTACAAACTCCCACTGCCCTGTTTCTCTCAATTAGCTAAAGCCCACCTCATGGCAACAGCCCCCAGCACTGTGCCACCCGCCTTCCCTTGTTGCAGCAGCAATGTTCCAGGCTGAGCCAGAGCATTTCTGCTGTGCTGCACCCCTGCGGCTCCCCAAGGGTGAGACATGCCCCCCAGGCATGGCTGCAGCCAGAACCTGCACCCAGGATGCGCTGCCTGAAGCTGTAACAAAACCCCATGGAGCTGGGACTGCTACTTGAAACACACCTTCAGTGTTTGCAGATGATTTTTAGGTGTTGCCTTTTCATTTGCCAGGTACAGGTTCTGGGGTCCCTGGCTGCACCCACCTGGGAAGAGACGCTGCCCGGAACATCGCCATCGCCTCTTGCTGCACTTGGAGCGCGGATGGAAGCGGCAGCAGCAGCGTGCAGGTAGGGGAGTTCTGTCTCCTGACACGATGCTAGTGGTGGCAGAGGGCATGGACAGCAGCGGGGCACTGCAGGCCATGGAGCTTGGCTGCCTCTGGCAGCAGTTTGGAACAAGGCAGGAATTACAGTGCAGCTTCCAGGGAGCAGAGTGAGCGCAGGGCCTGGCCCTGACCAGCAGCAACATCTGCTGTGGTGGTTCCTTGTGAGTCTGGCACATAATTGTAAAGAAACGTGGGCTGGAAGGGGCCCCTGGAGGTCAGTGTCTCAGCCCTCTACAGAGGGAGAAAAACCTCCATGCTCGAGGACATTCCCCCTGAACTGCCCTTCCCCAGTTTGGGCATGTTGCCTCTTGCCCTGCAGGAGGGAACTGGCTCCATCTCCTGTGCCCTGGTGGGAGGGCACTGGCTGCAGCCACTGCCCAAGAGCCACCACTCCAAAGGGCTCAAGCTGAGCACAGAGCACTGAAACCCAGCACCAGGTGTGTTGGTTTCTCATCAGCCCACGGTGCTGCACAGACTTGGGACTCCAAGGACAGACTCCAGGCTGGACTTGAGCTTCCCAGAGGCCTGGGCAGGAGCCAGAGCAGCGTGTGCCCCTGAGCCATGGCAACAGCTTGCCTGCAGCAGCCACTGTGGCTTCTGTTACGGACAGGAACCAGTTAGACCCCAAGTTAAATGAGATACTTCCTATGATTTATTGATGAACACTCACAAAATCAAAAGGAATATTTCTATTGCAGAGCAGACCTCCACTTCAGCAGCGAGTACATGTATCCAGAGCCCTGCCGTGTCTTCCTCCTCACGCTCACAGAGGGATATTAGCATGCTTCTTCCAAGGACTGGCCTGTGTTTTGCTCGCCAGCACATCTAGGTCATGGCAGATGCGCCTGCGGGTGGTCGAGGGTTGGATGATATCATCAACAAACCCTGTAAGAGAAGGAAAAAAGCCCTGAGCAAGCCTGAAACATTTGCCCCTCAGGCATCTGCAGCAAGGGGGTAAGGGAAGTCAGCAAATTAACGCGGTGTTTGTAAGAAACACTTCACAAGTTACAAATGCCTGAAGAGGAAATGTTCCTGTGTAGCTTTTAAATTAGAAACATTTGCTATTAATGCAAACTTTGCAAAAGTCAGCAAGCCAAGACATGGTAAGAAGGGCGTTTTAGTTGCTGAGTACTGCACCACCTACTGCAAGGTTTAGACAGACCATCTCCTTCCAGCTACTCTGACTGCTGTGAGCTGAAGGCTCGTGAAGGATGGGATGGGCTCTGTGCACACAGGGCTTGGGGTTTTTCTGGCTCAAACAGCAGCACGAGGTCATCCACCACAACAGCAGTGGGAGCCATCCTGCCCGTAGCGCTCTGCTTCTGAGCACTACTAGGGGACTCCCAAGTGCCAACCCCCTCCCCAGCAGAAGCCAGCCCAGCTGGAAGAGAGAGAGCGGCCTTTGGAGCCCTCAGAGGTGCCTCTGGAGCACAGGTAATGCTTCAAAGCCAGAAATCAATTCAGAAGTAAAAGAGTGGGTGAATTTCCTCCAGAGTCCGGGGGAACGCCTCTAAACTGCACTAAGCTCTGACCCTTTCTTAACTCTGCATCAAAGGCTGTCAAACACAGCATCAAAGCACCTGTACTTTCAAGGGAAAGGCTGGGTTTGAGAGGCTTTCTAACAGTCACCACGCTGAAAAGGGCTCTCCGGTGCCATCCTCACATCTCACCAGTCTCCTGCCACCTGAAGATGTGGTTTGTGTTTAGATATGTTTTCCCTCAGGTGCACACACTGTGGTGAAGCATCACCTTTGTGGCTCAGGTGCAAATGTCTCGCCTACCTAACCTACCTGTTCTGTGCAGAGGTCAGAGCATGTGAGACAAAGGTACCTCTCATGGCCGCAGGAAAGGGGTTGGCAAACTTCTCCACGTATTCTGCCTCTGCATCTGCCTCTTTTCCTCTGAAAATGATCTGGACAGCACCCTAGACAGACAAGAGCGTGCAGGTCAGTGACAGAAACTCAGCCCCTGGTGTGAGTTTTGGTGAGCTGCCTCAGAGAGGACGGGGTGGCCGTGCCCTCGCCCCGTGCTTACCTTGGCGCCCATCACCGCCACCTCTGCCGTGGGCCACGCGTAGTTCGCGTCTCCTCTTAAGTGCTTGGAGCTCATCACGTCATAGGCACCCCCATAGGCCTGGAACAAACCCCACAGCACTATGAGTGTGCAATGGCCTGGCAGCAGCAATGGCCTGCATGCCTCTTGCAGCTTTTACAAGGACAAGGAAGTGGGGCTACATTTTACCCAAAAGAGAGCAGGAACGTCTGTGTTTTGCTACAAGAGTCTCCTCGCATGAGATTCTCTGCAGCAAGAGCCACAAAGGCTCAAGGAAGGGGCTGCTGCCGTCTACAACTGTTCTTGACAGCAAGTGGAGAGAGATCTGTGTGCACCTGGAGGCCCCAGCCCCTGGTCTAGGGCAGCAGCCATGGCCAGGCTCTGCCCCACGCACAGCCCCTCAAGGCACCACTCAGGGGAAGCAGAGAAGGCAAAGGGACACAAAGAGGGGATGGCCTTTTGTCTTTTTTGCCACATTAAATCAAAAGCCTATTAGAAAAGCAAGCAGGAGGGGGAGAGCAGCAAGAGAAAGCTAAGCCCTTTGGGGCCCAGAAGGTCCCTGGAGCTCATGGCAGCATGATGTCAAGGCCTCGGAGAAAAAGAGAGGGAAAGAGATGGACACTACAACAAAAGTATGTGGAAGAGGAGAAACCACAGGAGCATTACAGCTGTAGACACAGCAGGAGACTGATACAGTCAGTGCTAATTTTGGAAAGGAGACCAGAGTGAAAAGCATCAAGACAGGGTTGGTGTGTGCAGACAGACAGCATGTCCTTGGAGGGACGAGCTGAGTGACAGAGGACAAATACTTGACTGAAGGCATTCCCGGGAGAAAGCAAAGGGCAAAGGGCAGAGACAAGAGGAGCAAAGGCACCGAGGTAACAGTCTGGGAACAGAAGAAACGGCCTCTTGTGACCTGATACGAGGAGGTGTTACCCAACAGGACAGACGGAGAAGTGGCAACGATAGAAAGCAGAAGTGAGACAGATGGAACTAAAACTGCTACTTGTGAAAACAGGAAATCTCCAAGAAGAGGAGGGAGCTGTGCCAGCTTACCTTCCTGGTGATGATGGTAATTTTAGGCACAGTTGCTTCTGCAAAGGCAAACAGTAGTTTTGCACCATGACGTATGATCCCACCGTACTCCTGAGCTGTTCCTACAAAAGACGAGTCCTTTTTTTTCACTGTACTGCTGTCAGGAGAGGGTAAGACCCAGGCAACATTCTCCCTGTGATGCTGAGCAACTCTACCAAAAATCTCTGGCCAAAAGTAGCATGTATTTGTAAGGCCACTGAACCCAATGGCACCTTCCTGCAAACAAAACACAGTTACATCCTTCCCAGGCTTTCGTGAATATCTCTGTACTCAGTTTCTGTCCCAAAAGGTGCCATTTTCAAACCTGGCTTAAGTCTGCCACACTCAAGGCTTCACACACGGACACACACACACGCATCCCCTCCAAGGAGCTGAAACACAAGAGCGAGGCTTACCTGGCAAAAACCCAGGGACATCCACAAAGGTGATCAGGGGTATGTTGAAAGCGTCACAGAAGCGAACAAAGCGGGCGCCTTTCACAGAAGAATTTATGTCCAAGCAGCCTAAAGGCCAGAAATCAGAGTAAAGGATTAGTAATTCCAGTGACTTGCTAATGCAGTCTCCAGACTCAAGTCAAAAGCACACTTTCTTAAACCAAACCAAAAGCTTATCTGCAGGAGGTCATCTGCCATGATGAGTCCAAACTACACTTCTTTTATCTTCCTGACCCCAGGGCCTGGACACTTTCTATCCCAAGAAGCAGTTGAAATTAATTATGTGTATTCTTTTATAGTATTTTTTCCTGTAGTTTTTCTCTTCATTCCTATTTTTCAGAGTAGTCATCCTGAAAGGCTACAAGAGTTCTCCATTTAAAAAAGCAACAAAACAACAAGTGGTCCACTAGTATTTCGAGGCAGATCAGCATTTTTTGAAAACATGCTGCAAAGTATTGCTGTTGTTTCAGTGCCACTTCGCATTGTAATGTGTGCTGCTACTCAAACTAAAACACATCTACGTGAACCATTACAAACCTCTGGTGAAACAGAGACTATCAGATGATGCCTACAGTACTATTAAAACTTGCCACCAGTATTTTGATAGGCACATCTCATGAAGGGTACAAGAGAAGAAAACATCACACCAGGTCATCTGATTTTCCTAAACAAAAAGGCACGAAAATGAAAACAAGGGGAAAACCAGTTCCCAATGAATGAGAATCACTTTAGAGATGACCTTGCTCAGGAGAGAGAGTAAAGCCCTCAACAGTTACAAGGCTGGACTTGGCTACAGCTGTAGGTTGTTCCTTCATGGCTAAATTATTTGAGGGCAGAAGCCCCACACCAAACCTGACAGCTGGACATTATTCTCCCTTGAGCAAGGTGACAAAACACCTCCCCCGCAGTCAACTCTCCCCACCACAGGCTCTGGGTGCTGTCATGCACCAGCAGCACGTGGGCACTTTCCTGGGCTGCAGGGAAGGTGTGGAGGCTCCTGCTCTGGAGGGTCCCAAACCTGTCTGGACAGGTTCCTGTGCCCCCTGATCAAGCAGGGGGCTGTGTTGGATGAGGTCTGCAGGGCCCTTCCCATCCCCCCATTCTGGGATTCTAACCCTCTGCCAGGAGGCTGCTGCTGCAGAGCACTGTGCTCTCGCCCACTACAGGCTCCCAACCAACCCCTCACCATGGAACTGCCCAGCAGCAGCATCACCTTGATCCACTAAAGAAATGAGCTGGGGTTCAGCTGGCTGTACAGGTGCCAGCTCCACTACAATGATATTTGAAACACAGAAAGTGATAGAAAAGCAGAGTGCAGGTGAGTGGAGGAGCACACAAAACACAAGCAGTAGCCACACAGGAAGACAAACCAGAGGAGGCACAAATGTTGTTAAGAACAGACAACAAAGCTGATGAAGGGTCCAGAAAACAAGTCTGATGGGGAGCAGCTGAGGAACCTGGGGATCTTCCTCCCTGAAAGAGGCTGAGGGGAGACAATGCAGTGAGGTTGTAGTGAGGTGGGAGTTGGTCTCTTCTCCCCTGTAATGAATGACAGGACAAAAGGAAAGAGCCTTAAGTTGCCCCAGAGGAGGCTGAGATTGCAGCTGAAGCAGAACTGTTTCCCTGAGAGGGGTGTCAGCCCCTGTGCCAGGCTGCCCAGGGAGCTGGGGCAGTGCCCAGCCCTGGAGGGATCCCAAAGCCGCGGGGCTGAGGTGCTGAGGGCCGTGGGGTAGTGGTGGGCTGGGCAGGGTGAGAGGAGGGCTGGGACTCCAGGAGCTTCAAAGGCTTTTCCAACCAAAATGATTCTGTGATCCTAAGAAGTTTCACACTGGCCTGGCCCAGGCAGCTCTCACCTGAAGCCACTTTGGGTTGGTTGCCCACTATCCCAACAGTCCGTCCATTCATCCGGGCAAAGCCGACAATGATGTTCCTGGCGTAGGCGGGCATGATCTCAAAGAACTCCCTCTCATCAACGATCTGCAAGAGAGTCAGGCAGGGCCCTTCTGAGGCCAGACACACAGCTGCGTATTTACAGACACAGGCAAACACAAACTGGGTCACGGGCACATCAGAACTCGTAAAGTGTTTCAGAATTTAAAGAAAAAAAAAGGAAGGAAGAAACCTTTTCCTCGTCTTTGCAGCCTTCACTCCAGGAAGTCACCAGCGCTGCACACAAGCAAAACTGCCACTTGAGCATTTCATCAGAGAGCATCTTACTGGCATGTCCTCCGCAGGGCACCTTTTCTCCAAGCTTACAACAACTTAAACCTTCAGATCTGAAGAACTTCTTTCTCATAACTTTACTATTGGCAAACTTCACCTTTACAGAACAATTTCCAGTGCTCTGCCAACTGCCAAGCACTGGTGCACAAAGCAGTAAGTGAAATCCCTGTGTTTGAAAGAGATGATAATTACACATGGAGCAGCAGTGACACCTATCCATGGCTGCCGAGGCTTTTCTACTAGAATTCCTTGTTTTCAGCTGTTTAGGACAACTTCGCCTACATGGGCTGCAGTTTGTCAGTCATTCTGATCCTGAGGCAAATGAAAAGTTGGGAACCATACCAGCATTATTAAAGCACTTTTATTTCTTTCCTTAATGCTTCTCAAAGTTTGTGGCAGGGTTTGGTGACTTTTATTCCTAACTCAGCAAAGAATTTCTCTTTAGTGCCACCTTTTCACTTGGAAAAAGTAGTACTGAAATTCAGGGTGGAAGAATACAGAGATGAAACTGTCTTGAGCTTGCTTTCTCCACCAAAATGAGTCTAAATACAGACAGTTGCAAACTGAAAGGGGTCAGCTGAATGAGTGGGTGGGGAGAAATGGTCAAATACAATAGCAAAAGGGACAAGTTTGTAAACGTCCTATAAACAGAACTGAACACACCTCCACGCCTCACCATTTGTACGTGCTGCCTGTGCAGTGGAGTTTCTCCTCACTTCCTCTGAGCCTGGCTCATCACTTGCCCTTCTACATCTGAGTGGTAGAAGCAGCAGCTGGAAATGTTGGCATTCAGAATTCTCTACAGGGGCTGTAACAGTTTCAGGTGATTAAACTTCTTTTAATTGCCACATTCTCTGCCCAAGTGTTTATGATGCACTAAGTTGTTAAAACTGGAAAAGTGAAGTACTCAAGGTTAGGCAAAACAATTCCCACCATTGCCTGTGCTGCTTCAATCACTGCAATGTTTGGCTTTGCGGGTTTTTGAAGAATAGGAAGATGTTTTTCTTTCCCTGCCATTCTCTTGGGAGCTCTGCCTCACTTCATGAGGCTCTAACAGTGGAGTTTCCAAATCCTGCCTTGTAGTTAAAATAATAATAATTCTTGCACTGTCTGTCTACGTAACTGTCTCTCAGAGTAACTGGAGAAGGGTAAATCTTTGCATCATTCTGTGTAGCTTATTCCCTTTCATTAAGAAGGGATGGAATTGAAGATAGTAATAAGAAGGTGCAAGAAGGAGGCAAATGACAGAACTCAAGACAGGGGAGGAGGCATTTCCACCCTAGAGCAAAGACTGAGTTACAACATCCTTCATCTGAAGCATCAGAAGATGTATCCTGACAACAAATCTTAGTATTCTATTCATCTGCTAAAACCTTTCTTTCTGCAGTTTTTGTTGTCCCTTCCCTCATGGCTGTTACACAGGTAAAAACAGGAACTTGCTGAACACCAAAAAAGATACATCTTCAGTGCCGTTCTGAAATAACTGAAAGACCCACATGAGCCTCAAGCATGGCCAGGCTGGCAGACTTACTGAGTGTATAATATCCAGCATGTCATAGGCTCTGGTAGACTCGGTGGGGACAACGGTGTCCAGCTCAGGAACCAAACGGTCACTGCAGAAAATAAGCAAAATGGTGAGCAACAATGTTAACAGAGCAGACAAACACCATGACCAAAATCTCAGGTAACAGTTCCACCTCTGTGAGACCTCATGGAAATGGCTTCTAAGTCATGGGGAAAAGAAATGGGCCTCTTAGCCAGCGGTGCCTCAGGCCAGGAGGAAATACCCCTGCTCTCAAGCTCATTCAGCTCCATGACTGTGTTAAAAGACTCTCTGCTTTGACTCTGCTTAACAACAGCAACGTGCCACTCTACACTGAGCCAAGTCTCTGGCTCCCTGCTGGCAGCAGCCACTACCAGTTCCCTTGTCTTGGGTCACATTAGCTTCAGAAAGGACCTACAAGTGTTAGCATGCACTGAAGCTCTGGATTCTTTCACAGTCCCAGTGGGGGAGAGTGGGGGATCAATTTTTAGGAGTCGCTATTGAGAAGACTCCAAGGAGTATTTTATTTGTGCTACTCCACAAAAATACTGATCTATGTGTTATAAACGGTGTTTCTGTGCAGTTCTTCTTGAATCACTACTTTAACAATGCTGTGATTTAGTGCATTTAAACCCAGGCAACACAGTGCTCTAGACACTCCCTTTAAAACCAATGAAGTGATCTGCAGTTTGTCAAAAATCAGACAAAACCTAATGCTGCAAGCCCCAGGGCTGTCTGCTCGCCCTCACACACCCAGGACTGGCGAGACACCATTCCTGGCCGAGGAAGGGACACGTCTATTAATAGACTAAAACTGACAACAACACTTTGAGTAGTTTTTCTACATGATTAGGATGCAAGTGTATTGCATGCAAATATTTCCATGAGACAGTATCATGAAACCCAAATTTGATGGAAGCAACCACTTTTAACATAGTAAACCTTGAGACACAAAAGAGTCTAAGATCATCTAGTCCAACCCCTCTGCCAAAGCAGGTCCCACCTAGATCAGGTCACACAGGAACGTGTCCAGGTGGGTCTTGAAGCCCTCCAAGGAAGGAGCCTCCACACCCTCCCTGGACAGCCTGGGCCAGGGCTCCCTCACTGAAACAGTAGAATTGTTTTTTCTTATGTTTAAATGGAACATTTTGTGTTCCAGCTTCATCCCATCACCCCTTATCCTGTTGCTAGATACAATAGAAAAAAGTGCTGCCCCAACCTCCTGACACCCACCGTTTATATACTTGTAACTATTTTTTGTGTCCATGGAGTAGACATTAATGTGATCTGAATTCTATCCATTACCTGTCACACTCAGGACAAGGAAAGTAGAAAAATTAAGAACAAATCTGTTCATAGTCAAAGACACATAAAGGTAGAATCCCACCACACAATGTACCAATGCAGTGAGCCACTCCAAAGGCAGAGCACGTATTCACCACAGTGAACTTGGCACTGTAGGGAACCTTCTAACACTCCAGAACCACTGGCAGCAAAAACTCCAACCAACAGAACATTCAGCAACCAAGTCTGACATTTCTTAACCTCATGAAGAACCTACCCACCTAGAGAGAAAAAACAAGCTAATCAACCAAAACAAAGCCCCCCAGCTTCAGGACTTACAATGAAGACAAAAATAGGTCACATTTAATTTGCATTATTCATGGCAGTTTTATGTGGGGTGAAAATGATGCAGTAAGAAAGAAATTGCTCTCAAGGGGTGGGTTTTGACTGGAGCAGTGGTAAGGATCAGATACATCAATTCAAAGCTAAAGGAGTCTATTAAGATGTCAGTATATCCAGATGAAATATTACCAGTGTAAGCAGTAAGACCACAAATAGGAGAAATATTGCAGATGCTGCTATAAAAACAGGCACATTTTAAAAATTAGCTGTCCTCACAGTTAATTGAAGTTCTTGGTACAAATTATTGAGAATTTATTATAGTGGGATCCTCCAATAATGTATCTGATGCCATACAGAAGATTGTCTCTCTTAAGAAAAGGAAAGAACTAATCTCTTATGTATTAATAGTTACAACACAACTGAAGGCTTCTCAGGAGAAAGTCAGCTGGCTACCAAAGGAGACATTGATCTAAAAAACAGACTGCTGTTTCTGGAATGAAATTCAAATACCACATTGAAGTCTATAGAGTGTAATGCTAAGAAAGAACAGGATAACCTCAGAGATAATCCCCCAGGTTTACCAAATAATACAACAGATCTGCTTTGGTTTGTCACTGTCAAACCAAAGTGGTCTTTCAGTTTATTAAATTCCTATGGATCAACACT
This sequence comes from Urocolius indicus, assembly GCA_013401255.1. Classification (NCBI taxonomy): domain Eukaryota; kingdom Metazoa; phylum Chordata; class Aves; order Coliiformes; family Coliidae; genus Urocolius; species Urocolius indicus. The sequence goes on from WBNH01011857.1 coordinate 208,901, forward strand.
CAGAAAAATTTGGGACTGGTAATTAACTGACCAGTCTGACCATTCTCTAAAATGAACTGGTAAATTGATTTCTCTAACAGTGAACAATGGATTTCAGGTACCAGACCAGTGATCTGTAAACTGGATTCCAAAAGTCTCCCCAAACAAGATGTTTTCAAAGACATTATAAGAACAGTGAGGCATGAAGAGAAGATTCTTTCCCAACTCACGTGTTACACTCATATGACATACATCATACAGGTCAGAAAAATTATCTCATAGAAATTCAGACAGTTGTCCTTTTTCCCCCTCTTGAAATGACTCAAGTCCTTCTTTTGTTATGTTGTCAACTACACATATATACAAAACCTCTCGCTGCCTTTGCCTCCTTGTGGCTTCTCCACCTTGGATCCTAATGAACAGAACTTACTCAACAGATACACAACTGACAAAGCAGGGCAAGTTCTCCCCACTTGCTTGCTCTGCTATCTTCTGCCTCACGTGCTTGTTGCAAGTGACTGTGACAGTCCCCCTGTGCTGAGATGACATCTCACTTGTCTCCATATTCTGCAGACAGCCTGTATAGCATTGCTTTCAGAAAATAAACCCCCTCGTCTCTGTGAGCACGTATGTTTGCACACACACACACACACCTTGAAATGCTTTCTGTATTCACACCCCACAACGTGGAATTCTCAACCAAGATCCCAGGCACAAAACACTCATTCCTTTGCACTTCATGAGTCAGAGAAGCCATGAAATCCCAGTGGGCAGAGACCACAGACCTCAGGCAGCCGCCTCTTACCTGGGATCATGGCACTCGCAGACTGGAGCTGGATCCCGGTTGCTAAGAGGTAAATAGTTAAAGAACTCTCGGAGATGAAGCAAAGCATCTATGTCATTCTCAAAGGCTCTGTGTGCCACTCCTGGAAAGAAACATTTAAGCAGTTATTGCAATTATTTTGCAAGGTTATTAGTACACACTTGAAAACAAAAAGATCCAAAGAAGGAACAGCAAGAATTTTTAAACCCAAGCTATTAACAACTGGGAGTTTTAAGTCACTGAATTTCACCACTAAAAATACCTAGAAAATGTGTGGCTGGATTACACTTCCTCCTAAATGGCTTTTGATTGCTCATATCTTATGTAAAGTAACGTAAAACATTTATCTTCTGTCCTAGCCCCAGCTGGATCCCAGCCCTCTGGAATTCAATCCAGGTTACTGAGCTGCACGCAGGCGTTGGAACTGCAAGTTCTTTTCTAAAGGCTGGATCTAAGCAGTGTCTATGTGTGTGGTTTTGGTCCCTGGTCAGCTCAGTTCACATAGGACATGAGATCCCACAGTCATTTTGAGCCTTAAGAAGATTAGTGAGTCACCAACTTTTCCTGGCGAGGGGGGAAGAAAAAATAGGCTTTTCATCTCGCATTACCACTCAGTTTATAGTTAAATTCAATCAGTCATGTTAGGAAGCAAACAAGGGATTGTTAAGAATCTTTCAAGCCATGCAAACTTCTGGACAATAAGCAGGAAAAACCCCACCCCAAGGCTGCTTGCTGAGCCCTGCCCTCCAGCCATAGAACCATAGAATGGCAGGGTTGGAAGGGACCTCCAGAGTTCATCTAGTCCAGCTCCCCTGCAGAAGCAGATCAACCTAGGTCAGGCCACACAGGAACATGTCCAGGCGGGTCTTGAAGACCTCCAAGGAAGGAGCCTCCACACCCTCCCTGGGCAGCCTGGGCCAGGGCTCCATCAGCCTCACAGTGAAACATTTTTTTCTTATATTTAAGTGGAACTTTTTGTGTTCCAGCTTCATCCCATCACCCCTTGTCCTGTTACTAGCTACTACAGAAAAAAGTGCTGCCCCAACCTCCTGACACCCACCCTTTAGATATTTGTAAATGTTCATAAGATCTCCCCTCAGTCTCCTCCAGACTAAACAGCCCCAGGTCCCGCAGCCTTTCCTCGTATGAAAGATGTTCCACTCTCCTGATCATCTTGGTGGCCCTGCCCTGGACTCTCTCCAGAAGTTCTCTGTCCCTCTTTCCCCTTCTAGAATTTTGTGGCTTTGCTACTTTGTCTTCTTAATCCCAGAACTCTCCCACTATTTCATTACTAAAAAGGACCTTTGAGAGAGCAGGATTCTGTGCTTAAGCGGAGTTCTATCACTTAGACTCAAGTGACACTCATAAGTACAAAAATGGGCACTAGATCAGCTAGCTGTTGAGCCAGAAGAACTTATTGATGTAAAAAAAAAAGCATGTTAAGCACTCTGCTCTCACCTGACACAGCAGTGTGTGTCTTTGCACCCCCGAGCTGCTCTTGGGTGACATCTTCATTGGTAACAGACTTCACGACATCAGGGCCAGTGATGAACAGATAGGATGTATCCTGGGTGGGGTAGGGGGGAAACCAAAACCACTCAGTAAATCCTAGCTAGATGCAAGCTGGAAAAGTACCTCAGGAAAAGCCACAGTCTCTACAGACTTTCCCCAAAGTGTAGAACAGAACATAGGGACACATTTCTTAAATGCATTGTATTAAAAAAAAATCCCCCAGAAATGCAATTATCCACAAGTTACTTGGGAAAGTTTTTCTTGACTTGTCATGGAAAACAAGTTTCATCTAAAGCAGGTGACCATCAACAAAATAAACCAAAAAACCCCCCACCTTCACCTGGGGTCAGTTTGTGTCTGATCAGTGTTAACAGCAGCAGGCCAGGATATGCTCCACTCTTACCTTCACCATGAAGGTGAAATCAGTCAAAGCAGGAGAATACACAGCTCCACCAGCACACGGGCCCATAATGAGGGAGATCTGTGGCACTACCCCAGAACACAGGACATTTCTCTGCAATAGAGCACACAGACATCTGGTTTTACCAAGAAAAGGCATCTTAAAGTCCATACACAGCCTGCAAGAATTCACCATCACAACCAGGAGAGCACAGCTTGTTTCATCAATTATCTTGAGCGAATGTGTGGATACAAATAGAACCAAAACAATTTTATTGCTGCTTCTTCTGCATCTTTCTGTTTCCATATGTTCAATTTCTTATACCAGACAACAACCACAAAGGAAGATGGAGTGTGAGACCTCAACAGATGCTGCAGAGCCAAAAACTTCACTGAGCCTGGAGTGGGGACACATGCATGTACCTGAAATTGCAAGATGCAGGTAGACTATGGCTCAGAGGCACAAGTAAGCTTGATTAACCAACTGGGACACACATTCTTATCAGATTCCTGTGCTGGCTGGAGTTTTACACAATGCTTAATTACTGCTGGCCACCAACAGGGATGGCACATTGTCCAAAAAGCCTTCACAGAATCTTCACAGAATCTTAAGGGTTGAAAAGGACCTCTAAAGATCATCCAGTCCAACCTCCCTGCCAGAGCAGGCCCACCTAGAGTAGGTCACACAGGAACTCGTCCAGGTGGATTTGAATGTCTCCAGAGAAAGGGACTCCACAGCCCATCTGGGCAGCCCCTCACCTGAACAGGAAGGAAGTTTTCCCTTGCGTTTCTTTGAAACCTCTTCTGTTCTGGCTTGTATCCATTGCCCTTTGTTCTATCATTGACCATCACTGAGCACAGCCTGGCTCCAGCCTCCTCACACCCATCCTTTATGTATTTGTGAACATGGATGAGGTCACCCCTGAGTCTCCTCCAGGCTAAAGAGCTCCAGCTCCCTCAGCCTTTCCTCAGAAGGGAGATGATCCACTCCATCATCTGTGTGGCCCTGCACTGAACTGTCTCCAGCAGCTCCCTGTCCTTCTGGAGCTGAGGGGCCCAAAACTGGACACAATATTCCAGATGCACTCTCATGAGGGCAGAGTAGACAGGGAGCAGAATCTCTCTCCACCTACTGCCCACAGCCCTTCTAATCCACCCCAGGATGCCACTGGCCTTCTTAGCCACGAAGGCACATTGCTGGCTCATGGTCATCACCAAGACCCCCAGGTCCCTTTCCCCTGTACTATTCTCTAAGAGTTCATTCCCCAACCTGTACTGGTAAATGGGGTTGTGCTTTCCCAGATGCAAGACTCTACACTTGCCCTTGTTGAATTTCATTAGAATTCTCTCTGCCCAACTCTCCATCCTATCCAGGTCACATTGAAAGGCAGCACAGCCTTTTGGTGTGTCAGCCACTCCCCTCAGTTTAGCATGGTCTCAACTGGATTACAACTGTCTTCTGCAAATGTTCAACTGCATCATCCCAGACTGCACTAATATAGGAGACTGTTGGCAGCTGAACAATTTGTCATCCCACCTGCTCATCTTCCTACTGAAAGCACAATCACATTTCGCCTCTGTACCCTCACTTTAAAGCAGTGTGTTTTGGTAGGCATATAAAATGTCATCTCAGTGAAAAAAAAAAACCAAACAGTCGGTGGTGTGTCCAGAGGAAAAATTCTTCCATTAGTCACAAAAATACTATGGAAATATAAAACTTTCACCAGCTCAATTGATACCGGACATTCCCAAATGGCAAAGTTAACATTGTACTGCATTATTTGAACAAAAACATTTATTTCCTGCCCGCCCCCCCCAAAAAAATCCACCTTTTTTTTCTCCCCACTGATCTACTATCTTGAAAGAATAGACACTTGGTGCTTCTGATCCAAGTTCCTCCAGTATTTTTCAAGTGCATAGTGTTATTTAAGAGCTTTCTGCAGTGGAAATATTTCACCTTTTATCAACTTTACTGAAAACAAATCTGCTGTGTGAAATTCTTCAATTGTCTGTTTTTCAGAGGAGACATGGGGACAGCCGATGGTGGATCACAACCATCAGTCACCCAACAGAACACTCTCTGAACTACAGCATGCCCACCTGTCTCAGACAAACACTGCAGAGAAATTACATCCCAATGCAGGCAATCTATACTTAGTGTGAACCCCAATTCATTAACTGTGAATCGGGTTCAATGGCTGTTTGGGGCTTCCTTCCAGTTAAGTAAATTGTCTGTTCTTTCATTCTTATGGCAAAGCTCACTATGGAACTTTTCAATGGATCACAGTGTTTGCAAGGCTCTACCCTTGTTTAACACATGGGTAAATGGAGCTAAGAAGCAGGTAATTTGCCCAAAGGCAGTAAGAGAATCAAGAGGACAATCCAGGTTTCACAAGGTCTCGTATATGCTGCTTTATCCACTAGGTAATGCTGGCTGAAATAGGATGATGACAACCCAAAAGTTTACTTACAAACACTGACTTCAGTAAAGAAAGTGTCCATCTTTGTGGAAGCCAAGCTGCCTGGCCATCCAGCAGCCTACTTACCAAAAATATGTCTGCATAGCCCGCCAAGGACTCCACTCCCTCCTGGATACGGGCTCCTCCAGAGTCATTCAGCCCAATCACGGGTGCTCCGACCATGGCAGCTTGATCCATGACCTGGTGAGGAATACAAATTCCCCATTATTTACCTAGTTAAGCTAAAATCCCAAAGCAATCGATCACCAAAACGTACATCCCCTAGAAAAAAAAAAAAAAAAGCTGTACAGAATCTGAACTGCCTGCACAGTGCTCAGCTCCTCCTTTACTTGCATTAACCACCCCAGTCACTAACTGCTTACTAGGGTGTCACATTTTGACTCATTCAGACTGGAGGCTAAGAGATACACATTTAATCCCTCCCATGATGTTTATTTCTCTGCCTTACTGGCTGTGCATCTCCACACTCACACTGCACTACCCAAACCCCGTGCTAAGTGGCACAATCACGGGAGTTTAGACCAGAGAGGTCCAATCTCACTTCATCTGTAAGAGGTCTCAACTGCACCTTCAACATTCCCTCACATACGTCTAATCCCATCTCAAAATTTACTGCAGTGGTGATTGTGTAATCTCCCTAAGCAATATATTCTAATGCTTGATTATCCTCCTTAGAAGTTCTTTGAGAAGACTAAAGTAAATCTCTCCTCTGGAAATTTAGAACCATTACTTCTTTCTTGATTTACAGAAGACAGGGAGAGCAATTAACTGCTTTGGCTCTGCCTTCATAAACATTAAAGTACCTCGAATCTCCCTTCAGTCTTCATATTTCATGTTTCTAGACCAAGCACCATCAATTCAGTCACACTGTTCTTTCTTGCATCCTATTTTCTAGCCCTCTGATCATTTTGGATACTTGCCTCAAGATAATACGCAATACCTCAACAGAGGCTGCAGTGGGAGGACTGAATTCCCTACATTCCCTACATAAAATATTCATGCTTATTTGAATCCAGTCAACTGCCTGCCATTTCCATAACACCACAGCACTGGCATATTACTTCAGGATCTGCTTCAAGATCTGCTTTAGCTTCTAAATAATTTTCTGTAAAACCACTCTGTGGTTTTTAACCCCCATGTTGAGTTTCAAGGTTACTTTTCCCTGCCTGCCATTAGCCCTTTCAATCACTGTAACCAAATTACATCTTATTTTAGATGATCTTTAAATTATCAAGATTTTTTTTAAACTCCAGTCCTGCCTTTCAGAGCTCTTGCAGCAACAACTGTAATGTTATATTGCCTAGAAACACAGCAACCATACTGGATCCCATTCAAATCAGCAGTGCCACAACTCCAGTCTCCACAGGAGTCACTGATAACACTGATAACAGTTGAGTGGCTTTTTTCCTACTTGCAGTCACTCCGTATAAGACAGAGATTCTTCATGCTTTGTTAAAATACAGCAGTGGGAGGCACCCAGAATGACTCTACAATTTAAATACAATCCCACTTTCCAAAAGCATCTGTGTGGACTGCACAGAGGCTCTGTGGGCCACATGGTCTTGTTTGCTCATGTGGACATTCCACAAGGCATCAGCAGATGCCTTACTAGAGATCAGTCTAGCTGACATTCATTACTTCCTCCTAGAAGGCCTGTCATCCTGTCGGGATAGGTTATGGAAGTAAGTTCACTGTCACATTTTGCTGTTTCCCAGGGCCTATACATGGAATAATTATTTGTTTCAAGGTTTTTTCTAGACACTGAAGTTCTTCCTAAAACACACATCAATATCCACATTCAGACTACTAGAAACGTGCTCATTTTCACCACGTCATTATTTGCAGGGAACATTTCAAGATTTGGTCTTAAAACCACTTTTCTTCACCTCACAGACTCAATAAATACCTTGAAACACGACATCATAGACGCACACATAGACTTTAAAGTGTTCCCCACCACAAGTAGGCACGTGTTACCCTCCAAAGAGCCACGCTGGATCTCTACTGCTTCAGGGAAACCATCACAGGCATTTCATGTGGTCTGAAAGACCACAAGGCTCTTCTGCAAAAGTAACTATCTGCAATCCACACTTAAGAGCTTCTTGGATTTGCTGCAGGATGCCAAACGCTGCTATCTCTCTGCAGCTCCAGGAAAAAATCCCAAATGGGAAACAATTGCCACTAAAGGGGCAGAGCTCCAGGGAGAACAACTTCACTTCCACGTTCCATAATATTTAAGGTTTGCAGGAGCCACATTGGAACAAATTGAGCCCAATAAGAACTAAGAGAACAGTACCCAGCCAGTCTTTTTTTGAGTTCTCCGTTGCCCTGGGTTGCAGCCTCAAAGACTTTCAGCCCCAAAGCAACTGATGCATTCAGAGCCTTCAAACTTTACTGACATCAACCAAGAACAGAACCAATGAGGAAGGACTCGCATTTTTCTCTAGTTCTGCTACCAGCAATCTCCCTGCTTCTTTAGAAACATCAAAAAACAGCAGAAAGTATTCCAGTACCATTATATCCCTCAACAGCACAAAGAGATACTGCAAGTCTCCAATGTGAAAGGGTAATACCAAGTCTTTCCCAATATCAAGATTGATAAAGCCAAGTAGTTATTATCCAGCCTAAAGTCTTTGTGTTTTTGTGTTTTCCATGTTTTCTCACTGCTGATGATGTTAAATAGTTAATTCCATCAAGAGAAAAAGGCCTTGTGCACCAAAAACTTTGTTTCTGACTCTGTCCACAGCAACAAAATTCAGCAAGTTTTCCACTAGCCCACATCACTGAAGTTTCATACATGAAAAAGCTCTTGTCCTCCCCACCCCTGGGATTCAAACTTGAGCTTTTCCAGTGAGACAAGCTGACAAACAAGAGTAAATAGCCACAAGCATCTAGAAACAGAGGCTCTGACTATCAAGGTGACCTCCAAGTTGTAAAACTGTTTATCTTCAGATGGTTTACTTGTTACATTTGCTTTTTATAAATATTACACACTTCCAGGTAGCAAAGTTTCTCCCAAGTCATTTCCCATTTCCCCAGCAGACAATGGCCAGTTCATTTATATTTGTACTTTGCAAGTTTCTCCTGTCTCTCGCAACACAGTAGAAAAGGCAACTTAAACAAAGCACATATGACCTGGAAAAGCTCTCATACTTGAAAAGCTTCCAAAAGGCAGCTCTCTTTTCACCTGTGCTTTCACATCTTCCCTGGCATGAGAAGGCAGGCACTTTCAGGTTGCCATGACATGCAGGGTACTACAGTCACAAATCAATTTCTCCCAAGTCATTAACACAACAGATTGAAAACAGGATGCTGATGATTCTTTGGTTTATTTTCTATTACCTTGCAGATCTTCTGGGCATGAGCTCCAGATAAACTGCCTCCAAATACAGTAAAATCCTGGAGAGAAAAACAAATTTTCAGATTAGGGAAAGAATCATTTCAGTAAAATGTTGTAAAACGCTTGAAGTAAACAGTACAATCCTTCAATGCTGCTCCAAAACAACCTGACTCCCTTAGTGCAGCCTGTAGATTAATCCTGTGCCATTCAAGCTTCCTTTACCAGGAAAAAAAGATCTTTACACACATTTGCTGCTGGATTCTACGTTGAAAATCACAAACTTCTTATATCTCACTGGCTTTCCCCCCCCCCCTTCACAGAAACATTCTTCCATTGATATTACTGATATCAAAGTAATCTGAAGAAGCTTCACCAGTGAGGAGGATCCCAGTGCAAGGGGCAGTGGTAAGATATGCCTGCAAACAGGCAGAAATGACAAACTGGAAATATACCATCATTTCACAATCATGATGATTACTCTTTTATGGGTGCTGTAGAGACTAATGTCAGCCAAACCAGACTGTTGGTGCTATCCTTAGGACTGAGCAGTAAAATCTTTGCCAGGCAACACCAGGCCCTGGAGCTGATGCAGAAGAAAAAGAGGATATTGACACCTGCTGGCACGGACAGAGCCCAGAACCAACTGCTGGTGAGCTTCTCTGATGCATTCTTGCAGAATCTTGCTCTTAAAGAAGCCCTAAAAACTGCACGCAGCACAACTATGACTAGCAGTTGAACCAAAGGAAGGAATATCTCAAGTGGCAGCTCAATTTGGGAAAAAGGTCTTTACATTTAAAGACTGAGAAAAAGAGAGGTGTATCACAAAGGGGCACATTTAAAGTCTTTTAATATAAAAACTGCACTCTACTTTTGCTCTTCTAAAGTCTGTGTTCAGCTCCTATCTTATGTTCAAGCCCACATAATAGTGTCCTTCCTTTGAAGAATTACATATCCAAGACCAAAAAGGCAGAGTGTACAACTTGCTCCAAGGTCACACAGCGACAATCATGTTGGCCTTGATAGCAGATGGAATAAAGACTACTTTGTGGTCCTGGGCAAAGATACAGTTACCAATGACCTGAAAGAAAGTCTTTCTTTCACAATGCTAAAGTCTAACCAAGACCAATCTCTACCTATGGTGCTTCCTCTAAAATATTTTCACCTAATATTAAAACATACTTTTTAGTACAAAAAGTATAATCTACCTCTTTATATGCTATCACACTCTTTTCAACTAATCAGAGTGTACAACCCTGAGAAACAATTCAAAGTTGCTAAAGTACCCTCTGTCACAAATTCCACTCATGGCAACTCCAGTAGCCACCTCCAGCAAACAGCCTCAGCTCTGCAGCCTGAAACCTCAAAGCTGCTTCCCCAAACCCAAAGCCCTCCGACAGCCACAGGCCTCCACAAGCCTGCAGCTCAGCCACACAAACCCAACTGCAGGGACGGGGTCAAAAAACCCTGCAACTGCTCTGTGACTATTCCATTAATTCACTTCTTGGTTGTCAAAAACAGGGTTTTGGGGAACTCCTCCAGACTCTCAGCACATCAATAGCCCACGGTGCTACAACAAAGTAGTAACGGTTTGTTTTTCCAAAACATTCCCACTGGCTCTGCATTCTTCTTTCCATCTCACCCTTGTCACAACTGCATCTTTCACCCAAAGTTTTCAGAAACGTTTTTTGCTGCTTCTCTGACGGTGCCCTGCTTCCTCCCACAGGACATTCTGTCTACCTCATGCTTTTTGGCAGGAGGTAACGGCTGTGTTACTACATGGTCACACTGAACAATGTGCCCTTGTAGCCAGGAAGGCCAGTGGCATCCTGGGGGGCATCAAGAAGAGTGTGGGCAGCAGGTAAAGGCAGAGTCTCCTCCCTCTACCCTGTCCTGGTGAGGCCTCATCTGGAGTCCTGTGTCCAGTTCTGGGCTCCCCAGCTCAAGAGAGACAGGGAAATGCTGGAGAGAGTCCAGCACAGGGCCACCAAGATGATCAGGGGACTGGAACATCCTCCATACGAGGAAAGGCTGAGGGAACTGGGGCTGTTTAGGAGGAGACTGAGAGGAGATCTCATTAACACAAATATCTAAATGGTGGGTGTCAGGAGGCTGGGGCATCAGTTTTTTTGTTGTGTCCAGTGACAGGACAAGGGGTGATGAGATGAAGCTGTAACACAAAAAAAATCTATTTAAACATAAGAAAAAACTATTTCACTGTTGAGCTGAAGGAGCCCTGGCCCAGGCTGCCCAGGGGAGGGTGTGGAGGCTCCTTCCTTGGAGGTTTTCAAAATGCTCCTGGATGTGTTCCTGTGTGATCTGATCCAGGTGGACCTGCTTGGGTCTACAGTAAGTTCATGCTGTTTAAAAAGACACCACACAAAACCATACCTGACTGAAAACATAAGCCAGTCTCCCATTAATCCTTCCCCGGCCAGTCACCACGCTGTCTCCAGGATACTGCAGTACAAAAAAAGAAATTCCTTAAAAATGAGATTTTTGTTTTAAAAATCATAGTGCCATCTACTAACAAAACCACAAACTTAAATCGTGTACTGAGTCAAAGCAAAGACCCATTTTCTGTGAGGATTTGTCTTTCATGTTGGCACTAGAGACTCCACAAATACTTCCCCAGCCCTTGAAAGGAAAATTGGGAGTTAATGCCACATATTAGTTGTGCATTAATGTAAAGATTAGTGAATTTTGCAGTCTCTTCTTGAATTTCAGAAGATCTGGAGTTAAGGCAAATGATGCCCTTAGAGACAGGATGTACCTTTTATAAAGGTCAGCTGAGGTTTTTGAAAGAATGGATCCAGCACACAAACCTTTCTTGAGGTGTTGATACAGAGGTAAAAAAGAAAACCTGGAAAGGTCAAAACCCACAGTTACAGGAACTTTAAATACTTCAACTTGACCTGTCTTATTTTTCACTCTGTAAATGAGAGAAGAAAGAGCTAGAAAATGGAACCTGTGAATCTTAAATTATGCTTATCTATGTTATCTTGCTTTTCAGTAAAGGAAATACTTAGAAGTCTTTCAAGACAAGAGTAGAAAAAGGACTTTTCTGTACTGTCATAAAGGAATTCCAAGCTTTAAAATGCTTTTTACTCTTTAGTATAGAAAAAAAATACCAGAGTGAATGTGCAAGGCCCACTCTAAGGGCCATTTATGCTGAAGGTGATCTGTTCTCAGGAAGGTCATATTGGTCTAGGAACTTTTCTCAGGCTGCACAGCATTCTTGGTTCCTGGCACACAGGATAGCAGGAAACACAAGAGAGTGAGGGATGACTCCTGAACGTCCAAGTGGCCCACAGAGTGACCTGGATGTGAGTACAACTCCCACTTCAGAGAGTTCCAGGAACTCCGAGAAATTCAATGCTGAACTAATATTCCAGCTCACTGGCCACAGTTATCTATTGTGAAACTGCTGTGTAAACACAATCTGCAGCTCACTGAAAGGTGAATTCTGAAGGACAAGGAAAAAATTAACCCTCCTGACGCTCTCAGGACTTTGCTGCTTCTCTCTTCAGAAACAGCAATTTGTTATCAGCACTGTGGGATGCAGCATCCAGGAGTATGATGAGAACAACAATTACTTGAGTTTGCTACGGAACAAAGTGAAAAAATACCTAGAGAAGAAATGATGTGTGTTCCCTCACTCCCTGAGAGACATCCTTCCCAGCACCAAGTCCCATCAGTCTCCTGGCTATTAAAATTAAACCAAATCCTCCACCTTTTTGGACTCCCAAGGCCTGAGCTGCTCATGGTAGAAACCTGCTGATCACCTCCATCCATAGGATGCAGCTCTGCAACTTGAAGGACTGAAAGCTGATGAACTGGTTTAATAGCCGCATGAACAGAAGTCATAGTCATTGTATGCAGCACCGGGCAGTGGCAGATACAGAGCAGCTTCTCACCACTCTCCAAACCAGAATACTCCACAGGAAAGAGGGCCTTTTGCCACACAAGACTCTTCTTGAACAGGCACATCTGCACTAGCATCCTACACATCTAACTCTAGATGGTCTTGCTCTGGCAGGGGGTTGGACTAGATGATCTTTCAAGGTCCCTCCCAACGCTTAAGATTGGGTAATTCTATACAAAATACATTTCCCAGGTAGTAATATATCAGGTGAGCCTCATGTACCCTGTCGCTTTAGGATATGCAACCATGTATCTGAGAACTGCACAAGTGAGCAGATTGCAACCTGCCAACAGACCAGGATGAATAACTATGTTTCCAAACATATCAGATTTTAAAGCCCTAAAGGATTTCACAACTTGATAGTCTGGCAGCTATAAACACGGATCTCAGTTATTCCACCCTGTTACTCTGTTACCTGTAGGGAGGCAGAAGTATCTACCTGTACTTGTTCTTCATATCTAACTTGATTGACACAGCTGTAACTACAAAGCTCTGCAGCCTCCTCTGTTATTTAAAATACAAATCTCAGACAGTATCCAGGGAGGTATTTGAACCACAAAGGTGACCTTATAAAAAAGGTATCGAGTTTAGAGAATGGAAAAGTCAACTACATAAGCTGTTAAATGGAAACAGAGAAAAGAAAAATTGTGGAAAGGAGATAGGAAAAAAGGAAGGGAAAGGAAAGGGATAGGGGAAGAAAATGATATGTGAACAGAAGAATCTATTTTCAACCAGTTGGCTGGCTAAACAACAGAGGACAAAGGAACATGAGTTACATGAAATTAAACTACCTTATTCTTACTAGAGTCCATCCCAAAGTCAGAACATCTGTGTTCCACAAACATGTCATATTCATCAAAAGTGTCGGGGTCCAGCAGCAGCAGAATTCGTTCCCTTGCAGTCAGCTTTCCCTGCAATGGACCAACAACAAATACACCCATCAGGTGGTTCTGGCTCTCTGGGTGTAGTTTAAACAACCCTTATCTGCTGCATTGGGCCCATGAGGCAACTGCATGCCCCCAAAGCTGGAAACAGCCTATATAGTTATTATCCTCCTCAAAAACAAACATAATGCAAGGCAGATTTTGAAAAGAAGGCCAACTATTGAAGTAGCACTACCATAAGATAAAGGAAACTGTCTCAGTGTCTTTTCAACCAGTTACAATAGCGGCACAGCTATTTTTGCCTACACAGCTGAATGCTGCTATTAAGGCCTTTGTTCTTAAACATGGAGCCCTTCCACAGCTAAACCAGTCCTTACCAGCAGTTCCATTTGCCATGCTCAAATGCTGGCTGAAGTAAATGAGAGGAAAAAAGAAACATGACAGGAAAGCCTGTGGGGCCTTTCTGACCAAATCCTTCTGCTTTGTTTTCTCTTGGACACTCGTAAGAGACACAAGAGTAAGGACAAGCAACATAGTCAAATGACCAGATATGCACGTCTCTTTCTCAGTACTAATGATACCATGCAGCAATAAATGCCTGCAAACGTCCTTTCAATCTCAAGCTTCCAAACAAATGTGTTATTTCCAACCCAGGTAAGTGTCTGTTTACAAAGGTCAGGGCACTCGGGCTGTCTTCTTTAGGGGATGGTGTGACCCCACCTCAAGGTGATGTTAAAATGCAGTTTGGCTTCTCCACAAAAATTCTGACCACCAGGCCAAAAATCTCATGAAAATTGACAATGCAGGAAAGACTAATGTAAGGCGTGGATTTCATTTATGTAAGACATGCCAGAAGACGTCTGAGGCCCCTGGACATGCAGCAACGCTTGCATATTGGTATGCCACTGTCCTAAAGATAACGCAGTGAGCCTGTAACGCTTCTCAGGTATATAACTGATACAATTCAGATATAACTTCTCTTGTATGACTGCAGGAGGGAAACTGCTGATGGACAAACTAATCATTCACACAGCTTGCATGTGAATAGCTGCTACTACCTCCCTGACGCCTACAATCTGTTGTGGTACCACCAAGTCCTTGCACTACACTGGAAAGACATCCCAGCAAGGAAGAGAAACAGGAAAACTGTGGCGTCACTCCCCTCAGCATTGCCTAAATTCTGAACAACAGAGGCAGGAGAGTGAAAATTCAGCTGCTGCCGCCCTTCCCATCTGCCTTTGCTTTATTTCCACTCTTCTTGCACTTTGCTGCCAATACCGTAGCCACAGTGCAACAGAAGCAGCTGTGCTGGGCAGCGTGCTCCAAGCCCAATGAAGCATTATGTAGCTTCGAAGTCACCAGCACATGACACGCAGAAGCTGCAACTCTGGCCTACGCTACCCGTCACACACCGGCGCTACAGCCCACGCCGGCGGTGCAAGTGAATCGCTCCTTTACCCGCCCGCGGTACCACGGCGCAGCCGGCCGCGGGAGGCGCCCTGCCCCGCCCGGCCCTCCCCGCCGCGCCGCGCCGGACCCGGCGGGCTCAGGCGCCTCACCCGCTCGTGCTG
>WBNH01011857.1:223882-235556 GCA_013401255.1 Urocolius indicus
GCAGCGCCGGGCACGGGCGGGCTGCCCCGCCGCGGGCTCCCCGCGCTCACACGCTGCCCGGCCGCAGCGCCCGCCCCGCGCTCGGCACGGTTTGCCTCCTGCCGCCAAGGGAAGGAGAAAAAGGCAGCGACCCTTCCCCGCCTCCGCTGCCCTGCGGTGCGGAGACTGTTTCGGCTTTGAAGAACTCTCGTGGCAGAAACGGAGCTGGCGCCGAGCCGCCCTCCTCCGTGCTGTGTTTGTTAACGGAACACTGGTCCCCTGCCGCCTCGGATGGACTGGCAAGGCTGGCTCTCGTCAGAGCACGCTTTCACACGGATGAAGAAAATAAAGACCCCACAAAAGGGAGTGGAGGAGGGTGTTTGGGGAATATGCGTTGCACAGACCGAGCGCCAGAGCTGCGGCGTATCCGCAGTCCGGAGAGCTGATGTCATCATTCCCAGGCAGCTCTCTGCTCTGCAGATGCAGCCATCTGTACACCAGAGAGTGGGGCTGGGACCCTGCAGCCCACCTCAGGTGCTGACCTTCAAGGAATAACAGCTGAAAACAACTGAAGCGGTGCTAGGTGAATATTGTCCATATCCTAACCGTGAAGGAGGAGGCGAGCGTGGCCCTGTAGATACCGCAAGGCTGAGCCTGAAAATGAATCTCCAAGAGTGGAAATTCTTGCATTACGTAGTATATACAAGCTGTCATACAATAATTCATTTTGGAAGGGCTCTCGGGCTCCAGTCCAGCTTCCTACTCAGAACAGAGTCAGCACTGAATTGTTACCATTTCTCTTATGGCTTTATCAGTTGGATTTTAAGAGTCTGCAAGGACAGAGAACAATGTGCCTCTCCCAGTCCCTGTTTCAGTGCTCAACTGGCCTCATGAGGAAATTAACTCCCATCCCTTGCCTTAAGCAGTAACCTTCCCTGTTTGAGTTCAGGACAATCACCACTTGTCCTCTACAAGAGGTTAGTGAGGGGACAGGGTCAGGCTCTTCAGTACTGGAAAGCAGCTACTCAGCTGTTCCCAAAGCCTTCTCGAGGCTAACAAAGGCCAGTCCCTTAGCCTCTCTTGCCAGGACAGGTGCTCCTGCCCCTCACCATTACACTGTCCCTTCTCACCATGATGTCCCAAGCCAGATACAACTATGCAGTAAGCTATCATGCCAAAAACCTTGCCCAAGGTAGGGTGGATGACAGCGGCTGCTCTTCCCTCATCTACAGAACTAGTCACCACTAGAAGGCACTGAGGCTGGTCACACACGATTTACCTTTGGTTAATCTATGCTGGGTATTCCCAGTCACCTTCTCCTTCATGCGCCCCAAACCAGATATTCAAGACAGTTTTCTTCAGATCAAATTGTGCCTGACTGCCTTACAGTCCCCCAGATCATCTTCCTCATTCTTTCTGTAGATGGTGTAACTTCAGCATTTCTACAGTCATCAGGAAGCTCCTCCATCTCCACAACCTTTCAGAAGAAATTGTGGCCTCACTACGACATCTGCCAGCTCTCTCAGCACACTTGGGTCATCCTCTCTGGTCCTCTAAGCTGTATTCATCCAGCTTTCTCAGTAACTGCCAACTCAATCATCCTCCACTACTGGTAGCCTCTCTCCTTGAACTCTGCCTGTAGGCACAAAGGCCTGGGGAGATCTCAGTGAAGACTGAGAAACTGTTTCAGCCCCCAGACAAACAAGATATTAGCTATATTAGCTGCATTCCTGCCTATCTCAGAGATAGCTGCACCTCTGCAGCAGCTAAACAGGCACTTGGCACTCCCTGATGAGACTCTGTTAAAAACCAGAAAGTGTAGGTTCTCCCTTATCACCAACCAGCTCAAGCAGGAAGAGATGTTTGAAGCAAAAGCCTCCTCTGTCCCTCAGTGGGAAATATTTGTATGCTGCACTTCAGTCAGGTATCATGCAGTCTGGCTAAAATAGCTTATTCATTAAAAATAAATGTGAAGAACAACTCCACAACTTTAGAAATTAAAGTTACCACCATTCAGAACATGGATTGCATGTGAAAAAAAAAAAGGTTACAAATGTGCCTTCTGGGAATGGAAAGGTTTTCAAAACAACTCCATCCTGGAAGAGAAATCTGGCATGCCTCAACAGCATAGCAATGGGAGTTACTAGAAGCAAAAAGGCATTCTTCAGATAGTTGGAGTTCTAGCCCAGCAGTGAAGTATAGAGGGACAGCAGAATTATAAATTGTTGCAGGTTACACATAAAAAAAAAAACAGAGGAAAGTGGCCAAAACATACTTTTAGGAACAACTTGTTAGAAGTATGAATACTACTAAATACTTTCTCAAGTACATGAGGGAAGGGAAGCATGCCAGAGCATCTGGCAAGGAGACAAGTCAAGATTAAAAGGGATCACTCGGAGATTATACAAACATTGAAGGAAAAAAACCTATCTTTTGTTTCACATCTGAGTTCAGTGCAAGGGAACTTCAGAAATTTCTATACCAAAAAACCTTTTTGTTATTTGATGGAGGGATACACTAGAGGTTCACTTTCCCTCTCAAGAGTAGGAGATTAAGTTCTAGAACAAATCATTAAACCAATAACAACTCTCCACAATCAAACTCTTTTCACATCAGTTATAATTCAGAGATGAACTATCTTAAATATCAAGTCTTTTGCTAAAAACTCACAGGGCAGGTGGCTATTGCAATGGCAATTTTTAAGGCAGTCATTAAGGGATTTAGAAAACTATAAACCTGTAAATCTAATGTGAATTATGAAGCAAAATGGCAAAAAAACCCACCCAACCAAAACCTGGTAGTAGCAAACATGTAAATAAGACATACTGGGGAAGAGTTGACACAGGTTTTGTGCAGAAATTCATGCCATGCAGATCTAGTGGTTTTCCTTAATGGAGATTTATTATCAATACACGAGAGAGGTTCAGTTCATATATTGCTAGGGATTCCAGAGGCCTTTGAGAAGGCCCTTATTAGAAGCTCTTGAAAGAAAGTCATCATTAGATTAAAAGGAAGGTCCTGTTGTGAATGAACATGTAATAAAAAAAAATTCAAGTTTCACAATGAAACAGTTAACCAGCAGGTCCCACAGGACTCTTGAGCTGGGACATTTTCTGTTCATCACAGCTGTGACAGATCTGGAGAAGGAACTTCACAGAGGTGTAATTTCCTGCTGAGTCCAAGTGATTTGGTTAATAACACTGATGATGCTTGACTGAAGAATCACTAAAGGACTTTACAGAGCTCACAGAGAGATGAAATTCAAGTAGATGTCAAGTCATGCACTGGGGAAAAATGATTCCAAGAATACATATAGATTGGATGCTCCAACTGTCTGTTACCAGAGGGAGCAAGGCAATAATACCTCTGCAAGAACATCAGCTCCATTTTCAATAGTGGTCAAAAAGCAAATTAAATACTGGTAATGATTACTGAAGAGAACAAGAGAAAACACATTATACCACAGAATATCTTTATGGTAAATCTGCATCTCTGATACTGTGTGCAGTTTTTGCCTTCCGTCACACTTTGTTCTCCATTCTTGAAAATGAGAGACGTGTGTATGATTTTATATATTCCACAGTGTATATACATACATGCATACACATACACCAAGACAGAGAAGAGTTGATAGAGCATATGACATGACTTTTCTAGAAAAGAAGGAAATGACTAGTCCTCAGCCTGAAAAAAAGTCACACCACTCCTGAATTTGTCTGTCATTCAACCTCAGCTGTCCCTCAGAATCATAAAATCATTAAGTTCTTTTCAAACTGTAATGATTCTATGATTTTAAGGGATAGTTGAGGTCAAATGATGGACACCTGTAAATTCAAAGGTGACATGAAAGAGTTGCCTGAGGATTGACCGTTCACCAGCTCTTCCAACACAGGCATTACAGGCTTCATCTGGAAGAGGCAGATAGGTGACCTGCTACAATGAGGTACTTCTCCGTACCACACAGCTGAACTCAGGTGCCAAAAGGGTTTGGGAAGAAAATCCACAGAGGAGAAACCTGTCTAAGGCTATAAAACATGTTGCTGCTGTCTTTGGAAACCTCCAAGATAGACATTGCTGGAAGCTGGCAGACTATGCCAGGAAAATTACACTATATGCTTACAATATTATTAGGGTTCCCGACGTATTTGTCATTGCCCACTTTTGGAAGTGGGATACTGGACTTAGTTTCTAACACAGTCATTCTTGCAGCCTTACATTGTTAGGACTGTTAAATTAGAGATTGTCACAGAGATCAAACAGAAAGCAAAATTTCTCCAGGCAGCTTCTCAAGAAGGCCCCATAAGGCAATTCAGTGAAAGAGGACAAAGCATTCTGTGGCCAAAGTCAGTTACAAGAGGACTTTAAACCATTAGAAAACAGTCTCCTGCTATTCAATTTTTACCATATTCAGTCAAACAGTAATTTGTGTATATCTTTAGTAAACAGATGTAGTCAACATAAACCAGGTCCATCATCAGTTATTATTCCTGAAAGAATAATAGGCCATGGCCAAGGACATCGATGTCTCTTGATTTGCCAAGTCAGAGTGGTAATTCAAGGGCAGAAGAGGTAAAGTCTTGTTCCCAGGAAAGCATGTACAGTAGCATTCTCACTAAACCCAAATTAAACTGGATTATCTGCAGAGCTGAACCAGTATTTCTACATTAACAGTTTGGCTCAGAATCAGCTTGAATATTTAGTGCTAATCTTGGCTCATCTCCACTTGTTCCGTGCCATTCCAAACCAAACTGAAGGGAGAGCCCTGTTCTGACAAAAGTCCTGCCCTCAGGAAGCCCAGGTGCTGAACTGACTCACAGCTCACACCAGAGAGGAGCTGGGGACTCACAAAAACAAGCAGAGCTCAGACAGCATCCAAAACTGAAACTAGACTTGTAGATATTAAAGCCAGAAGTGACTGCTGTGATGATATCAGACCCGTTGTACAACATGAGATTGTCTCGGTAAGATATTATCTGAATTGCATATTTTAATTGACCATCAAATACTGATATTACATTGTTAAAAAAAGAGAACTTTTTTAACAATGTAATATTTTAATTGACCATCAAATACTGATATTACATTGTTAAAAAAAGAGAACTTTTTTAGAGATTCTTTGTCTGATGTAGTGAAATAATCTGTATTGGTTTCTCAAAAAAAGCCTATCACAAGGCCTCTGAGTGAAGAGAAAGTGTTTGTCAGGGGAGTAACTACAAAGTATCTATTGAAAAAGGCAGTTGTAGTTGTCCAGCTTCAAAACAAGAAAAAGCAGCAACCACCTATCTGCCATCAGGCAGAAGATTCTTCCTTACAGAATGCCAGAAACGCTTTGGTCAAAGAAAAGCTGCACAGTGGACATACAGATCTAAGAAGTCACCTTTAGGAAACTACAGTAACCTTTGCTTGCCTGGATGGGGAAGGAAGGAGACAAGGAAACAAGAAATACCAGTGTTTTCTGGTGGTTTTCCTCTCCCACTTACAGCAAAGACCCAAAGGAAACAGGTCAGAATATTCCTGCTTAAATAATAAATAACAACAGCAACAGAAGCCACCAAGTTAAAAACAACCTGTTTTTGAAAGAAGGGCTCCCTGCATGGAGCTTCTGTAGTATTTCTCAACCTCATAGCTCAGTGAGCTGTTGGGACGATGACCAAAGAGGAAGAGAACAGTGTCCTGGAAGCAAAGTTCAATGGCCAAGTCTTATGCAAATGCAGAATTTGCTCACACACACCTCCACACAACCCATTACAATTTATTAAGCTGTCCAAACTAATTTTGAGCTCTTGCTATGTGATTTGGAAAGAGTCATCATCTTGAGCTGGTGAGCACATGCAAGTACTGGGGCAGGAGTAAAAGAGTACTTCATCTGAATTGATAAAAGACTCGAGATGTTCTTGGCATGCACAGGAAACAACAACTCCCAGCCTAAACAAGCAAGAGTTGATATAGAACTGCATCCAGGGAGGAGTAGAAAAAAAAAAATGCCTGGAAAAGTTCTAATTTCTTTGTTTGGCAACACCAGAAAAAAAAAAAAGGAAACAGCTTCAGCAGGAAGACAGGCTGCTGTGAGCTCTATTGGTGCCCTTCTATTTGCAATGTGCATGCTGGGAATCTGTTTTCTGGCACTTTTGAAAGGTAAGACAAACAGATTTTTTACATTAGCCACCATGTAAAGTCTACTCCCATAGTTCATGTAAACACAAGTTAAAAATAACTAAAAGGGATACTTTTGTAAATATTAAATAGATCAACATTGAACATTTCTAGCATCTGATTAAAGCTTTCACATCCAGTTCTAGAAAAAGGAGGAATCAGTCTCACCTAAGAGTTTCACAGATTTACCTCATGACTTCTACTTGTACCTACACAATTTAATAACAACAGGAGGAACTTGATTACCAAAGATCTAATAGGATATGCAAAATGCATGACTGTACTCGATGCTGACTCAAATAGAACAATTATTAGGCCAAGCATGCTCGCACAGCTGGATAAAAGCTACTGCAGCTACACTCACAAGCCTGTTTGAAATCAGTGAAGTGCTGGGAGAACTAAAGGAGAAAGCTGTGCTGAATAACAAATGCTGGGGAACAAATCCTACAAATTCAGCCTCTGAAAGTTCCCTTTAAACATAACACCCCAATGAAGAGAGGGAATTGTGGGTGTCTGCCTGGTAGAGTACAACAAGCAAAATCCACAACAAAGTGATGAAATGGGTGGCTTATGTACAGAGATCCCAGAGACCTTAAAACTGGTGGGGAATATTCACTCTCAAGTCCTTACAAATCAAAACCAGAAATAGATTCTTATTTGCTGAGTGTTTCTAAAAAACAGTAGATGGTTTTAAAAAAACCCAACAACCAAAATAAATCCAAAGCAGCCAATCGGGCACAGCTGCACAGAACTGGTGGACCTAACAAACATGGCTATAAAGATGTCTGCATGGTATTACATAGTTCAGTGTTCAACAACAGTGTAAGAAACTTTCTGGCTTAGAAAAAACAAACCCAGAATATCTCTCCACACCAGTAAAGATACCAATTGTACAACCTTACCCCAGCTCTCAGGCTTGATAATTAGATGTCTTGTTTTTTGCCAAAAGGCTACTTTGAAAAACAGACCCAAGTGAAAAAGCAGGAATTGGCTTCTTCATACGTGAACGTGTATTTGAATGAAAGGGTCATCGCAGCCACTCCTATCATCTGTAAAAATAGGATGTTCCTAGACAGGGCATCGTAGGCTTGAGCTACGATAACAATTCTCGGGGAGGGATCCCACTGTGAGACGAGGAAGCAACTGGAGTATCTTTTAGAAAATATGGCCACTCTGGAATAACATCTGAGAACACTTTTGAACACAGAAGGAGGAAAAAAGTTAAAATGAGAACGCTCACATTTCATTCAGGAATACAAAATGAGGCAAGACCACTGGATTGGGAGGGCCACTATGCTCTGTTCTAATAGGACTCTGAAGCCATGTCAGAGCTGAACCTCTCCACCTTGGACATATGGTGGTTACAAAACTGAAAGTACAATCCAGTGGGACAAAAGGGAAGGACAATTAAAAACAGAGAGGCAGAGACAAGTTAATTGATCCAGGTTGTATAGCAGCAGGTTCCTGCAGCTGTGTCTCATTGGGATGGTAACAAGGGGGAGCAGGTAGCCATGGATCACTGACCAGTAAGGCTTCAGTTCCCTTCCATTGTTCTGTGTTAAAATTCAGTCTTTGTCTTTCTTAGAAGCTGTGGGGAGATTTGTTTGTTTCTGTCTTCTGTAGTTACTGATATTTCATATTTATTAGTGTTCTTAGTGTTTGTTTTAATTCATTAATAACGTCAGCCCAGAAATATAAAAGAATCTCTGTGTTACAATCACTCTGGTCTTATCCTGTCTCTCTTTTCATGACATTCAAAATGAAATGACACAGAACGAAAGATACATTGAAACAAGCAATTAGAGGCAAGTTTGCCATTGGCATGCCTTCTATTTGTCTAAGGGAAAAACCCACACACCATAACCAAACAACAAAACCCATTAGTTTCTTCCTGTCAAAGCTTTCAGAGGTAGTACAAAAGGTGACCAGTATTTTGTTTTTTTAATTCTCAGTCGATAACTTTCCCTGAAAGATGCAGCACCGTAGGAATTACACACTTCACGCTGCACCACTTCCACAACTGAAGGATCTCTTGACACAAGGAGCTCCTTCATCACCTTATGTTCTATTTCATACATTTACAAAGAACCATCTATTGAGACCTGAATGGTTATTTTGTTAAAGTGCCATTGTAAAGAATCAAAAACTTACAGCTGTCACCCAAGGACTCAGGACATTAGTGTAGACATTGGTGTTTGGCAGAGCTCAGGGGCTGTGTTCTAACCTAATTGAAGTGGAATGTCTAGTTCTTCCCAGTGCAGCCATAGACAGAATGTTGATAGGAACTGGAAATTGAAATTCAGATTCATTTTTTCATTGAAAAGATAAAGGAACATAAATCAAAAGATAGGCACACAACCTTAGGCTGGGACTGGACTGATCCATAACCACAGTCATGTGAGGGTCAGACAGACAGACAACTCTGCTGAAAAGGAGGAATAGATCTGTGATTGCAGAGTTAACTTACAAGTAGTCTGTAACCTACAGAGAGAAGAGAAGGAGCTTGTTTGCTGTCCAACATCAAGGAATTTAGTATATTGAAACAACAACAGGTTGATTTCAGGCACAAGGAAAATACATTAAAAAAGGAGGGGGGGCATAAGTACTATTTGTATTAAGTTTTCTAAGTCAGTGTTCTATCTGTCCTCTTCTGTACTCTCTTTCCTCCTAAGTCTCTGGAAACACTACCTATTCTTCACCAGTTTGAAGCAGAATCTTTGCTTCCAATACAGGTGTCATAAAACAGTCTCCCAAGGCAGAGGGGCTAAGGAAGTTGAAAGACGCTGCATGGAGGTAGAAATAAAACCACAGCAGCTGGACGTGCAAGAGGAATTACACAGCAAGCCCTTCTTTCTGCCACTCTCCTAGCATATGAAAGGGGATGGCTACTGAAGGCTATTGCCACCTGCACATGAAATAGTTTACTGAGCATTTCAGGGCTCGTTCAGAATTAAGCACATATCACTGGCTGGAGAGGTAGGTGAACATTGAGAACTCTCATGCCACAAGGCTTTTCAGAGAGCAGCAGAAGCGGCATCTGCAGAGAAGAACGTGGGCCAGGACAGTGACAGCAAAGCAGACAGAGACGGTGCTGTCACCAAGAAGAAAAACAGTCCCACAGTACCTGTACAAGAAGAGCAGAGCAGATCCAGCAGCTGCTGCAAGGGTGAGCCCAGTGATTTCCAAGACCCCACTGCAATGAGGCAGGCCCAAGGTCACACCAGGCCAGGCGTGAGGTAGCTCAGGAAAAGGCAAGGCCTTGTGCTTAAAGGCAGCTCCTAAGGCAAAACAGAAAAGGCCCAGGTGAAACTTCTCACATCTTGGCTATTTCCTAGCAGCCTAATGCAAGGTCACACAGCTGCACCACATCAGAGCTGGCCTGATGTACAGGCAGGCAGCCAAACCCTGAGGGCAGGGAGAAGAGGTTGCACAGTCTGTTGGTGCACTTGAGACTCTAATATTTAGTCTTACCACTCAATTTGTCCTACTGATCACAAACAGATGAGGACTCAACCCAATCTGCTTGGATAGTAGGACTCATTCTCCAAAATACGGGTAGACTAGAAATGATCAACAGAGGTAGGAAAAAGTGCTTCTTGAACTGCACTATTAGAAACATGGACCCTCAGCTCAAGGGTCTGACTAGAAGAAAAGTCAAATTCAGCAGGTCAGCCAAAAGTAGTGGGGAGAAAAACCACACTATGGGCTTCCTCTGGTCAAAAGGGTATGACCTGGAGTCAGTCTTGCTACTCTTGCCATTTCATATTCAATTATGAAATTATTAGCATAAATTTTGAGAGTAATATTTACCTGCAGTTCTGGAAAGTTTATATTCCCTGTCCTGCTAGGATTACAGTTGTTCTTAACTGGACTCCAAACCTACTTGTTTGTCCCTATCAGTGAATATAGGAATAGTGCAGGTTAACGCTGGTGATAGAGATACTGAGGTGTAGTCCTGGAACGCTACTGACGGCAACTGCTGGATCCAGTTCACGGGTGATACCTCAAAGGTGTAGCACATCCCAGAAGTTAGATGACACTGCTGGAACTCTTTGGCTGTCAGGTGTTAAAGAAATTCCTCACATAACAGCCAGAGTATTGTGAGATATAGTTGAGAGGAGCTGAGAGTCTTCAAAGACACTCCACGTTTGGACTTTGGCAGTGGATGTGATGCAGGGAGGTGTGTACGAGAACGTGTACTTGGTGGGAAATTGCTTCAGTGTTATTTCGGTTTGTTGGCTTGGTTCAGCACATAAGGTGTTTTTGGCAGTAAGCTGAAGAAGGAATTGGGCATTTTACAGGCAATACACATGTAGGCTGACAGTGAGAATGAAGGTGTTGTGTTATGAAATTAAGTCAGGTGAGGGATTCAGTGTGTGCAGGGAGTTATTGTCCAGAGATGGCACAGTGAGTACTTGCTGGGAGGTCAAAAGGGAGAGGGGGGTGTTGTAGGCTAATATGGGAGATGCACTAAGTGAGCACACAGAGGGTTGCACGTGGGGTGTGTAAAAACAGTGTCAGGTGAGGAATGAGCCGTACAGCTTGGTGAGGACCAGAAGTGCTAAATGTGTACTTGGAGGCAAGACCCAAATTCTAAATGTCACGCTTGTTTTGCGTTGGGGTGGGAAGCTGGGGGATTCTTGGAGAGAACAAGGAACGGAAAGACACAGGTGGAACTCCTGTTTAGCTGAACAGAGAGAGGGACAAAAGGCCAAACGGAGAGGCAGAGAGAGGGCTGCCTCGATGTCTGTGTTGCCACACAGCATCTAGAGGTGCGTGGAATGGACTCAGCGACGCTTACAGTGGATGAGAAGTTCCCTCCACTCGTCCCCAGTGATCTAAAATCTGGTAAAAGTAAAAAATCCCTCCCATGCCCACATTGTGGTCCATACCTGCCTCATGGATTCCCTGCAGGGCCACACGCTGGGGTCTCCAGAGTGCTGGCATGGACAGAACGCTCGTGACAAACTTCTGTGCACGCAGGCAGCTGGTGGTGTCGGCAGAGACACACGGGCGCCTCAGAGAAGGGTGCGCTCTGCAGCTCCCGCCGGGCCGGTCTCCCGAGAAGGCACACACGCGGCACTTGCTCCACGCTGGGTCACGGCGGGGCGGGGGGGGCAGCTGGTTACCCCAGAGCCTCAAACCCTGGCGGAAGCCTCGAGCATTTGGCAGCCCTGGGCTGAGGCTTCCAGGGCGGCACGAGGCGGAGGCGGGGTCCGGCTCTGGGGTCCGGCTCTTGGGCCCGAGGGGTGAGCGAAGGCGCCGGGAGCAGCCCGCGAGCCCCGGCGGCCTCAGGCCCGCAGCGGGGGCACGGGCGGAGCGGCCGCTAGAGGGCGCCGCGCCTCCCCTCCGCCCCGCGCCGCGGGATGGGCCCCCCGCTGCGGGCAGGGAAGCGGCCCGGCCGCGCATGCGCGGTGCCGGGCGCCAGACGGCAGCGGCGATGGCTCCGCGGTGACGGTGGGATCTAACGGTCGCTACTGACACCGCGGCGCGGATCGGCGGCGGGACCCGGCCCCGCGAGCGGCGCGCGCGCCCCGCGCCA
>WBNH01011857.1:235717-325434 GCA_013401255.1 Urocolius indicus
GCGCGGCCCCTCTGACAGGGCCGCCGCGGCCTCCGCGCTGCCGCCGCCGCCGCGCGGCTCCAGGTGGCCCCGGACCAAGGTGACACCCGGCCTGCCCCCGCCCCGGGGCCACCTGCCCCCTCGGCCGGCACGGGCTCGGCGCCGCGCTTTCTTCTCACCCCGGAGCCGGCGGCGTGCGAGCGGCTGCGATGAACCCGGTGAATGCCACTGCTCTCTACGTTTCAGCGAGCCGCCTGGTGCTCAACTACGACCCTGGGGATCCCCAGTCCTTCTCAGAGATTAACAAGCTCCTGCCGTACTTCAGGCAGTCCCTCTCCTGCTGCGTTTGCGGTGAGGATCTTTCTTTTGTTCCCTGCACAATAAGCGCCCTCCCCGTCCCTCCCCGGGGCTCTGGGCACGGCGCTGCCCCGGCACGGCCGCCCGACGGAAGGCGGCGGTGGGGCTCCTCCCGGCCCGGCAGCCGGGCTCCCGCAGAGGAGGCGGCCCGGGAGGCTCGGCCGGGCCTTTGGCCGCGTAGCCCCCCGCAGCCGCGGAGTCGCCGGCCTGGCCGGCGGGGGCGCGGCGGCGGAGCGCACATGGGCGGGGGCGCGGGGGGGAGGTGGGTCTGCGAGCTGGGGAACGCGGAGTACATAGAAGCGTTCTTCGGCAGAAACCCGCTCCCGCTTGCAAAGAGCGGCCCGAAGCGGGAGGAGATCTGGGGGCAATATTGGTCAAAGGGAGAGAAGGGCGCTAGGAGTCTGCCCAGTCCACGGCCGGGCGAGCTGCACGGCAGGAATCGGTTGGTTTTGGTGAGACAGCGTGTTGGGTTTGGTTTGTTTTTTTTTCCCGAAATGCAACACTTTATTATGGGCGCTTTATTTCATAGAGAGTACGGTAGCTATTAGTGGTTATTGGGATACCCTGGGATAATGGGGTTAATTGCGTTAAAAAAAAGGATGACTAAGAGCAACTGTGGTGAAAGATATTCAAAGTAATATATATAAACCATAGAGGCGGGGAAGTGAGAACTTAAATACCTTCTTTTTTTTTTCCCCCCCGTCCTTGCAATGTAAAGAGAAAAAAAAGCGCAATTCAGATTGAAAGCCAGGAGTGTATAGCACACAGAAACAATATTTGAAATTTTTTTCTTTGCTTTTGTGCATAGCAGATAATTATTCTATAATAATAATTACCATAAAAAGCAAATAAGCTGAAAGTCTGCTAAGATTTTCCTCTTCCCAGCAAAGAGCTTTCTGCATTTGAGGGGAAAGGCAGGAATCTACAATTTCAGTATCGCGTTCTGCTCTGTTTGTGAAGTGAGGGCACACGTCTGTTCCTGGTAGGAAGCTCTGGTTTAAGCTGTCAGCCTTTCTTAAACTTTCTTTTAGAGCCTTAGTCAGTGTTGGGAAAGGGTGGCTGAACTGTTAGACCTCGCAGTTGATTAATTTTGTTAATTTTTCCACCTCTGGTAGATCTAAGGCCTGGCCCTGTGTGTGTTTATGTTTTCCTAACAGTGGATTTCTCCATAGCCCTTACATGTGTTTAGCTTTACTAACGTGCATGGTCGCACAAAGATTTAATGGAATGACTACACAAAGATTTACATGGAATTACAGAGGTTTATCAAGTTAAATCCCGGTCTTGTAAATAAACAAAATAGTTCAACTGTTGAGGCTGCTGAACTAGTGTTGGGTGCTTCCTATCCTGCAGCTATTGGCTCCTCCCACTTAAAGTCTTAGAAAATAGAGATGTGTTTGTGCTGGGAAAGAGGGAGCCTGTTCCCAGGATCACTGCAGCGTCATTTCCTGAAATAATTTGTCTAAAGTTTTGTTGGGTTTTTTTCTCACATAACCCTGATGTCAGTATTGTGCACCTCTGCTCCTTAGCCCTTATTACTTCAGGCCCTGGTAATTCCAATCCCTAACTACTTTTTTTTTTTTTTTTCCCACAAATCCATCTTACCTTCAGTCAATCCCCAGACTGCTTTTGCCTAAAAACATGCTAATATTTTTCTGATTTGTTAAAAATGATTTTTTAAGTAAGGTATTTACATAGTGACTACGTGTTCCTCACCACTGTGCTGTCTGGCCCCTCCACTTTGGGACTGGTTTTCTGAAATGTGTTCTTTGTTCTCCTAGCCTTGACTTCTTCCCTTCTTGGCCTTTTTGCAATCTTATTTTTACACTCTGTGCTATTGAAATCATCTATCTTTAATTTGTCCCTGCCCAGATTCCTGGGCTGTTTTCCTTCCCCCTCTTCAGCTTTTCTTGCTTGGCTTTTCTGTCAGTCTCCATTTGGTAGAGCAAACCATGCTTTTTAGTGTGTTTTCTTCTACTGACCTGTATCTCCATGGATATTCCTTCTTACAGGCTACTTCTTGACAGGTCCACTTTCTCACTCCATCCCTTGTTTTCTTTTAACTTTAAGGTTATTGCCTTGGCTTACTTATTTTTTTTTTTCCTACTTGTGGCTGGCTTCCAGATAACTGTAGCTGCTGTTTGTGTCAAGTAGGTTGTTTACTGAGTGATTCCCTGGTATTATCTCTGTGTCTTGGGCTTCGGTTTGTGGCGTGGGGGCACACAGAGGCCTCGGTAAATACCAGGTGCTTTGTGAAGCCATCTAGTAAAATGCAGTTTCTGCCTTGCAGAGCTGGTAAAGCGTCTTTTCTTGAACCTGCAGGTAGTTAGTCACGGGAGAGTGGTCCTGCCCCATACAAAACTGTCCTCTCCGGTGTTGCCCAGCTGTCATAAATCTTCAGCTCAGACTGGTAAAGGCAGAATGACCATCTTTTTCTGGCTTGCTTTTTGTGTTCTTATTCTCCTTCTGTCATGAGTGAATATTGGTGCCTCCTCTCTCTTTTTGGCCCTTTGACATTGCTTTGTTATTTTATAGTACTTTTTTTCTCTTGAGCACATTGGTGCTCAGAACTATTATATATGTTCAGCATATTTAAGGTCATTCAGAGCCTATCCAACTGTCAAACCCCTTTTAACTTTGGTGTTTTAAAATATAAACTTCTAAGTGCTGAGGTAAAGATGAATTTGAGATGTCATAATCAGAAGAATGAGTGGTGCAACCACGCAGAACTTAGCTTCATGTTTGTCTGTCTAAACCGTGAGATCCATCTGGCTGGGTATGGGTTCCTCTACATGGAACTCTTGCACAGGCCTTAGAATGCAGTCTTGACTGTAAGTGTTTAA
The DNA here is from genome assembly GCA_013401255.1 of Urocolius indicus. Lineage (NCBI taxonomy): Eukaryota > Metazoa > Chordata > Aves > Coliiformes > Coliidae > Urocolius > Urocolius indicus. The sequence continues at coordinate 238,897 of WBNH01011857.1, forward strand.
AAACTGATGCTGCTTTGGATGAATTATCAGTAAGGCATAAAAAGCCCCGCACTTGGTTAAAGTCTCAAGTGTTTGGACTCATAGGACTTGCCTTGGGAAATGACTCCTCAAATTAGTGCCCCTGATGTCATCAGCCTTTCCTCAGTGTTTAATCTCTCTGCATGTATTTTGTAATGCTTTATTATGCTGTAGGTATTAATTCTCCAGTCAAGGCTGTCCCTTTAATTTTAGATAATTGTTTTTAGAAGAAATTACTGACAGCTACATAAATCAGCTAACCTCATTGTGCTTTCACTATTTTCTCAGTTCACTAGACGTTAAGCCAATTCATTTTCCTTTACTCTCATAGTCTTCTACAGCAGCTCCCATAGCAGGGGTGGCAGAAGCTTTTGGACCCACATAGTTATGAAATTCTAATTAAAGCTCTGATTTTAGATTCAAATTGGCACACATGAAGTTCCAGCAGTAGAAAGGCAGCATGTAAACACAGTATGCCATTGTAAGTCAACTAAATCTGCTCTAGCTGGATTTGAGGTCTCTGTCTTTCCTAACGGGTTAGAGCGGTTCAATTACGCTGATGCGACTGCAGTGTGTGTTTCTAGGATTTAAGTGTGATGATGTGATAGTTTCCTAGATGGTGTTGTAGGTAATGCATCATCCTTTTACAGGAATCTATTAAATGGTATTTCCTAGAGCTTTTAAAACTTACAAGTTTAGGCAGGAAGGTGGGAGCCGTCTGTGTTTTGAGGGAGTGAAATGTGAGTTTCGGGCTCTGGACTACAGTGATTATTACAAAATTGCATGTTAACACCACATTTCATTTAAAAATATGCAGCAAACTTCTGTGTTGTACTGCCTGTTTCGATAAAAATCATAAGTGCCTTTCTCTTCATCTGTAAGTCATTGAGAGGTTCACTTGGCTTTTCAGCATCAGCAGCCGTTTTTGAAATTCAATTCAAATGCTTGTGAGAGACAGATTGCCAGCTTTTTAACTGTGGAAAACTTCATCCCAGCCTCTGAATGAGATCTCAAAGGTGTGTGAAAGATCATTAATTGGCAATTTAGAATGTGAAAGTACTTTAAAGTTTCTGTGGCTTTAGGACAACGCTCTCCCTTTGGCCAGGAACACAGCTGTAGCTTGCGGTGTAGAAATATGGGAGAAGAACACGGTTCTTGCTTTAAACATCCTGCAATCTAAGTAAGGGGATGTGAGACAGCATGTGCTTAAGAGAGATTGAGGGGTGGGAAGGAACAAAGAAACAAACTGATAGAACTGACTGGTACCTTTATACAGCTCCTGTCCAGCATTTTGAGATGGTTTTATTTACAGAGTTTGAAGGCCAAATGGTAAAGTGGCATCATGGAGGCAACTCCCACACATGGGAAACAGCATGGATTGCCAAAAAGTTAAACAAAAATGGATGACTTGTTGTTTTCCCATATAAAGGTTATTGTAGGGGTGTTATTTCCCTACTGGTGAAAGGCTGAGGGAGCTGGGGCTCTTCAGCTTGGAGGAGACTGAGAGGTTACCTCATTAATGTTTACAAATACATAAAGGCTGGGTGTCAGGAGGACGGAGCCAGGCTGTGCTCAGTGATAGTACAAGCTGGAACATAAGAGGTTCCAAAGAAACACAAGGAAAAACTTCTTCCCTAGACCCGCCTGGACATGTTTCTGTGTGACCTGATCTAGGTGGACCTGCTTCTGCAGGGGGGGTTGGACTGGAGGATCTTTAAAGGTCCTTTCCAACCCCCACCATTCTATGCAGCACTTACGTGATGTTGTTTACAGAAGAGAAGGTAGTTGGGTGCCACCTAAATAGATTAAACTTTCTAGGAAATTTCAGTTTCTGGTCAGGGAGATGGAGGAAGACAGAAAGAAAAAAAAATCCCACTACTAATAAAACTGAATTATATGCATGTTAGTGGATTTTCTTTTTGGCATATGAGCCGTAACTAAATGTGTTAAGCCTGGGTACCAGTGTTTTAAAGTGAAAAAGCATATTTAAGTTCTGTGATGGAGAAGTTTAGCCTAGACCTCTNAATGGTAAAGTGGCATCATGGAGGCAACTCCCACACATGGGAAACAGCATGGATTGCCAAAAAGTTAAACAAAAATGGATGACTTGTTGTTTTCCCATATAAAGGTTATTGTAGGGGTGTTATTTCCCTACTGGTGAAAGGCTGAGGGAGCTGGGGCTCTATCCCACTACTAATAAAACTGAATTATATGCATGTTAGTGGATTTTCTTTTTGGCATATGAGCCGTAACTAAATGTGTTAAGCCTGGGTACCAGTGTTTTAAAGTGAAAAAGCATATTTAAGTTCTGTGATGGAGAAGTTTAGCCTAGACCTCTCGTTCCTTGTCCATTCTCCCTGGATTTGGTGAATGAAGAACTGATTCGTGCTCTGTGCTACCAGATCAGAGTTGCTTTCTATGTTAGAAAAGTGATGTGGATTGGTACTTTTTTTATAAAGGCATTTTTTCATTGAAATTTTCTTTTTTCCTCCATTTTCAATGATGAGAAATGCTGTCCAGCTATCATACGTTGGTAGTTTTTTTAAGTGTGCCGTTTTCCCCTTTAAAATCATGTGAATGGTGGTCAAAGTGCTTCTGAATAATGTGCAAAATAACCAGCATCTCTGAAACAACTGCTGGGGAGCTTGGGCTACAGGACTAAGTACCTATCAAATACCTTCTGCTGCAGGTATTCTTTTTATTCTTGTTTTTTTTTTGGTTTTTTTTTTGGAGATAACCAGCATGGGCAATTGTCTATAAAATGCCTACTCGTACATCTCTGAATGCACCAATTTTTAGCCAACAACACATTGGATGATTTCTCTTCCTCTTAAAATCTCCTGATTTAAATTCACTGCTTCCTTTTCCTGTTTTCAAATGCTGCATGTGACTCCTGGGAGAACTGCTTTGTCAAGGTTGCCTCTATTGTACTGCATACATACATTTTGGTAACATGAAGTTCTACCAGTTGAACTTCAATTGGTTTCTAAACTTAAAAATACTCCTCTTAGAATGCAACTGAGGAGTAAGGAGAGAAGTAACTGTGGTTTCCACTGAAGCAGCGGGTTGATAGTAGGCTTCAAAGGAAGGTTGCAAAGTGAAGACTGCAGCACTGTCTCCTGATGTGATCTGAGACAAGAGCATGTTTCTCCTGGAGATGGTGGATGAGTTTTGATGGTTGCCTGAGGATGTTGATTAAACCAATTGTGTTTCAAAGTGTTTGAAGAAAAGTTAATGTGTTGCATCTTTATTGGGACAACTTAGTTGTCTGGGTCTATGGGCATAGCACCTTCAAACAGGTTTCTTTGGGTTTGTTTCCTTAGGATGTCATGATTTACAGATTAGGTTGACTGAATATGGACTAAGCAGTTGCTGGATATTTCATTGGAGTTCTTTGTGAGGCCAGAAAAGATTCTTTGCATCTACTGTATGACCTGAGAAATAACCCACAGCACAACCTTTCATGATTACTCCAAGGTACACTTGGTTACTCCCGGTAGTAATGATTTCCCTCCTCCTCTGGAGGAATTCACTTTAAAGTCCTGCAGTGGTGTAATTTGTTATTCTCCGTCTCCTGAGCCTTGAAGACCCAGCCCAGGGCTTGCTCCTTCTCCAGTGGCCTTCAAGAGCACAGTTTACTTTAAGATTGCACAGTTAGTCTGGATGGTGAAAGCATTTTTGTTTGGCGGGAATGGCTTTTGCATGACTTTTTTTGTTTGTTCAGGGAATGCCATCAACTTGATCTGTAACTTGCAAAGCAAGTTTTAACTCTTACAGGTGTTTACAAGTGCAGAACACTAACTTTGACATAGGGCTTGGTAAAATATGTTCTGTTGTTTCTTACGCAGGGGGTGGAGCCAAGAGAACAAAGCAGACCCTTCTACAGTTAAAGTGCAATTTGTTGTCATGTGTCTGTTGTAGGGTTTTTTTTTCCTTGAACTTTAGCAAAAGAGGTTGACCGTATTTCTTCAAATATGCAGAAAAATAGTCTAACTGTATTCTTACTCTGGTTAATTTGAGTTCCCATGGTGTTCAGACAAAAATAGTGCAGTTTTTATTTTTCCAAAGAGTTATACAATCATTACTTCTTTAGTTCTGCCTATATGAGGGTAATAATTTCTGTAGCTAATATTTTTTCATAGTTGTTTGTTGATGGAGGATGCTCAGAAATATTCAGCAGCCAGCAGAATGCCTTCACAATTTTATCAGAGAAGTTTGGGTTTGTTTTGGGGAGGGGGGTTAATGGTTTCTTGTGTTTCTGCTTCACCTGATGGGGCATCTGTCAATGCTTGTGAATGTCTGTGTGCAGCACTGTTGTAGCTGTGGTGATCTAAGAGCAAGATGGTACTTTCAGGAAGAAATACTATTATTTACTGCCCTTATTTTTAATTCACATTTTGGAGTGAATAAAACTACTTTCTGTCTGCAAAACCTTGTTTCATAAAAACCATTAAAGACTAAGTGCATTTGTAGCGTTGTTGTTCTGAGCTCCTCTTACTTACAGCCCACGTTTTGTAGATACAGGTTCAAAGTTCTGTGTTGTGCCTCTCAACCAAGAGTGTGGTCACCACCGATGCTGATCTGGCTTCCAGAGGCTGGGAAGCGGGTGTGGGCTCTGCCAGGTGATCCACAACATTTCTGCAGGAGAAGCTGCCAAATGTTTTTTTTCTAAAAGAGGACAGTTGGTCAGGGCAGGGGTAGGACAAATCTCTGTCGGGTGATTCTGCCTCTTGACTTGGGTGCAGGTGTGTGAAAGGTATGAGCCAGGCTGTGGTTCAGGCCCACCCTCTGAAGCGGACAGTTGGGAAGGGGATTCCGTTGTCTTACGCTTGGCAGTTGTCCTTTGCACTAACCTCTATTGGAATTTCTTTGGTTTTGAATGTGTTTAGTTCTCTTGCAGTTAAGCATCCAGATCTTGCCCCAATACAAAACAGATCTGACACATTTGTTTTCTTTTTCTGCAGATGGTTACCAGACTTTTTCATTACTTACCATGTATCTGGTCACGGGAATGCAACCGAGGGTTAAAGACTCCTTTGACAGAAACGTGTTGGAGATTAATCCCGGTGACAGATTTCTTTCTACTTGTAACAAAATCTGGGTTTTCTTTTTTCTAGTTTACTTCATCAAATTAAGTTTTAATAGTTAAATCATTCATCGTGTTTCAGTAGTCTTTTCCAAGGGCACCGAATTACTTGTGTTTAGCACCTTTTCTAGGGTATTATCTTTCTGCCTTTGCCGAGGAGAGATGAGAATGGAAGGAGGTGACCTGTTTCCATTCAGGTCTGTGTTCTCCATGAATTTCATCCCCTTGGAGCACATTTGCTGGGAATCAAAAGGATCATTAGGTGCATATTCCTAATTCTTCTCCTGCCTTTGGTCTGGGAGATGGGATTTGCAGATGCTTCTCTTCCTGCAACTGTGAAGTAATGCTCATTAAGGAACACAATAGGAAGTATTCCTTGTGGTTTAAGTGACCTCTCTCCTGGTGAAGCCTTTCCAGGACAGCTGTGGTATTTTGTAAATACTGTATTAAAAGCATTTCCTCTGTATGTACTGCTTCTTAACTGTAAGTGCTCATGTAGATATTTAGTACCCCTTTCTGAAAGCAGGACAGTGAAGAGCTAAGGTGGTTTAGGGAAAGCCTCTTATTGGAAGGTTTGTAAGAAGCCGATTTTAGTTTTGGTATATTAATATGCCCCTTGTGAGAGAGGGTGGGAAAAAAAAGAGGGAAAGTTTAGTAATACCAAGCTCTTCAGGGTAGTAAAAATGAAGGTCTGCGTGGAGTAATTGTGGAAGGATCTTACAGAGATAAGTGACTGAGCACTAAAATGATAAACACAGGGAAGATACTAACTTCTCAGTATTCTTATACCTCACTGTTCTATATAAATGTGTCCAACATACAGAAGGGGGTAACACTGACGGCTTCCAGGCAAAGGTGAGCTCTTGGCCTTGCAATAGAAAACTCCATGAGAAAATCGGCTCAGTACTGACTATCAATCCAAAAAACAAATACTAAAAATGAGGACCACGGTAGCAGAGAATAAAGTGTAGAACTTGATGGTGCTGGATAAAGCTGTGGTTCACCTGTGTCTTACGTTGTTGCGGTTGGGGTCCCCTCATCTCAAAGACCAGCTGCGGAAGAGTTAGGGGAAGAGTGGTCCAATGTAAGGAACAACTTCTGTACAGCCTGGAACAGAGACAGCTTGGAGGGTTATGTGGTATATGTCTGTAAAACCATGAGCATTGTGGAAGAGGCAACACAAGAACCAGATTGTCAAGCAAAACTAGTAAGAGTTGTGTTCAAAATTCAGGAGGTTATCCTCAGCACAAGGGATAGTTGACCAGGAACTTCTTGTCAAAGCCTGTTGTGACCGATTATATTTCAAATAGCTAAAGAGGAGATGAAGGAAGCCTAAGGAGAGAATGAGGGTTACAGAGGTCATAGAAACCTCATCTCCCCTGAGAAGTATCTCAGATAATAATGGTTAAAAAACTGGGCACGTATTGAGAGCTTGCTTGCCTTGTCTTACTCTATGCTCTAAGCATCTGCTCTTGGCCACTGGTGAGACAGCCCATGGGGCTAGATGGATCTTTGGTTTAGCTCAGTATGGTGGTTATTGGGAGTTTGAGGAGGGGCTAGGTAACATCTTGGAGTAATTCTTGACTTTATTTTCACGGTGGATTTCATAATCTGAGAAGATCTGGTAATTTGCAGCATCAAAGGAGTGTTATGCCTCAGAAGCCTGTGCAGTCCAGTGGTTAGGAACATGTCAGGGTTTAGTACCTCCCGACTCTGGCTAGCAGCTCAGCTGTTGTCTTTCTGGGACAGTGTTGCTGGCTTCATACCATTCCCTGAATATTGAAAGTAATGAAACTTGTCTCTGAATCTGAATCTCATGGTTGGCTTTTTTTAGCTTAACGATACTAGAGCTGAAGGGGAGTGATAGGTGCCACAGAATCCATATGAGAGAGAAGCTCTGACTGAAGAATGAATATTCAATGAGATATGAGCTCAAGTTGAAAATATTCCCACAGCTCAGGCATTCCTAATGTCTCTCTCGTGTAGGTTGCCTGGCATTTATGGAGAGTAGAACTCGCTCAGTTCTTCCCTTCAGTGAGAGCGTGTCAAGTGCTTTATCTCGTCTGTCCATCTGCTTTTTTTCCTGAAAACTTCTGGAAATTTACATTTTTTCAGTATCCTCTTTTAGCATTTGTGCCCGTTCAACAGCTTCAGCCAAATTTATTTTGGGAGGAAAAAAACCCTCACAGTTTGTGATAACTTCTTAAAAAATCTAGTTCAAAGTTAAATTTGTATATTGTTGATTTGGTTCCATCCTGAAGTGTTTTAGTGCTTCCCAGTCTGTAAAGCATTGATTGTCCTAACTCATGAGTTGCAAAGAGAGGCTAAAGATGGACCGAGAAGCACACCCAACTGCTTGCTTTCGTTGGGTGTTAATGCTGGGCAGCTCTTAATCCTGCAAGCACTGGGGATGCTTGTAGTTGCACCATGGCTCCTCGAGTCTCACAGCATTTTGACCCCTGCACTGGTCCTGGGATGGCTTTCTACCTGTCCCTTGGAAACACTCTATATCCAGAAGGGACCATTGTGTGCCACCCTCCAACTTTACAAAACAGTCCTGTTTTCTCTTGATTTATTACAAGAATACTACCTAATGATGACTTAAACACTGAGTCTTGTTACTTGTTGTTCCAAAACCCGTTCACATCAAGCTGCTTTTCCTGAAGGATGGCAGAAGCAGAGGGCTGGAGCAGCCCTTTGCCAGAGGGCTTGGATTTCAAAGGGAAAATGGGAATGACTGTGTTCATGCAGATTTCCTACTTAGACACCATCAAAAAAGTTTAATTTTGCAAAGCAGTTAGAATAGTGAAAAGTAGGAGGGTCAGGTTAGAAGACGGAGTGGAGCATTTTGACAGAAGCTACAGCATGAGGGATAAGTTTCATACAGTAAGTGCTACTGCAGCTGAGGTTAGTGTAGTGTGTGCTCTTGCACCTCAGGGACTGGCTTCTCAACTAAGGTAGTACAAGGCGCAAAAGTTGGGCTTTAATACTTATTAACTTGTTCTACTCAGTGAAGTCCAGTTTGTTCCAGCCTTTCAAAGCACCATCACGAGAACGGGTTATGGGCAGGCCGCGTGATTAAAGTTTCCCTGGGCAAGTGAGTTATGACAGAAGAGCATCTTTGTTACAGGTTGGAAATGTGTCTGAATATACACGCTTCATTTTATTCCTTTCTTTGTAGCTGCATCTTTTTCCTTTGGGAAATGGTGAGAGTTTACTGACAGTTGTAACTCACCCGACAAAGGCTCCTTGTGGGGACAAAGGTCTGAGCAAAGCTGAAACCTGCTGCTTGGAAAGGAGGGCAGACCTCTTATTGTAGGTGACTGTAGGTCCTCTGAAATTTCATTTAGGTGTTAGACTTATCTTTCTGGCCTAGAGCTGGCTAGACATAGCAAAGCAAAACTGTCCTTTTGTGGCTATAGTTACTAGTAGGAATAGCTCTGTGCAGAATTATCTCTGTTCTGTCACATTTTTATCTTTAAGCATTTGTTGTTGAGAGAAAACAACATTCCTCCAGGTTTTTACAGCTCAGAGATCTGGAGGTGTAACCTTGTGGACTGTCAGTACTGGCTCTCTCAGACTCTGGTGATTCCTTCACCAACTGGATTTTATTAGTTTTCTATTCTTAACAGTAAAATCTCAGAGAAATCCCTTTCTTTGGACTAAGTTCTTCACTCCTGTGCGGGACATGAGCTGTTGCTGACACTTTAAAGTACTTAAACATCGTGGCTGTGACAGTACCACAGTTTTAAGTGTTATTTCATTGCCCTGTGTGAATTGGAACCTCCACTTGCAGAGCCGCAGCTCCCCAGGATGCATTAACAGTTGCCCTGCTGAAATACATTACTAGGTGGTTTATTCACATGGGATCCATTTAACTATTTTTGTTGCTTGCAGAGTTAAAACCTTTGTGCTTTATTCATGGTGCTGACTGTCACGAATCTAAGTTCTATTTTTAGTTCCAGCTACATGAAAAGTGAAACACAGTCTGCTGTGTCTTCTCTCCTCTCGGGGTTGCTATTTCATCATCTTTACATTCCTTGTAGGGTTTCCCTCTACTCTGTTGCCACTTGTTTTCACTAATATCATTAATAGCTCTGCAGTAGCTCCTTGTGAGAGTTTATTGCTGCATTTTTGGTAAAGTCACAGAAATGTTGTGTGTTTTGTGTTAATGGAAGAAACTTTTGAAGGGGACAAGGGGATGGGTAGAGTTTGAGCTGAGGGTGCTTCTCAGGGCTGCAGCAGCACCACCAGTTAAGGTGTGATGGTTTTCTTCTAATTTTTTTAAGGTGGTTTTAAAACTAGGTCTGGCAGCCACGAAAGCCTGGTGCAGGCTGTTTGGTTGGGTTGTTTTCTTGTGTCTTGTTTTGTACTATCAGAACTTTTCTGATAGTACAAAATTGGATCCCATCCTACCCTGGCAACCTGCTTGGAGCCCAGTATGATGTGTCTCTTGTTTTTTTTTTCCTTAGGAAATTTGCTACAAGACCCTATTGCTCCCACCAACTCCACGTGTCAGCATTATGTCTGCAAAAGCTGTAAAGGCAAGAAGATGATGATGAAACCGTCATGTAGCTGGTGCAAGGACTACGAACAGTTTGAGGAGAATAAGCAGTTAAGCATCTTAGTGAACTGCTATAAGAAACTCTGCGAATACATAACGCAAACTCCGCTGGCCCGAGACATTATCCAGGCAGTCGATTGCTCTGCAGATCTTTTGGCTTTGCTCAAAGATGGATCACCACTCCACGAAGAGACAGAAAAACCTTCTGATACGGCCTTGGCTTTGTGTTTGACACATTCTCCAGTACCTTCCACCTCAGAACTCACAGCTGACCCTCCAGCTAGTTTCACATCAATCCCTGAAAGCACACACAACATTGATATTAGAGGTTCTGTTATCAACGGGTTGCCCAATTGTAATGGGCTTTCGGTAGATAAACTGGGAGTGAATATTTCTTCTCCCGAACACACAAACACAATTGATGTCTGTAGTACTGGAGAGTATATAAAAACTGAAGATCTCTCGGGCAGCCTGCAGCCTGTGTGCGACACGGTTTCCACGAGTGACCTGTGCACGACAGGCATTGACATCTGCAGTTTCAGTGAAGACATAAAACCGGGTGGCTCGTTGCTCCTCAGCGTGGAGGAAGTTCTCCGCAGCCTAGAGACCGTTTCAAACACTGAAGTCTGTGATTCTAATTTGCAGCCCAGCTTGGAAGCAAACATGACTAACGGCCCTTTCCTGCAGCTTTCTCCCCCACCTCTTAGCCATAACATTTTCATGCCCACAGATGCTTCTCCTCACGGCATCTCCTGCACGGCGGCGACGCCCAAGGTTGTCAAGTTAAACAGAAAGCGATCTCGGTCAGAAAGCGACAGCGAGAAGGTTCAGCCTCTGCCCATTTCCAGCATCATCTGTGGCCCAACACTGGGAGCGTCGGCTCCTGTGACAGTGAAACAGGAGAATAAAATGTCTTTGCAGCCTATCGCGACTGTCCCCAATGGAGGCACGACTCCCAAAATCAGCAAAACCGTGCTCCTGTCTAACAAGAGCATGAAAAAGAATTTAGAACACGCCCCTAAGAAATCTCACCCGAAAGCCAAACCGGGGGTGCTGAAAACGAAAGACAAAGCAAAGGAGAAAGTTCCCAGCAGTAACGTCATGCCAGGAAGCCCGACAAAAACTGTGTATAAAAAGCCCCAAGAAAAGAAAGGGTGTAAATGTGGTCGTGCCACCCAAAATCCAAGTGTTCTTACGTGCCGCGGCCAGCGCTGCCCTTGCTACTCCAACCGCAAAGCCTGCCTTGACTGCATATGCCGCGGCTGCCAAAACTCCTACATGGCCAACGGGGAGAAGAAGCTGGAGGCGTTTGCAGTGCCAGAAAAGGCCCTGGAGCAGACTCGGCTGACGTTGGGCATTAATGTGACGAGCATTGCGGTGCGCAATGCCAGCACAAGCACCAGTGTAATCAATGTGACAGGGTCACCAGTAACGACGTTTTTAGCTGCCAGTACACATGACGATAAAAGTTTGGATGAAGCTATAGACATGAGATATGACTGTTGAGTCTTTTCTTTCTTTTTCCCTGCCAAGCAGTAGGGGAACTGCTACAGTTTTAAGGCAGCTATGGTTCTGTTTAACTTGCTGGAGCTCCTGCGTTTAGATCACTTGTATCAAGTGTTTTTCATTGCTATGTTATGTGTATTAGTGTCTGGGAAATAGTTGCAGATAATGGAGGAGTTACCCTAAAACTGTTTTAGTTCTTACAGCACCTCATAGTTTGAGATCAATTGCTGATGTAAATGATTTTATCACGAGATCTTTGGCAAGGAATATCTTAACCTCATTGTACTTGGTCATGCTTTGTGCTCAGTCAAAGCTTCCACTTGAGTGCAGGGAAGTGGTTTCTAGTTGGTCCATCTGAACTGTGCCAGGTTATGGTGCAGAAGAGTCACTGTCGATTTCCTGCAGTCACCACCACTAGCGAATCGGCCGGTATTCCTGCAGGAAATGCAGCCTCGAACTAGAGAACAGTCTGAAGGTGGCAGGCAATGTCTGCCTGTGCAAGCTGGTTACCTGCTCTGTGGAACAGCTTCAAAATACACAGTACCATTAACTACACTGAGGCAGCTAACAGCCCCAAAAGCAGCTCAGCCTCTAGACAAGGCTCAGGAAGATCAGTTGGCTACTGCTGACTCAGATACACCATTCCCATTAATAACATGATTGATTTCTTTGTTTCCTTGACAGTTTCACAGGTCACGTTCCTGACCCGTAACACTCGACATGCCAGTGCCATTTGTTTGATGTGTTAAAGTTTTGACCAGGGTGAAAAAATTACTTGGACATAGGGCCTGAGTTTTCTTACCACCATTGTCTCCTTACGGCCACCACCACCTCTTCTTGTTTGTTTGGGTTTTTTTTTGTTGGAGTTCCTGCTGTTCCTCCTAGACAAGAGAAGGGGCTTTGTGGCTTACAGACAGTCCTCGGCTGATTTCCACTCCCTGCTGCCAGTCTGTGCCTGAGACACACCGAGACTTCCAAAGCAGTTAACAGCACTGGGGAGTGTGTGTGTATGACTCAGACTTGGGCCCATCCCCTTGAGGGTGATCCTTTGCTGATGGGCATCTTTCAGCAGGGGCAGAGGACAGACCACTGTCTGTGGTCAACAATGCCTTGGATGTTTGTTAGAATAAGCTGTATAGCTCCAAGCAGAATTCATCTCATGGTTCCTCTAACATCTTGGGCGTAGCTTTTGAAGGTACTTTGTCAGCCTGGGCTGAAAGGGCCCAAAATGGCAAAAATAACACAAGAGTTGTCCAGGAGCTTATCTCGGGAGGTGTTAAAGTGCAGGTGTCTTTGGAGGAGTTCAGCATTGGGCAAAACTGGTTTATTTTGGAGCAGTCCCAGCTGAGTCCAAGCAGAAGATCCGGGTCCTACCCTTAAGGCTTTGTTGGCACCCTAAAAAAGTTGAGTTTATCTGTGAAAGCAGAAATGTGTCCTCTTTGAACAGTCCAGCACAAATTCACCATGGGCTGCCTAGAACACAAATGATTCTGATTTTCAAGGCAGTTCCAGCATGTCCAGCAGCCTGAGTTTCCCGAGTTCCTGTTCCCCTCCTCACCTGCCCGGTGAGCCCCACGGTGCGCCCTGGCCTGACGTTAGGTGTCTGTCTCTTGATTTGGCACAAAGCATGTACAATGATGGTTCCTCACCTAAGAAATAAGCAAAAACCTTTGGACACAAATGGCACCTCCTTTTGTTTTGTAGTGTACCATGGTGTCATTTTCTGTGAATGTGGTCGGATCTTTTTGTTGGTTTTGGTTTGTTTCTCCCCCCGTCTTTTTTGTGGGGTGGGTAGGGTGGGGGGTTAAAGCCATAGGAAGAAAAATGTGATGTATGTGTCCAGTCTGTACCTTTTTTTTTTTTGTTTCGTTTTTGTTTTGCAAGAAGAGTTGAAAAATATTTTTGATAATGAGTAAATGGTGGAAAATGCTTCTTAGTATCCTTGTCTTTATTTGCCAACACGAGTACCTGAGATCTGTGGGGTTTTTTTAGCCCTCGTGAGATTTAATGATGTCCTATTAAAATGTATTTAGTTAAACTTGTATGTGATTTTTGTGTTGACCCAAGGGGATGCCACCAGTTTCTCATTTGGTGCTTTGGTCGTGACCTAGTAATGTAAACCTGTTGATTAGTCCACTACGTGTAAGAGAAGTGCCCAGTAGGAGTGGAATGGAAAGGGGCTGCACCCCGGGGCTTGTTTCTGAATGCTTTTGCAGAGCTGTCAAGTTTTGCTGAGACTGTTGATGATGGTAACGTTTGTTAGGACTTTTGTTGCATTAAATACACAGTACCTTTGCTCCAGAAACGTTGGGAGTACTTGGAATCTGTACTTTCTCACTGCTGCGTTCTGTGTGGTACCACAAGCTGGAGAAGTTTTAGGTCAAGTGTGTTTTGGAAACAGCTGCCATTGGGAGACTCAGGTTGTTTCGAAAAAAGAAATTTCCTTTTCCACTGCCACCTGCTTGGGATGTGTATTAAAATGCTAACTGACTTAATAAATGTTAGTTTTCTAATTGTATGTTGCACCTGCTTAGGGCACCAGCATGGCACATGGCGGACTTAGGAAATGTTGCTTAGTCTGGTGGTGACTCAGCCTGTAATTGTTTAAATTAGAGTTACCTTGGATTGGTTTTCCTAACCTCCTGGCTAGTTGTTCTCAAATAAGCGGAGCCATGGAGAGGAACGTTACTGAAAACTGCAGTGGTTTTAGTTGGAAAAGCAGGAGTACAAGGACGGAGCCAGGCTGTGCTCAGTGATGGCCAGTGACAGCACAAGGGGCAACGGGTACAAGCTGAAACACAAGAGGTTCCAAAGAAACACAAGGAGGAATTTCTTCCCTGTTCAGTGAGGGAGCACTGGCAGGGGCTGCCCAGATGGGCTGTGGAGTCTCCTTCTCTGGAGACACTCCAAATCCACCTGGATGAGTTCCTGTGTGCCCTGCTGTAGGTGGGCCTGCTCTGGCAGGGGAGTTGCACTGGGTGAGCTTTTGAGTTCCCTTCCAGCCCTTAAAGATTCTGTGATTCATTTGACAGGCGTAGGAACAGCCTCCTGGCCTGGGACCCGGCGGTGCTGGCTGTGGGCAGAGCTGAGTGCCTAAAGGCTGGGGACATGCTGGGCTCTCGGCCTCAGCAGCGAGGAAGCTGCCTGGGGATTCCTTTTCATTGAGGCTGTGTGTGATGTTTCAGCTGTCTTCCCAATCCGCTTGCAGACAGTGATTAACTTCCAAACTTTATTAAGATGCCATCATTTGCAGAGCAGGTGATCAGATGTTCTGCTGGGGAAGTTCCTGCCTGAAACCATGGTGCGAAGATGGAAAGGACAGAACTCCTTCTGGAAGGGGTTGGTACAAAGTTAGTGTAGTGCTTTTGACCATCCAGCTCTGACGACGTGGAAGATGCTCTTCCAAGAAAGAGAAGACATGTAAGTTTCATTTTGAGTGGAAAGGCTCTTTCACACCAGTGAAAGCACAGGTTGGAGGGAGGAGGGACAGGGACACACAGCTGGAAAGGAACACTTGGCTTGTGTTGGGTGCTGATGCTCCCTGGCTCATCTGGCCCCGTGGTGCAGTGAGCGGTGGGGTCACTACAGACTCTTGTTTCCCTTGATTCCCAGCAGTTGCTTTTGGACTTGTGTTTGAGTGTTTAAACACCATCACAGAGGTGACAGGTCACAGGTGTCCTCTTGCACAGCTGCTGCCCTTTGTGCCATTGATGCAAACACCAGAACATTTTGCATTGTCAGAAGAAACCCAGGACAGGCACTGCTGGCCCAGCCAGGAGCTGCTCCTCCACTGAAACACTGAGGAGCCTCCAAGAACAAGAACATACAGATGTGGCGCATGGATAGTGCGAAGATTCCGGCGTGGTCCAGAATAAAAGCAGCTTTTTATTGTATGCAAGAAGCACAATCCCCCACTTCAGGCATTGTAGAGCACTTTTGTACAAGTTACCTTTACATGAGAAGATTGCTCACTCATTCCTGAGACATGACAGGAGAATCATTCCAAGTACGTGGCACTGCTGCTGACATGCACTCTGCAAAGCAGACACCGCTCTTTAATGCAGCACTGGTGAGGTTGCAAGCACATCTTCTTGGCCTGACCATCATGAATTTTTCACATTGAAGTGCCTCTGGTATTTTCCAGGAACCCTGAGGTCCCCTCTGACCGCTCTGTGCAGGTTTGGGCACACAGGGGAAGGAAGAGGATGGCACAGGGATGCTGCTTCAGCATTGGCAGAAATCAGATCTTTTTGTTTCCTTTTTCTTCATTGCACTTGCAGAACATCCAGGAGATGGCTTTTGTTTTTCTGGCAACAAGATAAAATGAAGCAGCTCGGTGTTTGGAAGTGAGCAGAGGATGTTGAGGATGATGTGAGGAAGGTAAGTAGGGAGATTGCTTGTTCTCTCACCAGTGTTTTTGAGAAGAAAGCCTGGAATTTTTGGCTTATGGAGAGGTAACCAGGTGGCAGGAGCTCAGCAGCAGCAGGGAAAGCCATTGTGGGACAGCTGCTGGAGATGAACAATAGCGCTCTACCCCAATGCTGTGAGACAGGTTTGCCTTTCTAGAAGTCCTTTATTTGCCAGAAAAGAACATACAAAGTAAAAATGCAAGGATAAAACCATGCCAGCACAAAATGTCTCCAAACTACTTTTACAAAGTGTGAGAACCTTTATTGTTAAATACTCAGTTTCTCAACCCATCACCCAGTGACACAGAGAAAAGATGAGAACAAAGGGTAAGCCCCGGTCACACATTGTGCCAACACCGAGGTTCAATTCTGGTTGCATCAACTGGAGAGACTGAGGTTTAGCAGGCATGCTCCAAGAATTCACACCATTAACATGACACTGCAGAGGCCTCTTGGGTTTGGTTTTTTTTTGGCCTTTCAGTCGTGTTTTGGTTCAGTAACTAAGCATAGTACCTTGGTTAGAGTATGAGTCAGCTCTAAATCCTCAGTGGCAGAGAGCTGGAGGGTTTCCCACAGTGCTGTCTGTATCCCAAGGCCAAGGGGAGTATCTGTTGGCAGCAGTGCTGGGGGTGCTCAGCACCACGGGGCTTTTGGACAAGAACTTGGGTACCAACTACTACTGAGATTTTTAGAAGAAACAAATCATGCCAGTACCATTCCAGCAGTAACTGCCTGTGGCTGTATTGAGCCCTATCTTCCACCAGCGTTGCAGGGAGAGATTTGTGAACGAGAAAATGAAAAGCAAGGGGTCTGTAATGACACAGGAGTTAACTTTGCAAGGCAAAAGCAGACCAGAGAGAACAAATAAACACAAATGTTTTTTTTTTCCACTCAAGCAGAAGTGAATTTTGCCCACTTTTCTGACAAAGAAGGCTGCTTCATTCCAGACCCCTCTGACCTCTGGTGCTGGTGGGTGCTGCAGCTCAGCAGCTTCTGGTGTCTCTTCACAAACATCTTTGTCTCCTCATGTTTTGACTACCCCAGAAAGAAAAGCTGAGCTGTGGGACAGGAGTTCCCAAAGGTACCTTATGTAGTGCAGAACCTTCCACACAGAGCAGCTGTGGATGAGGCTGAGGCACAGAGGTGGTACAGATAAACCTTTACAATTCCCCTGCAGCTGCTGGGAAATAACTTTGGTTGTTTCCAATGTACCAGTGAGAGAAAATGGACTGCAAGCTTTGCACTGATGTCACACTGGCAGCAGCCTCTGTAGCTTGTCTCTATATTGACATACAAGGCAAAGCACTTAATGTGAGTTTGGTTTTTCTGTGAGTAGCTTGTTGTGTTGGTACCAGAAAGCATGAGCTGTGTTTTGAATTCACTCTGACACAGCAGTGAACCTCTTGGGTCTGGGGCCACAGGGCTCAGCAGAGTAGCTATGAGCTTCTGTCTCAGTTTATTGAAGCCAAACCTTGAAAAGGTAACTGGTGATTTTTACCAGGCCCAGAAGACTGACTACTTAAAACCAGGCAGTTCAGGCAGACTGGTGTAGTGTGAGACGGAAGCCTGAACTGATTTGATACTGAAAGTTGAAGCCCCTCTGCAAAAGGCATATGAGGAGAAAGTGGTAGGAGAGAACAGCAGAAGACAGCTCCAGCTCCTCCCAGTCCATCACAAGCTGTGCCTGCATCCCAGCACACCTCTGGTGCTTCAGAACAGACTGGTGAGTCCTTCAGCTAACTCCATCATTGTGTGAAAACAGTATTTTGCATTCCTGGAATTAGACGTCCTTCCTGGAGAAAGATGTTGCTCTGAACTCCCCCAGCAGGGAGCAGATGTAAGACACAGGCTGTAGGATCACTACCTAGGGAGATCTGTTGAAATTCAGCTTCGTGAGGCCCTGGAAAACTTGCTCTGCCTTTGAAAGTGCCCTGTCTTTGAGGAGGTAGACTACAGACCTACAGAGATCCCTTCCAACCTGAATTATTCTGTGTGGCACTGGGAGAGCTCTTTTCTTTGAAACAGAAGGGCCATTCCAGGTGAAAACCTTAAAGAGACACTCACTAAGTCATTCTGGAATAAGGTTTCATGTAACTGGCAAACAGGATGCTGCTTATGGACTTCCACGCCAGCAATGCTGAAGCAGCATGAAGCTCCAATCTCAGCCTAGAATGGAGTCAGGTTCTTCTTGTTCCTTTGAGGAATCTCTGTCTTTGGAGAGATGTAAAATTGTATCAAACTAAGAGCAGAAGAGCACTCTGGACCTGGACAGTGAAGAAAGGCAGTGAACTGCTGTGTCATTTGTTTCCAAAGAGTGGAAAACAAAGAGCGAATGGAGCTGCTTAGCAGTAGCATTTGTGTGACTTCCAGCCTGTGTTCATTTCTTGGTTTCTTCTGCACTTGGGCCTTTGTGGAGTCATTCCCAGTAAAGCTTTTCCCCCCTCAAGGTTACCGTGATGATGGAGATACAATTTAAACACCTCGTGCTGAACAGACACCCCTCACGTGCTTGCTCCATTCAAAGAGGCTCATCCTTGTTTGGTTGGAGTGCTCCCTGCTTACATCTTGTATTATGGAATGGAAGTTGCCTTGAAGTGCCTTTGCTAATAACCTGAGCATACAGAAACTTCCCAAATGTCAAATCCAGGATCCTGGAGTGTGTAAATGAATCTGGATAAAATGTCAGCTTTGTTGAAGAGGAGAGCTCTCCAAGCCCAGTACAACTTCAGAACTTCATCCTGCTCTCACCAAGGCAGCAGTGTGTCCCACCTGGGCAGCAGGAGGCAGGCAGTGCGCTTCAAAGGCTCCTGGAAAAGCTGAAGCTACATTTTACTGATCAACCAATTACTTATTTGGTTTTGAACACTCAGAGGTACCGTCTGGGGATGGGGATCACTGTTCTGCTGTGCTACTGTGTGTACAAACACATGGGCTGTTGTGGGGGTGTGCAGACATGAGTCCTCTTGTATTTGGGCTCTGCCTTTAATGCAGGCAGGAAGGTGCCTGCTTGGAATCACAGAATTCCAGAATGGTGGGGTTGGAAGGGCCCTGCAGAGCTCATCCAGCCCAAGCCCCAGCTAAAGCAGGTTCCCCTGAATCAGGGGCCACAGGAACGTGTCCAGGTGGGTTTGGGAACCTCCCAAGAAGGAGCCTCGACACCCTCCCTGGGCAGCCTGGGCCAGGGCTCCCTCACCTCAGCACCAAAGGAGTTTCTCCTTGTGTTCCAGTGGAACTGTTTGTGTTCCAGCTTCTGTCCATTACCCCCAGTCCTGTCACTGGATATTACAGAACAAAGTGTAAGCTCATCTTCCTGACACCCACCCTTTAGGAGCTTATAAGTGTTGATGAGGTTCCCCCTCAGCCTTCTCTTCCCCAGGCTGAACAGCCCCAGGGCTGGCAGCCTTTCCTCCTCACAGGGATGCTCCAGACCCCTTGGTAGCCCTGCACTCGCCTCTCTCCAGCAGTTCCCTGTCCCTCTTGAACTGAGGAGCCCAGAACTGGACACAGGACTCCAGATGAGGCCTCACCAGGGCAGATGGGGAGGAGAACCTCCGTCAACCTGTTGCCCATACTCTTAACACAACTCAGGATGCCACTGGCCTTCTTGCCCACGAGGACACGTTGCTGCTCACACTTATTTGCTGCCCAGCAGCACTCCCAGGTCCTTCTCCATGGAGTTGCTCTCTGCAGGATCGGCACTTGCTCTCACTGAACCTCAGGAGGTTTCTCTCTGCTCAACTCTCAGCTTGTCCAGATCTCGCTGCGTGGCAGCACTGCCTCCAGTGAATCGGCCAGCCCTCCCAGGTTGAAGTCATGAGATGTGATCCAGGAGCTGGCAAGTGTCTCTGGGGCATCCAAGCAGGAACATCCTGAGGAGGAGGAGGTGTGCTCTGATATTCCCACAGTGAGGAAAGAGGAAATCCAGTATACACATGCCAACCCAACATGGCATCTGTGGGCACAATGATGGTATAAGAAATAAACTATGAAAGCTGTTCCAGGCTGGAGAAGGTGAGTTCCAGGTCTGTGTACCTGTGACTGCTGACATCGAGGGCTGGTAAGAGTATGTTTTTTCTTCCTTATGTCAGCTTTGTCTCTCAGAGAAGGCCAGAGGTTCACAATGTCAGAGAGGAGAACGCCACGGCGAGTGGATGGAGCCAGTGCACAGAAGTCAGCAGTTTCAACACACTACCTCAACAGCAGCTGTGGGCTTTTTGGAAATAAGCTTGAAAATGCTTCTACAGAGACAAAACTGAGGCAAATCATTTTATGCAGCACGGGATAATAGCTGGAAATGTTAATTACAGCTCAGATTCTTAGAGAACCATTACATCACGTAGTGCTTTAACTGTCCACAGATTCATACCAGTAAAATAGACCCGGTATCAACTGTAAGGGCTTGTGGTTTAAAGCACAACTTCACTCTCCCCACGTGCAGACATGGTGCTGTGGCTTCCAGGTCACTAAGGAAAAGCAATACAACTTCCTTGTGACTTGCAAGATTTACAAGATTTCCAGATATACATTTAAATTAAGTAGATTTGGCAGCTTTTTGTCACTCCTGGTCTAAAATCAAGACCAGGCTGACAGAGGATTGAACTGGCTGAGAAACTGGCTGCAGATGTTGCATGCAGGTGCTGAGTTCATGGTTAGCTGCTGGCATGTATTGCACATCTGGGGACATAACAGAATTTATATGTACATGAAACAAGGTGCAATCACCATTTTTAATGAGGGTGCACAATAACACATTGTAAAAAGCCTTTTTTTTATAGAAATCACCTTATTACAATTACACAGGAAGAGAAAAAGGGTTCCCAAGTCCTGGTGTACAAAAGAAAGCACATTGCTCCAATGATGGATTTAGGAAAAACCCCTAAGTGTCTTGGGACTGAATGCTCTCCAGTTTGAAAAGTAGTGATTAAACGTCTTCCATTTCTCTATGCTGAGAGATCTGAGAGAACTAGTTTGTCTGACTTGTCTGCAGTTTCAGGGGGAGATAACACTTCATCTGTGTCATAGTCTTCTTCAAATGATCTGCAAAGATAAAAAGGATGTCTTTAAAAGACGTGCTTTGGTGAAAGTGCCTGCAGGTAAGTTATTTCAGTGGCTACTAAAGCAGGTGGCTAAACCACAGCAGCATGCAAGATGAGAACCTCGAGGAGGATATTTATAAGTCATTGAAACCAGTGTGCTTTTCAATCAGCATTCTGACAGCTGACATGACTTTGTGCTCCCATCCATCCTCATTTGTAAGTTCCAGAATAACTTTTCACTGCTGTTCAGCGTGATAAAATCTGAATCCAGTTTTGGTAACAATTGTAAGTAGCTCACAGTAGCCTTAGTAGTAGAAAAAAAGTTGCCCAGCCCCACATCCAAGCCCTAGAGGAGATTTGGCTTGCTGAGACTTGCTCAGAAACACACGATTTCCAAAACATCTGCTGGCTTAGGACATGTTTTGACATCCCCAGAAGAACAATTGTGGCCATGCTGTCATGTTCCTCTCCTACTTGGTGTGCAGTTCAATATCCAGGTCTTAGCATTTATGGCCTGAGGAGATTTGGCTGGGAATGCTCAGCTCCAGACAGTTGCTGGATTCAGGCTGGGTGCTTGGCAGCAGAGGATGTTGCTTTGGGGCTCTCATCCCATTCTGATTCCCGAGAAATTATGTTTGTCAGGTGTTTTCTCTCCAGTGTCAGCACAATGCAAGTTTCACAGAGCTCCCAAGAAATTCCCATTCTCCCTTTTGTTCCAAGAGCAATGCTGCTCCTGAAGGCAGTGTTGCAGCAGGTGTTCCAACAGCAAGTACAGCAGTAGCTTTTTACTGGTAAACTGTTGCCAAAAGGTTTAACTCCTTTGATATCTCACCATGGATGTGCCAAGAAAGAACTGTGTACCAGTTCTTGTGCTGTTTTTCCCTTCACTAACCAATATGAAGGCATGGTAGATCCCTGGGAGCCTGTCAGTATGTCTGTCCTGCACTGGAGAGGATTCTGTGCTACATGAAGAAGAGACAAACAGCATTCAGGTCTTCCTGGGCAACATTTTCATCTTCTCTTCCATAAAGGAAAGCACCTGCTTAGTAATTCTGCCACCTTCTGAAGCCTTCCGTAAGTGGGAGACAGGAGACAATGGTCTGGATCTTACCCCAGTAACTGTTCTGATGCATGCAAGGATACCCAGGACTATGCAGCAGGGAGGCTCTTTTGCCAAGGCGGTGGCTGTCGCCAGCTCTGCCTCCCTGCATCCCCAACCTGGGAAGGGGCTGGGCATGTTTGCACATGCCTTTCCTTCCTCTAATGGCTCCTTGGTTTGAGATGAAGCAGCTGAGAGAAATTTTGTCTTTTCCAGTTGAATGCTGCTGGCAGGAATGCTCCTGTTGTGTCCTCTCCAATTTTACCATCTTCTGTTAGCATTCCTCCTTTTTCCCCTGGCTGTGGAATGTGACCTCTTTCCTGCCTTCTTTACCTTGCACAGTCACCAGCACTTGCAGTTCCATTAGTTTGGGTTTTTTTTCCCTGTGCCTTTTGCTTCTGGACTAAACTTTCTCATGTGTGCTTCAAAGAGGGCTTCCCATTGTCTTTTCCTATGATGAGGGCTCAACGGGCCTTTGCTCCTTAAGGCTCAACAGTGTCTTCCTTGGAAATAGTGCTTCCCATCTCTATGGCCAGGGAGCATCCAAGGGACAGCACTTCCATGGGATTAGCATGAAGATAACCACCTTCTCTCCTTCCAGGACAGTTTCAAAACTTACTAGTCTCATAAATACACCTGTGGGCTCAGGTTACATACCCATTCCTCAATACTCAGCCATGGCAACTCTAACTTGTTAAAAAAAAGGCAAATTACTCCAAGAAATTCTTGCTCCTTCCTTCATTTGTCACTGGGTGCCTCAGTGACACGCTTCTTCCCCCTTCTCCTTCCTTGTGCTGCTGTGTTCATGCAAGTGAGCAACTGAGCCATTAGCTGACTTGAGAGAGACAAGAAAAATGGTCTAAGCTGCCTAAACCAACAGCATCTGCCCCTGTGTCTTTGTCTAACCCTATCCACCTGTGAGCAGGATTGTTCTGCCTTGTGCCCTGGTTGCTCAGGTGAAGTGGATTCCTTCCTCTCAGCAGCTGACATTATTAGTTCTGTTCCTCTGGAGCAGATCTCTTTCTGTGAAGGCAGTTGTGGCTTCCATGCCTGTCAGACAGCTGAAGCTGGTTTCTGAACAAAGCGATGCCCGCTTCTGCCAAGCAGGACACAGCCTGCACTGCCAGAAAGGATTCCTGCCAAACCAGGGCTTACAGCTGCATTAAGAGCTTGTGGTGGTCAGATGCAACTGGTGGTTCTGCCTTCACACAACACCGTGTGTATGCACCGAGCAGGGAGCAGACTCTGCACTGAACCCCATACACACATGTAGAAAGCAGAGCATGGCCAAGAACTGTACAGATCAGCTTAAGCTTCTAACAAAACATGATGCTTTGTGGTTGTCTTTATCAAGATGACACCTTTCCTTCATCTTTTTATTGGCAACTGTAGCTCTCACCAGAGTCACAGCACCCTTTAAGGTCCCTCTGATGATCCCCTGTGTCCTCTTGCAGGAGCACTGCTTTCTCATGGGCAAGCCTGCAGACAGCCAGACAGACGCTGACTGCTTGTGCAAACCTTCCAGCCAGAGAAGTTATGGACAGGGCTAAGTCATAGTGTGACACACACTTTGTATTCATGTGTGACTGCTGAGGAGGGTTATTTCCAAATGTATTAACACAAGAAGTACCAGATTTCAGATCCTGCCAGCTAACTTGCGAGAAACATCTTCTAGTCTCTCATAGAGCTCAGCAGTTCTCTTGGTTTTATCCCTGCTCCCTCTTTCTGTCACCCTCAAAGGATAGTTAAAAATAATGTATGTGCAAAAACTCAATGCCTGTTTCTGGCAAATTTGTCTGGGCGTCCAGCTCTTTGTTTTTTTTCTTTTCCCCTTCCCATTTTCCTGCATGGTTTGTTGCTATGCTCCACACGAGACCTAATCCTGCTGCCATGACTACAGAGCTTTTTCAGGGGTTGTTAAAAGCAGGCAGCAAGGTTGCTGACACGGTCTTTACAGGAAGACCCAGAGCTGTTTCAGATAGACTTCAAAAATCTGACATCACCTGCCCTTTTCCTCCATTTTTGGACAGCTTGGGGGATTCATGGTCCTGCAAAGCTTTTATGGCAGCCTTGTGTTTCTTTTCTGTGCTGAGGACACAGGTGTTGCAAAGCAGCCGCAGAGAATACAGTAATTTTATTTCCCATCCAGTGTTACTTCATCTTCCATTGTGAAGGCCACAAAAAGGCAAGGCAGCTCAAAGGAGACGAAGGAACAGCCCACAGCTGTTTGGATGCACATCACAGGGAGAGAGGGAAATACAGCTCTCAATAGCTTTGCAAATCTCTGTGGCTAATTAGTAGGTGCTACTGTTATCCCAAGCAATTTCCAGTGTGGGAAGTTTTGAGAATTAGGCAATCTTCTCAGTACCCTTACTTTCATGGCTCCACAAATACAGCTCAAGAATAGATGAAATCCTGAATCATGGAAGATTAGCATGGAGTAAATATTGTCACAATGTTTGTTTTATTAACCTGGAGACTTCCAGAGAAGAAGATACTAACACAGACACAAATCTAAAAGATAATGATATTCAGTCTCCACAAGGAAGCCCTTGCACACAGAGGGGCTCTGCAGCAACTGCTCTGCCTAAATTCATCGACTCTTAAGTGTATCTGAAGCATCCATGAGTTTATAAGAGGCTACAAAAATGAGTGTAGGTATTGCAGAAACCAACAGTATTTGAAAGAACAAAGAGTACATGAATGAAAATGTTGAAACTCCGCTTCTGAAGAGCAGAGACTAATTGGTGGAAAGTGAAATTGTTCGAGTGAAAAGGAAGTATAATAAATGGAACAGAGCTGCAGCTTCTACCCTATGACTGTGTGACATGGTCATTAAATGGTAAGACTAACAAAAGTCATGGTCAATGCATAGCAAGATTAGAAAAAGTCATCTGATGTCTTTTTCTGCATGGTTGTTGAGAGGAAAAGGCTTTGTCCTGTTTCCCAGCTATCTTCATGACTGCAGTGTGTGTAGCTGATCCAAATGGCTGCCCTCAAAGCAGCCCATTGTGACAAACACACCAATACCGCCTTTTGGAGCAATTGTTTTGAGCTTCACATGCTCCAGTGTTGAGTCCAAGTGGTAAGTCCACCAATCCACTACCTCTGTTACCTCTGATGTCCCCAGGGCAGGACACTGCCTGTTCTTACCCTTCCTGCAACTGTTCGTTCCCAGACTCCTCAGCCACAAGGATCTCGTACTCCTCAGCAGCGTATCTGTCCCAGTCAGAGGGTTCAGGGCCATCATTTTCAACATCCTAAAGAGACCACACAGTCAAAACACACCATGTCCACGCCTCTCCACAGCTGTTCACAACATATGAACATGTGAAGCAGCAATTCCAGGAACAGTAAGCAACTGTATAGAAAGAGCTGCTCAGAAATTGCCTTAGCTGAAAGATTCACAATTACCTGAAACTATTTTAACATCTGCACCTCAATGACTATGGGAAATACATCTCTTAGTCTATACAGCTCAGCGTGACCTGAGCTTGATTCATCTCAGAAATGCTGAACAGGAATAACCTCATGTTTTCTTTGCTCTAGCTCAGCAAGCACTCTGAATTTGGTTAGAGACCTTAGTGACTTTTAAATCTTTAATTAAATGTTCATTGTAACTGATTTTTTGAGGAACCCTTCACAGCCTGCTAAGTTTGGGCAAGTTTGAGAGGAGGTTACAGAATAACACCCGTACAAATATTTGGCCCTCTGCTATTTACTGTAAGATGGAGAAAACAGGTTATCCCCCATGGTCCCACTTGACTACTCCATGATGATCCAGTTTCAACAAGCAAACATAAAACCAGGGTGGTTCTAGCTTGAAATATATTTAGTCTTGAATCATGGGACCACAAAGTTCCTCTTACAGGTTATGTGGGAACAGCTAGAAGGGAACCAGTGTTGGTTTTGGCATCCTCTCCACTTTACTTTGACCAGATAAGAGGCTGCTGTGAGATAGCCTCTAAGCTGCATCCGGTGACATCTGGTTTCACTGGATATGCAAGCAAAGCCAGAAGTCAGGGACTTTATACCAACAGCTGACAAAGCTCAAGTCCTTGCACATCCTACAGTTAGTGGTGAGCAACAACTGTGAAACACAAAAGCCACAATCTCCTCCCTGTATTTGCTTGGGAAGAGAGGATGACAAATGATGGTGCAGCCAGGCTGATAACCAGGCACAGTCTGCAGTATCCAGACCTTCCATTTAGTCTACCCTATGTGTGGCCTGAGTATGGAGCTGGCTCTCATCTGCCTTGGCCCCTGTCTTGGAAAGAAGGTCCTTCCCTCTGCTTCTGTTCAGGCTATGGGAAAACTGTGAGTGCTGACTCTGACCGAGATGTTTAATGAATCTTCACACGTAGCCTACTGATTTATTACTGCAGCTGTGGAGGGAACAGAAAGAGACCAATGGGATCTCCACTTCTCACAGTTATCTTTTCTCAACTGAGTGAACTGGGTTCCCTCCCAGTGCAGCTGAGCCCCTTCTTTTCCCCTCAGCAGATTCTCCCTCGAATCACAGCCTGCCTTGCCAGCACTGGGGCAGCAGGATTGGTGAGGGCAGCACCACCATCGAGCAGCAGAGTAACTTGTGTTGGAAGGGACCCGGGAGGTCTCTATTTCCAGTCTCTGCTCAAATCAGGGTTTGCTGAGGTCAGATCAAAGGATTCTAGGCTTTGTCCAGTCACATCTTGAAACCCCCAAGAACAGAAACTGCACAGACTCTCTGGGCAACCTGTTTCAGCATTTGACTGGCCTACCTGGGAAAAAAATTTTCTTAGACTCTCTTGGATTTTCCCTCCAGGCAAAAGCATTCCAAAGATGGGTTTGAAAAGGCCTAGAAATAAAAGAGATTTATACCTTTTGCACTGCAAAGGGATCCCTCTGTTCATTGTCTAGATATTTCTCTAAGTTGAAGAAGGTGTTGTAGAACACATGAGCCATTCTGCACCTCTTCAGGTCTCGCAGGGTTACTCTTCCTGGAGGAAAAAGACCCACATTATTGTGGTACTCAGTTATTACTTTGAGTACGCTACAGCATTACAAAGTTTCTTCTCAAGTCAGTCAAGGATTTTACCATTATTTAATAAATGAGTACATTTATTAGACCTAATCTCACATATGTACAGAGGTCTTTCACCTTCATGTAAAATATGAACAACAATGAAGATGGGCCAGTTTCATAATCTTGAATGTCAGCACACTCCACAGCTGGAATATACGAGACTTGGTCCTCCAGTTCCAGCAAGATAATTCAAAAGGTCTCTTGTTTTAGTATTTCAAACCTCCTGATGCATAACATTATGGTACAATAGCCACTGTTCAGAATTTGACCTTGTGCAGTAATTTCAGCCCTGTGATTCTAACACAAAGCTCTACTTATAGATAGGTTTCACAGTGACATTACTTTCTCAATCCACTATAGAGCAAAGAGGAAGGAAACTCCCATTAGACAGGACTTACCTTCCCTCTCTGGCTTCACAAGATCAAGCATCTGACACAGCAAGTCATGAAATGGCAGTGGTTCTATGCCCATCACTTCCATCCGCTCACACTGCTCCTCATAAAAGTATTCCAGTTCATACATGGAGAGCACTCCATCCCCATCCAGGTCCATGCACCGGAACCAGTACTCAATGCTGGGAAAACCAGACAGGACTAGTGAAAGCACAGCACAGCACTAGGAAATCCACACAGCACAGACTGCAGCAATGCATATTCCCCATCCCTCGTCCTCTAATGCTCTTGTACACAAAGGGTGACATTAAAACAGCAATCAAAGCACCCTTTGAGAAGGATCAGAGCACAGATCAACACCCAAGAGTGCCTCCTGTTAGTCCCTTAGGTAGCTTGTGAGCACAGCCATGCTCATGACTTGTTTCACCTGGTAGTTGTGTCTACAATGCTGCAGCTCAACTGGCTCACATAGGTTAAAGTGTCCCTCACCAACTCAGCAGCAAGAGTTGGCTAAATACAACCAACTCTGAACCCAGGACTCTGGCTGTCCCTGTGTGACCCTGGTGAGTGATGAGGCAAGCATGGTATACATTTATTTCCTCTGCTGCTTTACACAGAAGGCAAAGCTTTCAAGCAGTTGCATCCTACATCCTCCCTTTTCCTCTGAATAGTCCAACCCTGCATTTATTAATTCTTCTCATTTTTACTCATAAGATTTCTTGTCCTAATAGTGTGCAGATCTAGTTCAACTCTGCACAACAGTCTCCCACAAACCAGGGACATGGTCAAGTTTTATAAAGTGACACAGTGAAGGTTCCCCACAAACCTTTCTTACTAGGTGCACCAAGGGAACATACCTTGCTACAAACATCTCATGGGTTTATCCCCAGGGCCAGTGCTTCATGGCATGGGGTAACCAAAGGGCTTCATGAATACTAAGACACTAAACGTTACAAGAGACTCCACACAATGTTTCCATACAATATCTCCTCAAGAAAGGCAAATGATTTGACCAAACGCTGTCAGTAAGTTGCTTTCTTACTAATAACCACTGTAACCCAAGCTGCCATCTCTTATAGAAAGCAGTAGGTCACAGCAGTTTCTTTAACCTTATCTGCTCATCTCCATAGTTTTACTCAGACAGAGAAATCAGTCGGACCTTGTAGCACTCCTTTTGTCCTCTTCTGAAATCAGGAGCCACACAAAATCAGCATAACTCATGCGGCCTTCCTTCTGAACTTCACTGCCTCTGCAAGACACGACAGGAAACAAACCACACAATAAAGCAAACCACAGAACAAATCACCAGGCTTCTCAAGATCCAGAATGTTACCAAACATATTTTTCAAAACCCCCAAATCACTGCTGAGGGAAAATGGGACACTGTGACCCTTGTGGGCTGTACTCCTGTCCTGCACTGCAATGGCTGCTTCAGAACCTCATTACCCTCTCACAAGTGTTACACTTTTTGGAGAATCCAAAGCAGTGCTCTCCAGCTAACCCCTTGCCACTCTGGGGCACAAACATACAGCGCTTTAACGTTTCCTCTGGCTGTGCCCAGAGTGTTCTACAATGAGAGCTACAGGTGGTCATCTTATGGGACTTTTTAATCTGTTTTATTAAGGCACCCACAAGTCTCACTTCATTTTCAGGCAGCTCCAGCCAGAGCACCATATTGGCACCTGTTCTGAACAGTGGGGATTTTTGAGAGTATCTTGCATTTTAAATCCATCTGACAGAGATTCCCTCCACCTCTGTCCTCAGGCAGTATGCTATTCCTTACCTCACCACAGCGCCACTGAATATTCGCTCAATAATCCTGTTTGATAATGCTGGAAACAAAGAAAACATGGAGAAAATGAAGCTATAGGTCACAGGAATAAGCACAATCAGTTGTTTATGCTGAACCCACACAAAGTAATTTCCCATTGCTAAAAGAACGCTCAACCTACATTGCCTGCGTAACCACTTTAATGGTCTCTGTTGAGTAGAGTTTTGTGAAAAACAAAGATGACTCTCCCAGTGTGTCTGCCTTTTGTATCCTCCTAAACACCATATTTACCTAAAAAATATGGCAACTGCGTGTCATCTTCATTCTTGGACATGGGTAGTGTTACTCCCACTTTGCTGCAACAGGATTTGCCACGGAAGCAAATCTTGCTGATAGGAGGTTATTCCAGTGTGTATTGCAAAAGAAGTTATCAAGCAAGTATCACACATCAAATCCCTACAAAATGCTTCTTAGCAGAGCATAAGCTGTGGCAATCCTGCTGCAGGGAAGGATAATAAGAAAAAGATAGCACCTTTTTGGGTGAGTGGGAGGGCTTTGCCAGCCAGGAAATGTGCAGGATAGGTTGTTAGGGCAGAGGCATACCAGCCAAGCAGCAAGAATCAGCCTTGACTAGGATTTGCATGCTAGCCTCACCCTCCCACACTGCTGACACACCTCGTTTAGACCCCCACCATAGCTTCTCCTACACATTCTCCACCACTTGGGTAGTCCTGGCACACTTCTGACACAGGGACCAGGCAGACCCCACCTGCACCAGCCCTCAGACCTTCCTGGCATCGTGCTGACAAGCTGCTGGACCACTGCGGTGACAGCTACTCCCTTTCACCTGCCCACAGCACCCTTTAATCTTTAGCTCCCCAGCACCCAATGCTCTCAAGCCTCCCCTGCAACAAATATCCCATCCCCACACTCCAGCCTCTCAGAAAGGACCATGTCTCCCATATAACCTATTCCAAGTCAGGCACTCCTCCATTCTCATGCCATAGAATCATTTTGGTTGGAAAAGACCTTTATGCTTCTGGAGTGCAAGCCCTCCCCTCACCCTGCCAATCCCACCACTAACCCTAAACCCCTACAACAGCTCTGTAACTCAGCATTTGGGTAAGAGATGGATGACTCAATTTAATCTGATGCTTCAAAGAAATTTAACCAAGTTAAAGTCAGGCTTTTTCTCTTCTGAGAGATTGTTTTCAGCAATCCCCTTTGTCCCACCACAGCTTGCAGGTAGCATACCTTGATCACTGTACCTAGCCAGATCCTTCTGGCTGATGTAAAGGTCATGGTCAGTGTCCAGCTCCCAGAATTTACAGTATATAACATAGAAGTGCTCATAGGAGAAATAATCTGTGATCTGATTTATGTCATCCTCTTCTTCCAAGAGAGCAAGAGTCTGAAAGAGTACAAATAAAGTGGATAGTTAAACCTGAACAAAAAGGCAGCTGGGCAGCTGAAGTCCTCCAGCCTCCATGAAGGCTGGGTGAATACAACTCTGAGAGCTAGTTCAAAATGCAGCCTTTCTGCTTTATAGGAGATTTTGTTGCTGTTTTCCTTAACAGTCACTTAGAGAGCATCTGGCTTGGCTATCCTGGTTAGCATGTGTATGCACAATATATCTGCCACCCCTGGGAACAACTTCTGCTAATTTTCAGCTAAAGGGAAGAATGAAGCAGAGAAACAAGAACACAAGTGGTATCTCAGCTGCAATCTGTGACTTTTGATATATTTGTGACCTGCACCACAGCCATTTAACAACAGCAACTGTACAGCTCTCCACAGAAACTGACATATAGCTTTACATATCACACATCCTTGCCTGGCTCTCAAAGGGCAAAATCAAGTCATGCTCCAGATTCATATCTCCTGGGGAAGCAAATCCCAAACACATTAAGCCAATCTGATTTTCCTTGGCTGTCACTGATGGGAATTAATCTGGTTTAACTGGGAGGCTTAGACAGATTTTTAAACACAACCTCCATTAATATGTCTTGTTAGAAAACATTTAGTGCCTTCCCTTCCCTCTGCCTTCCCACCCAGGAGGGCATTGCATGTTTACCAGTGCCACCTCCCTGTTTGCCTTTCTCCTACTGCTGAGGCCACGGGACAGCCTTTGCAATGTAGTAAATTATGGCTGCAGGAATGTGAAAAAGCTAACAGACTCAAGGGAGCTATAGGTTTGTCCTCCCAGGCTCTCAGAAGGGAGGAGGTAAAGCACAGCCTAAGAGCTGTGTCTCTAAGCAGGCAGCCTTAGTGGCCCTTCTATCTATAACCATCAAAACAAATGCTGTGTTGTATGTAGGCATTGATATTTCTATGTCTGCTTTCAGTCATCTCCACATCCAAGGAACCCAGCTGAGCCTCAACAAAACTCTGACTTCCTGTTATCCACCAGCTTTGGTAAAGCTTTAGGCAGGGACAACAGGATGCCACACAGTGCCAGACCTGCACTCCTGACTGGCTGACACTAAAATCTAAAAGTCTCTAATCAAACACTCACTAGTCTCTTCAGATTCTTTGTGGATTTCTCCATTTCTTTGCAGACAACAATCACTTGGGGAGGTTTTGCAGTAGTTAATTTTTTTTCTTTTACAGCTCATGCCAAAATATGCCATTTACACAAGCAGCAAAAAGCTGTCAGGCAAAAATATGGTCTCAAGAGCTGAACTTCCCTGCTGCAGGAAATGAAAGGCAGAGCAGATGTGCAAGGATAAAAAGGGGAAGAGCATATAAATGGAGAAAACGAGTGAATAAAATGCAAGTTAAATTGGGAGGATTTGTTTATAACAGAGGTTAGGGAGGAACTGGGATCAGAGGGCTTGCACTGGCATGAGACAATCCAAGGGAGCACTGATATTTTCATTAGCTGCTATGATCAATGGAGCAGCAGATGTCTGAAAGAAGGAACAACATGAATTGATGCTTGAGGCTTTTTAGGAAGATATCTGGAAGGGAGAACAGGATACAGCAGGGAAGCTTTAGCTGAGTCTTTAACCTTTCAGCCTACAGACTTTGGGGCTTTTTAGGTTGGGCTGGAGTTGAGTAGCCTTCGACAGTTTCAACCTAGTACTCGTTTGGATAAAATATACAGAGAACTGAGATCCAAATTCTGAATCTTCTGCTCAATATAAGGATACATCACAGGTATTGGATCAAGAACTAAGCTTCATTAATTAACCTTACTGCAGAAGTGCAAAGCAGCTCCTGAGCTGAACAGTCTTGTAACTGCACAAGACAATGTGCCTGACCAACTGCCAGTGGGCTGGTTGTCAGCTGGGAGTCAGATAATTGGCTGCCCTACCCACCACATATTGTGGGCAATCTAGCAGCTATTCTTGGCTGTTCAATGAGCCACTTACCACAGGTGCACTGCTGCCCCTTCCTATTTGGCTAGATCAAGCGTCAAGAGACAATTTGCTTGATGTAGCTCCAGAGTGGGCACAGAGTCTCCTCTCAACCTTCTATCAATGTGCTCTTGGCTACTCCAGTCCCTGGTATCCTCATCTCAGTTCAAACACAACTCTTCCACTAGCTCCAGCCCTCTCCAGGCACTGAGCATTTGGCCTGCCTCACCCAAGCCAAGCATAGCTCCCTCACTATACAGTATTCAGCCACAGGAACAAATGTATGACGCATTCTCTGTCTTGTTCAGGAGAAACCAACATACTTGCAAGAAGTTGCTTTTCCTGAGCTCTGTTAGAGTGATCTTCCCAGACCAGGATCGATTGACTGTGTAGAATATCCTCTGTATAACCTGCAACACATGAACAATGCTCTTGAAATCAGCTCCTGAAAATTACCAGTTTGGTAATTCAAATACAGTAACTTAAATGTTGTTTATTCACTCATCCAAAGGAGACTTCTTCTTGAAAATTATTTTGTGATTTGTTTGGTAGATACTACTATCCTTAAATCACTGTGTAGTCTGACAGTAACATATGTTTCTGAAACAGTATTGTCCATTTCTACCCTTCAAATATTTTCACTGCTGTTAATTCACAACTTGAGCATGCAGATGCATTACTTATGCCAGTGAATATGTTCAAAGTGCTGACAAATCACTTTGAAACGGATTGTTTCAGGTTTTAGGCACTGTAGCTTGCATGGATCTCAACTGTAATAGTGCTCTGCTCCAGAAAAACAAATAAATCAGGATTTCTGAAGAGGAAACAGGACACAATTTGAAAGCCACAGTTGATGTCTGACCTATTGTGTCTGCAACAATGTCTCAACCTGTTGTGGCTTCACTGCAAGTAAGTAACAGAGGTTACCTGTCTGCATTTATCTTAGATAGGTGTTAACCTCATCTGTCTCCTTCACTGATCTGCTTCTGGTGAAACTGAGTTAAAAGCACGGCAGGGGACAAATGTAGAGACTTGTGAGAACTCAGGAGACACAGTTCAGGGTATGAGAGTGAGTATACTCCCACACAGAAGCAAGCTGGACTCTTCCTAGTCCGCTACTTGTTAACTTGCCAAACATTATCACAAAGTGGGAAACCATTAATGTGTGATCACACACATGCAAAATAGTTTCACAGGGGAATCAACAAAGAAACATCTTCAACAAGAAAAAGTATACTTATAACTGACTATTAGCAATGAAATCTATGGAATATCAGTGTTGATCAAACCTTTGCTGTCTCATGATATCAAGTTGACATGTTATTCTAACACTTTGGTAAACCTTATTAATGCATCCTATTCCAACCTGAAAATTAACTTTACACAGCAATAAGGACATCATAGGGATTAACTCAGTTAAATTAGATGAGATAGGTTTGTT
This sequence comes from Urocolius indicus, assembly GCA_013401255.1. NCBI lineage: Eukaryota > Metazoa > Chordata > Aves > Coliiformes > Coliidae > Urocolius > Urocolius indicus. The sequence goes on from WBNH01011857.1 coordinate 272,643, forward strand.
TCTTTGCTAGATGGAGCTTGGAGCGGGCAATCATCATTTAAGGGCCATGCTTTGACTCAGTCACACAAGTACTGGTTCTTAGTCCAGAAGAGATCTGGAACCAAGCACAAGATTGTTGCTAACAGTCTGTTTTGGGATGCACAGATCAGCGAGACAGTAAATGCTGGGGAGGAGAAATAATTGGAGAGAAACAAGAGTGATCCCAGGATGCAAAACATATCCTGAGGAGAGAGAGCAAATTATTCAACTTATCTGAACAATGACATCTATTGGTAGCTATCCCAATCCTTAAAAGCCCACATGAGGAGACGTGGGACAGCAGGAGAACTTTTTGTCTCTTGTGAAGTAAGTAAGAAGCAGCTGAAATGAGCCTAATTCACACAGATAAGAATTAACTTCTTTTACACTGATTAACCACTGGGACAACTCCCAAAGAAACACTGGCAGGCTTTTTATCACTCCAAAGATGGATGTCCTTGTAAAGTCACATGTCAATTCAAAGAAAAACAAAGAAATAAAACTATTTTAACTACAGCAATCACTGAGTAATGTTCTATGGTTTGTGTAATGCAAGAGGTCAGACTAGGTAAGCACAATGATTTTTTCTGGTCTTAAGCACAATGAAAAATCTGTGTTCGTTTCTTCTTTAATGCCTCTGGCAGCCCCTGCCATTCTGAACTCTATTTTTGGACTTTATTTGGCCTTTGCTTCTAGACTGCGCAACAACTCAGAGACTGAATCAGATCTCACCTCATACATAACCCATTATCATACCTGACAATTCTGTAGCAAATCTTAAAGATACAGGATTTTCACCCTGTTCCAAGGACTCAAAAAAACCAATCCCAACAATCAGAAAAAGCACTCCTAACCAGTAATTTTTCTTTTCTTCTACCTGCAGGGTAATAAAAGCAACAAAATATTCCCTTGTTTATAACATGTAAGAAACTGTTCCTCTATCAGACCATATAGATAAAGATGTTCCATCTGCACTCTCCTCAACCAGCTGCAAAAAACAGGCATTCAGAGGTAAAATGGTAATTCTCTTCATCTCTTTTACCATCTCCAGTCACTCAGTGCAGGCTTTATTACTCAAATAATGGTCCAGTTTCAACTGATAGTACAGAGTGTATTTATCAGTATGAAATGTCAATACTTCTCTTTCTTTCTCAGCTTGTGAAAACCAGGCTGTCATAAAAAGCACTTAGTAAACAACCTAGGAACATAATTACACAGGCTCAGAGGATTCGCAGCATTCAAGCCACACCTGCCAGTTATGTCTTACCAAAAGCCACAACTAGCTTTGTCTTTCCCAACATGAAAGATTGTTAATTCTGAATTCCATACATAAGCCTTTGAAAGGGGGAGCCTCTTCTCATTTGCCCATTATCCTCATGTGATTTACCTCCAGGACCCAAACCATTGATGGTCCAGTTGTAGATCTTTTCCCAATCCTCCCATAGAAGAATAAAAGCAATACAATTCCTAGGAAAACCCACCAAGCTTTAATAAACTCTGTAGGCCATCTTCCTCTTACACATTCACATTGGTACCAATGCACAAGCTAAAGCATTTTTCAACAAGCAATATGTTTTGCCGAGTCATTTTTAGTTGACTCAGCTTTCCAACAACATCCAGTGTTATCTCTGAGCCTTGTTGGAACATTCTGGGAGAAGCTGCATTTTAAAGCTTTGAAAATAAAAGCCACATGATACTTTGTATAGTCTTCGCCAGCTTCAGGAGTTGGTCTCTGTTGAAAGAAACACAAGTAGGTTAGTACATTGGTAATACAAGAACCCACAGACAATGACACAGATTAAATTGCAGCCTATTCTATCCAAAAGGCACCTCTAAAAGGTGCAGAGGTAGGCCAAAAAAAAAAATGGAAATGTGCATACACATCTTATCCAAACTAGACTGTTGGCCTGATCTCCAGGTGACTTCAGCCAAGCAATGCTGTATCCAGCGACAAACAAAAGTCAGTTCCTCCTTACACCCTTCTTCTGTAAGACAAAAATAACGTAATTCTTGAACTGAGAGCAAATACAACATTCTGCCACTGTAAGTAGGTATAAGGCACTCTACCTTAAAAGGATCAAAAGAATCCGAGTAGTCTCAAAATCCAAGGATAAAGCTGTTTCCTTCATTACCTCCTGGTGGAAATACTGAATTTTGTAACATTAAAGAGAGAGAAGCTTCAAGCTGCCTGCGAAAGGAGACGAAAGAAATAGGAACTCCTGGGATCAGAGAGCAGAGTGGGCCAAGTACTGCCACTCCAGATGAGAACAACCTGACCCAACAGACTGTCTCCTAAAGTCTTGATTCTGGTCCAACTCAGTGATCTGGACAAGGCCAAATACACTGAGCTCAGAAGAAATCTGTCTGTCGGCACAGACACCCAGAACAACATTGTCCTGCCAGTGTGAGCAGTCTGTGAAGGACACCACAGCTTTGTAAGATTTGCTGGTATGTACCATTCACCTCAAGTACAAGCCTTACTGTTTCCTGGCTGCCTGGGAGCAAGTCTGGGAAGCCACCTTTATCAGAGCGTTGTGAGTAAGGGTGCCTAAAGGCTCAGACTGAAGAAAGCACAATGGAGACAGAAGCAGTATTAATAAGCACCAAGGAGCTTCACATATTCAGGAAGGGTCCAGTTCTGTGACTGTGTTACAATGGTCACACAGGACCTCATCCTGACATAAAGGAAGTTGTGGAAAAGGAGAGAGGAAGGGAAATAAAATGCTCCTTTTAGTAGCAGTCTGCACTACAGCTATGTTGAAGTGGGATGTCAGTTTCACACAGCTGGTCTCTCAGACCAGAACACGCATTGCACCTCAATGAGGTCCAGAAAGTACAGTAATTGCTGCTTTGGGACACCAACAGTGATCATTTAGGGGATTTACTCTACAGTTGTTTCTTGCTTTTGTTCTTTCCTTCAGATGCTGAAGAATACAGGAACAACATGTGATTTGAGAAGAGGAACCTGGAAAGGCAGATGCACAGTATTGTCTTTGCCACCACCAGCACAGCCATGCAGTGTATTGTGTCTCCAGCCAGTGTATCGCTCACCAGCCAAGGACAACTGTTCAGAAACTGATGCTGGTGTGATCTTAAATCTTTCAGCTCTCACTCCTGCACTTACTTTAAAAAACCCCAAATACTTGTGCCACAGGAACCTCCTACAGCCACCCACTCACACGCCTCCATAATTCCCTGGTCTTTTTTACACCTATTCTGTCCAGTTACTGTGCTTAATATAACTGTTGTCTTTTTCTACAGGGACTAAATACATTCATTACTGATGTTCATTGTCATGTTCAAGTGCACCTGAAACATTTAAAATTGATTCTTGTTACACATTTTCATAAACCATTAGTGTGACAGTTCAGGGTTTGCCCAGAGCAACAATGTCTTTCTGCCATCTGCCCCTTACACGGAAGGCACAAGCCAGTGTCTGTCAGTAATCTCCCAGCTACCAGTGTGCGGTGCAGCTGGCCCCCATGCAGACCCTGGCAAGCAAACAGGTCAGACTTTAAGCCCTTGAGCTCTGCTGGGATCAGGTCTGTCATTATTTCAATTTGTTTCTGCTGCAGAGATAAAACATTCTAACACTTGTATATTTTATCCAGATTGATACCCAACATGAGACATGCTTAAAAAAAAAAAAAAAAAGTACAAACATATTCAGGTAAAGTACCAGTCTGACTGCTGACTGCAAAGCAGGTACAGAGCTACAGAACAAAACCCAACAACAAACACAAAAGCTTAGAATAGGAAAGGCTTTGTGGCAACAGTAGGAGACTCCTATGTGCATTGGATGTTTTTAACCACAGAACAATCACAAATTCTCCATGCCCAAGTGACACAGAAAGCTTCAAACATACAGCCTTCCACATCTCAGCAGCCCAGCAGAATTCAAAACAACTTAGCAGCTCTCCAAAGACCAGAGAAGGATCTCTTATTTTCCTTCATCAGGACTAAAGGCTAAAAAAGTTGGTTTACAGATTTGCTTAAGACCAGAAAGAATCATTACCAACCTTTCAAATAACCTCTTGTACACACAGGTAGATTCATTTTTCCTTTGGAAGCAGTTGTTACAATAACTCATTGCCAGTACTATTAAAGCCAAGAATTTCTGGAAATAAGGATTTGCTGATAGGAACAGTGACAAATGACAAAGGAAGGGCTGGTACAGCAGTATCACAGGAGATGAAAGGAGTCAGCCTACCGTTGTAATATACCGGGAATGGAACTCGGGAGCATCCTTCAGGAACGTCAGCCCAGGATGAGTCTCCACCACATCCTGCAAGAGAAGACCAAAGAAAATGATATCTATTTCCTTCTGCTTTTCATGTTTAGAAATTACTGGGTTTACACACCAATACTTTTGCTTACTTTGGAAACTATATGTGCAGCGTTAACAATAAAAGTCATAGAATCATAGAATGGTAGGGTTGGAAGGGACCTTTAGAGATCATCTAGTTCAACCCCCCTAACATCTTTTAATCTACAAAGTGAACCTTCTAAATGAAAAGTAGAATACATTTTCTGGGCAATACGCACCTGGTGGGCCATTTTGATTTACTTAAGGACAGAAAAACAAAGGAAGAGAGTTAGTGAGTAGATGAAAACTCATTTTCATTGAATGAGACACAAAAAATAGTTGGTTGACCATGCAACTATCTCCTCTCCAAGATCTTTTTACTTCCTCCACTGATTGAAGACATTAACTTTTATTAGACCTAAGTGTCAGAATTAAACACTCCTTAAAAGGTAACTTTCTCAGCCTTTTATGTCCTGCATAACAACAAAAGCTCTGTAAGCCTCAAAAAGCATAAATTGGATTGGTGCTTTTTCTACATTTGCTTGATCCACCTGTGGAGATGTGTCTTTCACAAGACCAACTTTCCCTAAGACAAACACTAGCTCATGATGCCAAATCTGACACAAAACACATGGCCAAAAACATGGAAAAACTGCTCAGATCCCAAATGAATAATTTCAGATACTGTATGAATCAATGTCTGTGTAATTTCTACATGCCTCACTCTTACCACTTTGTTTTTAAAGGGTAGAGAAGTTTTGCTTTGTCTATACTATGATGTACAAAAGGATAGAGAAGACACAATGTCCTTAGTGTGTGATACCACCAAATTTTGGCCAGACTAATTTGATGGTGTAATATGGCACAATATTGCTAATCTCTGACTAATTGACAAACAAGATTGTACATGCCTTTGATTACATCAGTAGCTAAAAAGTAGAGCTGCAATCAATCAGGAAAGGCACTGTGCCCAGTGGAGAAAAGATGAAAAGAAACACAGGAAAATTAACCCATGACAGTCCAAGGTTTGAGTCACAGAAATATCCAGCGCAGACACAAAAACCTTTCTCCAAAGCAGCATCTCTGCAGAGAGGGCAACACAGTGTGAGAAATCTAGGGATATGTGGAAAAGCTCAGAAAAAGTGCTAACAGACGATCGTAGGTGCAGATGGATCTGTTACATACAGAAACTATAAAGAAGCCCTAAACCTACCCAGAGCCTGCCTAAATGGCCACAAAGAATTAAAGAATTATCCTTGCTTTTTTGGAAATATTAGTGAACGGACAGGAAAGGAAGAAATTAAATCAAGATGCACAGATTTAGCCTCAATAGTAGGAATAAAACAAATCAGCATTGAGACTTGAGCCCTAGCAGGTTTAGAGTCATATACAAGACAACTGGAACTGCAGCATTTTTTTGCAAGGATTTCCATGGGATGTTCTATCTGGTAGTCTTGCTAAACAAATTCAGTTATAACTGTCTTGTCAAGCAACTTTCCCAACTTTTCTAAACAGCTTTTATATTGTGCATTTTTCCCAATAACCACCTAGAGAAGAGGGGCAAATTTCAGCCTGCTTACCAGGCACTGAAAAACACGAATCCTAACAAGAGACTAAATAAAGCTTTGACAATCCTCAGTGACTTTAGCATCATATGTAACTGGTTGGCACTTATAGTCCACTTACATTGCTTATTTCTATTTCACTCCAAATCCCTCCCCCCCACACCGAGGTGCTGCTCAAACCAAGGGTCTACATGTCCTTGGTAAACATTTGAAGGCATAAACTAAAGCAGCTCTTTCGCCATCCATTCCCTGCTGAGTTGTTGCAGGTACCTGAAGCAGTGGGATGAAGTCGTCCTGTTCTAAGTAGTCACAGCCAGGCTTTGCTAAGAGGTATGTGAATCTGGATGCATCATCATGGCAGTTATGTAGTATTCTGTGAGAGAGATGAAGAGTGATTCCAATGACTTTGTACTTCACAGAACAACCATGAACTACAGATGGATTACAAAGTGCCTTATCATGTTACATAAAACATCTGCACCATGAATTAAGCAAAGCTGAGCTCAGACTACTAGCATTCATTTTCACAGAATCACAGAATGGCAGGGTTGGAAGGGACCTTTAGAGATCATCTAGTCCAATCCCCCCTGCCAAAGCAGGTTCACCTAGATCAGGTCACACAGGAACGTGTCCAGGTGGGTTATGAAAACCTCCATGGAAGGAGCCTCCACACCCTTCCTGGGCAGCCTGAGCCAGGGCTCCCTCACCTCAACAGTGAAAGAGTGTTTCCTTATGTTTAAATGGAACTCTCTGTGTTCCAGTTTCTTTCCATTACCTGTTCTGCTGTCACCAGATACCACAGAAAAGTGCTGCCCCAACCTCTTGACATCCACTGTTTAGATATTTGTAAGTATTAATGAGTTTCCCCCTCAGTCTCCTCTTCTCCAGACTAAACAGCCCCAGTTCCCGCAACCTTTCCTCATATGAAAGATGCTCCAGTCCCCTGATCACCTTGGTGTCCCTGTGCTGGACTCTCTCCAGCAGTTCCCTGTCCCTCTTGAGCTGGGGAGCCCAGAACTGGACACAGGAATCCAGATGAGGCCTCACCAGGGCAGAGCAGAGGGGGATATATCCTTCAGCAGCACCAAGACATTTCTACCTCATGGAGTCTTTTTTCACATTTAACATTGCTGTGGTGAACAAGGGTTCTTACTGAAGATTATTCTTGCTTTGAGTCCACAGCATCTCAGTAAGTAACCTGACTATTTAAAATACTGCACCTCTACTGACTTCCTATGAAGTCAATCTGATCAACCTAACGGGATGGCACACCAATTTAATCCTTTATTATCTTTCAATATTTGAGGATATTTCCAAACTACAGTGACCAAGTTTTCAATCATAAAAATCACTCCCCAGAAGGAAAAAAAAAAAGCACCCCTTGTTAATTAGAGCCCAGCTGGCTGCTGTGCACTGAAGTCACAGAGAACAGCCTAATGAAAGAATGAGTAGAACTGAGTATTTAGAGGAACACATACACTCATGCCTCGTTTTGACAGTTTGCATTTACTGCACCAAATCTTGTCTCTGCTTTTTTTTTTTCTAATAAAAAATACTGTGCTGGTCAAAGTTATCACTCCATTTTCATGAGTATTTCTATTTGGCAACTCTACAACATTTACCAAATCACTACTGAATATCTGAAACAGAAGGAAATATTTGGGTCTCAAACACCAAGTTATTCATATAGTATAAAAGGTAATAATAAATTGCTCAGAAAGTCACCCTGTGTTCCTTACTAACTGTGAAAATAAAGGCATTGTTAATTATTTACTCTGTTTATTCACCTCCCTCANTATAAATAAGTATTCCAGTATAAAGAAGAAGGGAAAAAGATCTAGTGTCTGACAAACAATCCTGTTGGCTGCACATTCATATCCTTCTGTCAAATGGCAGATATGTTCTAAATCAGCTGCAGAAAAGGGCTGCTAATGTTTTAGCCAAAAAAAAAAAAAAAAAAACCAAAATCTGGCATGATTTTATTAAAAAACTAAAATAGGTGATTTTCAGAAGAATTCTACACCAATAGCAATTGCTATTGGCTTCAAATCAGATCACTGAGCACGTAGCATTTTGAAAAGTCAGGTCACTTGACTGCATTTATTTCTACCTACCATGTTTCCAGAAAAAAAAGTTTGGAAGTGTCAGAGGGGAAGAGGAGGGGAAACAAAAAGTCTTTCTAAGAGAGCAATTAAAGCTAGAAAAGCACATCTAACAGCTTGGTAATAGTATGGTTAAAACAACACAGTGTGGTTAAAACAACACTGTGGTGGTATGACCACAGTCTGCAAATATCTGAAGAATATGAAAGTCACAGGAGTGAAAATATGTGGTATCATACACTAGAGATTAATTAGGAGTAATTAGAGGAACGTAAGGAAGGAAAAACATGTTGTGACAAAAAAAAAAAAAACNACTGTGCTGGTCAAAGTTATCACTCCATTTTCATGAGTATTTCTATTTGGCAACTCTACAACATTTACCAAATCACTACTGAATATCTGAAACAGAAGGAAATATTTGGGTCTCAAACACCAAGTTATTCATATAGTATAAAAGGTAATAATAAATTGCTCAGAAAGTCACCCTGTGTTCCTTACTAACTGTGAAAATAAAGGCATTGTTAATTATTTACTCTGTTTATTCACCTCCCTCACCTCCTGAAAGTGTAAGAGCCTATATTGACACACAGTACTGAAAGTCTGTAGTTTTCCTGCAGAGATAACACTGTAACTGGCTTGTCACTAATTATGTCTTCATCACTTCTTACCAAAACCAGACTTCTCAAAAGATATAAATATATTTTCAACATATATATTTTTATATTATANCATGGTCACCCCTAACATTTTTGCAATTTTGCCAAGAAAACTAGAGGCTGCTTTGACAATATTATCACAGGAAATACTTTGGGAATTCAGGGTTAAAGGCTTCTTCAAGAATCTTAAGAGCAGCTATTAAATAAAAAATTAGAACTCTCTCTGGATAGGAGATACAGAGATTATTGAGGTGTTTCACAACAGACTGAAGTCTGAATTGCCCTGCAGCATAAAAGATTAGGCAAGAAAGCAAATCTGTTCCATCTCACACCTCTGACTCCAAGCACCACATATCTAGAGCTTTTAATTTCAAAAAGAAGCCTTGATAATGCTATTTAGAAGTGACTGTCAAACCCCATCAATTGGAAAGAAAAACAAAGTGTTAAGTGGAAGAAAAACAAAAAAAAAACCCCAGAGTTCTCTGGCAGACCATTCTCTTGTCCCAGAAGGAGAATTTTACATTTGCTGTACTCACTTTCTCCACATAGACACAAAGGAGTGTACAGACACACATCCTGTCCTTCCTCCTCCTGATGCATTGAACATAGGTGCTTTCCAGTAGAGTGGGCAGCCACATACCTGTAAACAAAACAAAGGGAAAAACACACAGTCACAAGAAGAGCCTGAATGTTTACACACCAAATTCACCATTGAGACTTTGCCATATGGGAAAGAAAGCAGTAATTACACACAGGTTAGTAAAAAAATCTATTTACGTAAAGGTTCAGAATCCACTAATAATTATATACTTTGTCATATGCCTTTTTAAGCAGCTCAGTAACGCACTCTGTCAGGCTAGGAAAAGGATCAGATACTTTCAAGCTCTTAAGCTCTGCCTTTGATACAACTGTTTCGCTAGATTCCCTGCTAAGTGAAGTGGAGAGAGACAAGCATCTCCTTCCAGGACAGCACTCACACTAGCTGCCTCACTGACCTAACCTTAGAAAAGGATGACCTGTTCTCTACATGGGCTGACTTCTTCTCATTGACAGCAAAGGAACTTCAATTCTAATTATAGACAATTAGTGATTCCATGCCTGAAGGTGAAGTGATTCCCCTTCCCTAGTTCTCAGTGCACTGCCTTCCACCCAGAAGAAACCATTGTCCCAACACTGCTACATCTCAGCAGGATAACAAAAAATGAAAGCACAAATGGAAAGAGGGTGATTCCAGCAGAAAGACTCCCCTAACTCAACTTTTAACTAGCCTTTGCAGAGGCTGCTAGCTTTTGGAATGGCAATCAACAAAAGCTCAAACATTTCATACTCTCTAAGGCCTCAGAAAAGCAGGCTTGAAATTTACTTCAAACATCCAGTTGCTGGCACCTTAAAAAACCCTCCTCTTTACCACAAAGACCTTTCCAGCCACCTTCATGACTCTAGCCAAGATATCTAAATACCTGCAAAACACAAGCCTCAGAGGGAGTGCAGTTGATTCAGGCCAAACACAGGTAAGCAGGCTATCACAGCAAATGGAAAGAGGAATATAATGAAAAAGTAGATAAGGCCTCACTTCTGCTTTCCCCACAAAGTCACTTTCACCTCTTCTACTAAGGAAGACTGTCCTGCAAGTCCATTCCCAGCTTTTTGTCTGGGCCTGCACGTTTCTTTGAGAACCCCTATCAGCAAATGAACTACTTTCAGATTCAGCTGTCTGTGTCAGACAACTGAACTTCTACAGGTGTTTAGCTACTCTGAGTAAAGAATGACATCTATTTCTGCTGGTTTTGTTGTGTAGCTGGTTCTCTCACATTCATTTCAAAGCCCCAGAAGTGGTACTATTATCAGTAATCCCATGGAACAGCAGCAAGCCTTACAATAGCTGAATGGCATAGAGCACATGCTTGTAGAGACAGATGCAGAGACCACACAGAAAGACAGAGGTCTCTTCTATACCACGCTCCTGTTTTCCCAGTCTGAACATGTCAGACCACAGACTGTCATAAAAATCAGTTTCAAACTTTTTTTTGGGCAAGGAAAGTGGTTTTTCTGTTTACATTTTCAGAGATGGTTTACAAATAATGCCACTCAATTCCTATAAAAAACAAACAAAACTAAACCTAATCTCTCAAAAATCTTCCTTTTTGGAAAACAAGTGCTCCTCCTGGACAGAACATTGTTGTGTGATCTACAAGGCCAAAGATGCATTCAGGGCAAACTGAACATATGAAATGTGTCTGACAACTGCTAGTTTTAGATCAGCATTACTAAAAACCATGATTGAGGAAGAGGAAAATAGAACCACCCATCTGCCTCGTGCTCCCACACAAGTGCTGTGTTTTGTTCCCTGAAGCCAGGAACTCATTAGCTGACTATAACAACTTCAAGTCTGCTAGCAGACACCTGCATTATGGATATTAAACATACACAACTTGGTGGTTGAGGGTTGACTAAGCATTTCCCTCTTCTAGGTCCAAAGAGGCACAGGCTGGAAACTGCTTTCTCAAGCAACTCTGCAACAGTACACACAGATCATGTCCAGACCAGTGGGACAGCTAACCACCAAGAAAGTAGCTGGCACTACCTGAAGCCACAGAGGCAGACTAAGTTTCTGCCATTGTCTGAGTGTAACTATAAAGGAACAGAAAAACAAAAATACAATTTGTATTTGGTTCTGAAAGAACTGTCTTACAAATCAAAGCAAGAAAGAGCATACTCATCAGATGCAACAACCAGCAACCTGAGCTTGTTTTTGTTTACTATTTTCTTAATCTAAACAAAAACATTCAGAGCAAAAGGATTCAAAAAAAGTGGTTTTTTTCACTAAAAATGAGAATAGCTATGAGATATTTTACTAGTTTTAGTTCCAGTCTTTCTCTCCAAAACATGAAAACCCTAGAAAATACTTACCTTAGCAATTTTCCCCATTTCACAGATGTTTGCTTTCTCATCTTCAAACTCTGTAAAGGCTTCTTCAATCCTAGCAATGATTTCTTCATGATTAGTGCAGACATTGGGAAGTCCTTTGGGGAAGTAGAAACGTGGAATGTTTATCGACAAAGGGGTACTGCTGGTGGCTTTACTCACAGGCAGAAGAGTGCAAGGGCTAACTGCAGAGTTCAGTGGGACTGGGGAGGAAGTTCCAGGTTTCTTCTCTTGTTTACTTTGAATCTGAAAACATAATCAACAACAAACATATTTTAATGGCACTGCACACCAAGCAGGCGAAAACAGTTTGTGCTGCCAGTGTTTAGGAAAAACTTAAAACCCATCAACAATTAAAATGTAGAGCAGGGATGAAAATGCACCTCAAGTAACCAATTAAAAAATTCCACAACGTGCAACATTGCAAATTTAGGAGACATTACATCTGCTTTTATGTAGTTTCTGTGCATTTTATGTATGTAGCTGTGGATTATGATCTACTATTGAACCACAAGGGAATACAGAGAACACACCCCACAATTCAGCAATGCCCTAGAACAAAGATAGGGCTATTTTTTCTCGTGCTGGTCACAGTGTGATCATTCTGCCCCATAAACGGCAAAGCATCAAAATCTGCTCTTCAGTATTTCCCCTCAGAACTAGAACGTCCACCTACACGAACGCCTTGCCTTATGTATGAGCAAACTTATAACATCAACATTTTCCATCCTTTTGGAACATATATTGCTTCACACACAAATTAGGAAAAGATTTGCAAGGCTGTCTTCTAAATTTCACTAAGCCTTTTATTCTATGTCCAGTTAAAACAGTTGAAGACCTGATTTTGTTCAAGGAAAGCACCACTTAGCAATTGCTAAATAGTGGCAAATCAATTTTTACATTAATAACTCCAAGCAGCCAGCACAATTTGTCATTATGATACACCACAGAGCATCATAATACAGCACAGAGAATTAGTGCAAAATAAAAAGATCTGTTTACAACTCCAACTGAAAGACTCTTTTTGCAGATAAAGCACCCAAAGATTTCATTGAATCAGCACCTAAATTATTTGCTGAAAAGGGAGGAAATTGACACTAGTCTAGTTGTGTGCCTGTTTGAAGGTGGTTTTTCTCTCATCTACCACCTCTTTATTACCTCTACCGTCCTATCATTCCTCTCTTATCTGTCATAAACACATGGCTGATATGATGATTTCCCCCTAGATCACCCTTCTGATGGATCTCTGCCAATTTCTCATTCTAGCTATACATCAATACTCCTCAATGTTTGTATTTAAGTCCATAGTGAGATCCTAAACCAAGTAAACGTTTCAGACATGGAAGGGAATATTTTTCAAACTTTAAAAAGTAGTTACAGTACAAGCAGCAGAATTCAGATGCTGAAATGCCAAAGGATGACGAATTCCCCACTCCCCAATGAATACACACTTTCGTGGGAAAAGGCATAGGCTTACCCATTGCACAAGGGTTTGAATGCAAGAGTCGGTATTAACATAACAACATATGTGATAAGAGGCTAATAAGGCAATAGTCAAGTAAATACAGCTGCAACTTTCAGTTTGTTTATTCTAACTATTTCAAAACAAAATGGTTTTAGGATAAAGGGCTCAAGTCTGAGTTCACTAAATACACAAGAAAGTATATGATGACTGACTAAACTCTTTGTCTCATTGTTTTCCAGAAACTCGGAGCTTTTTTCTTAACACATGCTAAATACCCCAACTTTCTAAGGGTTTGCTTTCAGGAAGGTGATGAACTGAGAATTGTAAAAGCTTACTTAAGCCTGTTTTTTATCTGCAGTTTAGGATATAATGTAACCCATTCTTCAGAGACCTGTGAAACAAAAGAAGTGGAAGGGTTTTGCTCCTCTTCGTTTCTCTGCTTCACTGCTCTTTCTTTAAATAGGGAAGAGCTCCTCCTCCCAAATGCAGTCCCATTTCAGGAGCAGAAACACAAGCACTTGCACAAACAGGACAGTCAAAGCACACTTTTGCACTGTAACTACTCTGTACAGAACACAGTAACTTTGAGCTTGGGTTTCTTTACCTCCTCCAGTCCCGTGTTGTGCAACACAAGAAAAGCTGAAAATCACTTTCAACCTTCATGATTTCTGAATCTATCAATACCAGTATTAAGAGTCTCCATGGTCCTCAAAATAGCTCTCAGTCTTTGGAGAAAAAGCCTCATTACCACCATCTGTTCTTTCTCCCATCTTCCTTGTTTTTTCCTGCTCTGTCAAGTACTGCACATCTTTGTGTCTGATCCTGAGTAATGCTGGAGCTCAAAGCACAACAGGCTTGAGGTTTAAAGTGTTACTGGGGCTGAAGAAAGCTGTTGGATTGGATAGGGTAAGCATTAGCCCTGGGTATTCTGTCCCACAGTACTATAATGCAAGTAAGTGACCTGAAATGATGGCAGAGGTTAAGCTGGGGAAAAGTAGCTCACTCACTTTGTGAGTGGCAGCTCACTGAGCTAATAGAAGACAACCCTTTGCCTGGCTTCCTTTTGCTGTTTACTCAGTAGAGTTAACAAAAACAAAACTCAGACAAGGTGAAGGTGTCTGGGAAGGGAGCACATGGCCCCAGATCAGCCACTGCTGCATGTTAGAGATAGATGAAGATCTACCCTGCTCCCACAGCTGTGTACTTCAGCAAGGGAGGATAAGCAAGAAGGGTGAACAGAACTCCCTGAGACATGCCTCCTCAAGAAGCCTCTATCTGATTGGGAAACAGTGGGTTAAAGAATCAGACCTCGGTATGTAGGTCAAGGTAGCGATTTCACTTGGAGGAGAGCTCACATGCACCACCACTGCTGCCTCTCTGTTTGACCTTTTCTAGTCACCACCCAGCTCTGCTCAGTAGTTCTCAATTTCTGGATTCCAGCAGAGGGGAGATCCCTGCCTGTCTCTCACAGCACCATATTCATACAAACAATGCAAAGCTAGAACAGACAATGAGGTGCTAACTGCATCCACTTGACTTCTGTAATAGGACTTAACATCAGTTTGTCTTGAAGACCCACTTCTCAAACACATTCACAGCTTGTTAATCTGTTCAATGCCCCCAGGCACTCTAGCTGTCAGGATTGTGAGGAAATAGAAGAAAATACTCAAATGTAATAAAATGGTCCACGAATCAAAATGAAACAAACCAACACACTGGTATGTCAAAGGAGTTTACCTCTTTGACAGTAAATCAACCCCCTTTCCTTACAGTACAAGAGAATGATAAAATATGTTGTGTTTTTTTTCTTGAGAACGTCTCTTTGCCTTCCAAAGTAGACCACCACAACAGCACTATGTCATTTTCCTCTTCTGCATGTCACATACATCCCAGTCCAGCACAACACTTGAGCTGATCATTCACTTTGCCTTGGCCTCCACCTTCTGTAGAGCGAACAATTCATTTTCCTCCAGATACTGTCAGAGTCGGCAATGCTCGGTACCCGCTCACAGAAGCCATAAATCAGGACCCCCAAATCATGAATTTCCCGATCCACAACCACAAAACAAACCAGAAGGTTAGACATCTATAAGAGCAATAGGGAGCCAGCTCAGGCATAAATTTGCAGCTGACCTTCTCAATAAGACTGAATTAGTATCTCTTGCTCAGTCCAAGTCAAACTAGGTGGAAGCATAGCTCATGGATGGCTTCTTTTCAGAAGATGCTACTTCATGAACAGAAATAATTTGTTTGAACTTTGTCTTCTTCCTTCATATGTAAGAAATAAGCTGTCTACAATACCACCAAGAAAAAACCACAAGCAGCAACTAGCTCATGATGATCCCGTTCCCAAGAACAATTTTACAATATTCTGTGAAGAGTATAATCAGATGTCAACCACTATGAAGACAGCAGGGAGTTAACTACAATTATTTGTGAAAATGAAGTGATATGAGGGGAAATTCTGTGGGAATTCCTTGGCAAAAACCATTTTTATTGCAAAAAGCTTGTATTAAATGCTGTTTGCTCAGTGGAACACATTTCTCTAACAGGGATGTGCATTTTCAGAAAGGATAACTAAGAAAGTCAACTACAAATACTATAATAAGTCTTTTAGCTTTGTTACCAATAGCTAACAGGCTTTTATTGTCCCAAGAGAAAGGTGAGATTAAAGCCTATTTTTAAATTTTCCTCTATAGCATAGTGTAATTTACCCTAACTCTAATCTGTCTAGCCACTATGTCACCTTTTGCTAGTCACAGAATTTATTTACAGACAGGCTAAAACAGTGACATCTGCAATATAAATAAACCGGACAGAACTACGGCCTCATTGTTGCTGCATAAAGCACAGAGACTAAACTTCTGCCATCCAGGCCTCTCAGGGACTTGCCACTCCTAGCAAAAAGCCCCACATAAGGAAGGAGTATTACATCAAAAGATGTTGTTTCTTCCTCCTGGCTCCAATCTTCAACCAGATCCTAGATAATAAATTTACCAGTTTCTTTTTTTTTTTTTCCTTAAAATGGGATTCTGTAATGCTGTTTTCTAGGGTAGAGTGACTCAGCCTGGTTTCTTGCAGTCCACAGTGCTGACTTAATGTCTCCTTTCATTTTTCACAGTTCCTGTCTTACTGAAGTCTGATGGTAACTGGACACAAGCCATCTTCAAAGATCATCAGTTCTCCAGAGATGATTTGTATTTATTCCCTGAGGCTTTCTCTCCCTTTCCTGCCCTGAAGCCCTTTCCCATCACTGTATACTTCTGCTGTCTCCTTCTTACCCATCTCTAAGGACAGTAAAAGCAGCAAATGTTCATCTGCACATGGCTCCCAACAGCACAGAGCGTATCTGGATAGAATCTTTTCTACTATAAATTGTAAACTCACCAGCAGATACAAAGTTCAATCACAGCAAAACAAAACTGAATACAAATTCTACCTAAGCAACACAGAACCACGAAAGGATTTAGGTAAGAAGAGACACAAGGCTCTAAGGTTAGATCAAGTTCCTCGCGATCTTATCCAGTTGAGTTTTGAAAGCACAGACCTTGCATGCCTCCACTGACAAACGTTTCCATAGATCTTACACGAGTTGTCCTTCCTGCAACTGATACACTTCAGCCCACACTCCAAATGGTCCCCTGAAAAGTCCACGGAGAAAACAACCAGTGTGCATCTAAATTAATTCTGACAGAAGGACAATAGTGGGCACAAACCTCTACTCCTCACAGAACCTCCACTGCAACTCTTTTCTGCTCTGATTTGCAGATAACACTTACCTAGGGGGAATGCTGGCATGATGAGAGGCAGAACATCAGGTGGAGAGAGGTCTTGACAAACTGTCCAACTACTTCCATAAGAAAAGATGCCAAGTTCTCCACAGCCATCCCAAGCATTGGTTCAAGCTGGGAACGCACTGGCTGAACATCAGCTGTGCTGAAAAGGATGTAGGGGAAATGATGTGCACCAGGCTGCATGTGAGCCTGCAGTGCTGGCCAGTTACAAATAAGGCAAACTATGTACTAGGCTGCATTGGGAGTAGGGCCAGGAGAACATGGGAAGTTACTGTCTCCTCTGCCTGACACTAGTGAGGCTGTATTTGGATTACTGTGACCAGCTTTGTGTCTTCACTTCAAAAAGCACAAGGAGACACCAGACAGAGATCTACAGAAGGCAAATCAGATAGCCAGGCACATGGCAGGAGAGACTGAGTGGCTGGGCCTGTTTCTCCAGGTAAAAAGGAAGCTAAGGGACAGGCTAACTAGAGACTACAGCTGTTAGAAGACAAGTGAGGCAAATTCTGTAGTGGTACATGGTACAAGGGGCAACAGCCATAAACTGCTGCTTGGGAGGGTTAGTTTGAAGGGTGAATTTAACCAAGGGTAGTACAGTCTGCAAGAGATCACTGAAAATGGTAAGAACAATCTCTATCTTTGGGGAGTTTTCAGGACTTGGACAAAGTCAATGCTGATTTGACCTAGGGTTACACAAAGTCTTCCTTAGATACCTTTCTACCAACACTGCTACGATCCTTCCTCAAATAATCCTGCAACAGATGAGCACAAGAACTGAATTTTTTAGCTCTTACAAGGGTTTTTACAAAAAAACTTCTCTTCCCTTGGCTTCCTGGCCAACAGCTACTGTTCTACAAATTACCCATCACTCACCTCTCTGCTCCCTATCACCACCTTATTCCTTTTCCTCCTGCTGGCATTTTTTTCTGTACTTAGTGAGCCCAATTACCTGCACTCTCAGGCCATCTCACATTAATATTCCCAAGCCACAGGGCATAGCCCCACAAAGCACAAAAAATGACATCTCAGTGCTATCAGGTGTAAGACCTCCCATCTCTGTCCTCCACTCTCAAACATTGTCACTGTGTACTAGATGCCAGCTCCAGAGCTTGCCAAGATCTCTCTGTGAACCAATTTAACACACTTGGAAAAGCATAAAACAGAGTATCATCCAGCAAGACAAACTAAATCCACCGTGTTATGAGTTTACGCCAGCTCACAGAAAGGCATTGGGGCCCAGTGCAAGACAGGGGTGACACGGCGTGAGGAGGCAGCAAGAGGGAACAAGTACTGGAAATAAGAGAAGACAAAGTAAGACCATGTTTTCTCAGCTGCAGTTGCCCACAGGATTAGTTCACTTGCCTTGGATCTGCAGCCCCAGAGCAGTTAATTCTCAATGCACTCAGCAGTGAAGGTTGCTGCTCCTACTTCAGACCAGGTGGAAGGCTCACATACAGAAAGCTTGTCAATTTCTCCAGCTGGTCTGGTAGAAGATCTTATCTCTCCCTGCAAACTATACCCTGATTACATCCTTAGGTGATCAGCCTAACTCTGCACAGTGAACTTAGCTGTGCTGCATGGTTTTTGTTAGTCTCTTCCAAATGGCTTGTGGTCCCCACCCAAGCTATTACTGCACATTATTACTTCATGCAATTCTCCTCTAGGGAGTGAAAAACATGTTCCAGAGATTAACCTCATATACATACTTGAACCTGTCATCGGAAAGCATGAAAACAAACTGCACTACAATGTACTCTGGAGCAATTTTAACAGCTGTTTCTTAGGAAACCGCTCATAATTTCAACTTTTTAACTTCCTCACTGGGTCACTGACAATTTAAATATGGATGAAGCTCAGGATGAGCTGATTTCAGCATATAGTGACCCCCTGTAAATCTTAGGTGGCTACACATCCATTTGTCCTTGCATAAATTACTCCAGCCTTTTGCCCATTGTCTTAGAAAGTGAGCACAGCAACTGGATCTTAACAAGAAACAAAGCTGTGGTATAATTTCCACTTCTCTGGCTACATCTCCATAATTTTAAGGATCTTATCCGATCTAAATGATTCTACAATCTCCTTCAGCCACAGCCCAGAGACAGTAGGAAACGGCACAGAGAAACACCTTGTAATGGTAAAATGGTAAATGCCAAAGCCAGGTAGGCTGGTCTGTGCACAAATTTGTACAGCACAGAGCACAGCCCACTAAACACAGGAGAATGTTGTGGTTGTTCCACACACAACAAGAGACATTCAGAGCAATCACATACATAAATGGGTTTTTTCTTTCAAAAACCAGAAAGAAAGATTTAATAGTCTTACACTGCCTCTCCCTATTATTAAATCACTGCCCTTGCTGTTAATTTTTTCCCCTTGTTTACAAAGACATTTTAACTCTGCAATGTAAGCCTGGAAGGTTTATTTTTAAACCTGCTGGTATCTAGCTGCAAATAACTTTCTGCAAATAGACACACCTAGAGGGGACACAGTTTGATTCTCTGATCCAATGAAAAATACAAAGCAACAGTTAAAGAAAAAGAAATGCCAAGCATTCAAACCTGGGCCTGCTGGAATAACTTCAGCCTCCTCTTGAATCGAGATGGAAGAACAAAGTCACAGCCCTTTGCAAGGAAAGCTAGCTCCCCTCCTACGTCTGGGTCTCTCCGCAGAGAACTCTCCTTGATCATCATCCTGGTTAGCTCCCAAGCAGATGTTGCCCCTTCCAGAAGGGGCACGAGGACTCTGTAGGAGATCACGTCAAGACCAGCACGTTGCTTTCCTGGTTTGGATTTTTTATAGGCAGAAGGTGGCAAATGGTTTCAACATAGTATGTCTTCTCTCTCTTCACAAGGACAACATCTAGAGATTTTCTCTCACTCCTGAAGCCAAATCTCCCTTTTTAAACTAATATTCAACTTATCTTTCTGTACCACCAGGATCTTCTGCCTTCTTGTAATACTTTGATTGAGAAACATGATCTACAACAGAATCTATTTCCCTGCTGGCTACATGACAGACAATCTGTCCTTGGCTTGTAATAGGCCAGGGGTAACATGGGAAAGGAAGCACCCACCACCACTACACCAAGAGTGCTAAAATTAGATGTGCTACAGAAGTGGCTAAATATACCATCTTCCCCAATACTTCTAAACTTTATGTGCTTTAGTGGTGAAACCCAAGGTGCAAACTCACATCAGTCAGACTCAACCAGAGTTAAACCATGTGCTCTCAGCCAAGGTTCATGTGGGTATGAAGCTAGTGGTTTGAGGTCCCTGCTTAGTAGCTGATAAAGCAGATCAGCATTACTTCCCACTCTAGATCAAGGGCTGTAATTTTCAACCAGCATCAATTTTTCCTTATTGCTTGGAAAAAGAAAATAATGTAGTTTCTTTAATGCCAAGCAAACACATAAGGGTGATCGTGGGCAATAAGCCCAGGCATTCTTTAGTAGTTCTTAATGGTTTTATGAAGACACCAAAAGGTTTCATTCTTTTTATTCACTTATCCCATAACTCTGACATGGCAAAGTAATTTCTGGTACACGATAATCTACCTCAGTCTTAGCTACCTTGCTAGTTTACCTTCTAAACCTAGAAATACAGAACATCTGATTCCTAGCTAGTAGTGGCTTGCTTTTGTCAGGATACTGCATTTAAAATGAAAAGGTCTCACTGAGCCTCAAGAACAGAAAGCTTTTTATTAGATGTGTCCCCCATGTCTTTTTCCTGGTCCAAAGTTAATTAAAATACAGCATCACTTAACTGACGGGGCTACAGACAGAGAAACAGTCTGTCCAGAAGGATGCTGGTAGATTTACTCTTGCACAGTTCAATATGTTATTTACTAAAGAGACTTCTCATTGACATTCACAAGAAGAATTTTTTAACAACTAGATAAATCTGTATAAAACACCTCAAATTTATTTTCTCTCCTGTTACCTCTCAGTCATCAAGTCATGGTGTCACTACATGGGCTGTGGAATCCACTTCTTTACAAAAGAACATTTGAACAAGAATGTAGCATACTTTGTGTCACTTCATATGGTCATAGCTATGTTTGAACAGTGTAATCTGAGAATGAAAAAGCTCTGAAGTTTGGATGTATATTCATAGTCTTTCCTTGTGTTTAAGTGGAAATTTTTATGTTCCAGCTTCTTTCCATCACCCCTTGTCCTGTTGCTAGATACAACAGAAAAAAGTGATGTCCCAACCTCCTGACATCCACCATTTAGATATTTGTAAATTTAATGAGCCTCAGCCTCCTCTTCTCCAGACTAAACAGCCCCAGTTCCCGCAGCTTTTCCTCACAAGGAAGATGTTCCAGTCCCCTGATCATCTTGGTGGCCCTGTGCTGGACTCTCTCTAGCAGTTCTCTGTCTCTCTTGAGATGGAGATCCCAGAACTGGACACAGGACTCCAGATAAGGCCTCACTAGAGCAGAGTAGAGGGAGAACATAACCTCCCTCAACCTGCGCTGCCCACACTCTTTTTGATGCATACCAAGATGCCATCGGCCTTCTTGGCCACAAGGACACATTGCTGGCGCATGGTTAGTTTATTATCAACCAGGACTCCCAGGTCTCTCTCTGCCGAGCTGCATTCCAACAGGTCAATCCCCAGCCTGTACTGGTGCATGGGGCTGACCTCACAAAAGATCCTTCAAAAGCATATCATTAAATTTGCAAAGCAAAGAAATACACAGAATTATAAAACAGCATTTTGATGGGGCAGAATCATAATTCTTGCCAGGTCAACTTTAACTTTATATGACTATGAAACATTTATGCTCAGAACCATCTTCAGGTCAACTGTTTAAGCATGCAATACAGACATTTGTGATATAAAAAAGAGAGGTGTGGTGGCCCCAGTAAAAATGTTTTAGAGCACAGTGTAGAAACATTTCTGAGAGTCTCAGTGATGCCCGCCCCATCAGTCATTCAGGAGAGGCAGGATTAGATAGATGCTACCTACAGCCAGCGCAGAGGAAACATGTGGCAGCAGGGAACAGCCTTTAGACTCAGGACTCTATCATCTGAGAGATAATGTGGTTAGACAAGGTGTTCTGATATCGTTTATCAACCCTGAAAACTGTAAACCTTCTGCTCCCAGACCCACAATCTCTGCCCAGAAAGGGCTGTATTTTTTCACAATCAGTGAAAAAAAAGATTCAGAAGCATACAGCAGGAAGTAGAAGCATAGGGGAATGAGAACTGGGAAACAAGACTGCTCTTTCTGGCTCACTACACCATGAGTAACCCTTTTGAGAAGGGATACCAACGGAGGAAGGGCAAAAAAAAAAAAAAAAAAAAAAAAAAANAAAAAAAAAAAAAAAAAAGGAAGTCTTTTCTGGAATAAAACCTTGGTCCTGGCCTTTGCTCCCAAATTTATTCACAAACGTTTGTCCAGCAGCTCTTAAAATGTATGAACAGGACTTGGAGCACTGCCCTGCACTACTCAAACTGCATTCTGGTAACAGAAGGACCAAGTTTCTCACAGGCTGCTCTACAATACTTTCACTACAGTACCAAGTATTCTGCAAGCATTAACTGAATTTAAATACTTGGTCCAATTAGCCATTCTGTACAGGTGGTAGAGCCAGGGCAGAGACATCCACCACTGACTTTTCCAAGGACTTCGCGTAAGACATTTTACTCAAAAAGGTAACACCCTCCACCTTCCAACAAAACCCAAACCCTGACACTCAGCACTTCCACAGACCAATCAGAGAATCCCAACAGCCTCATCTCTGCCTTCACTACTCACTGGTTCTTGCTTCTTCATTTCCCAGTCCACCCAGCACTCCTTATTGCCCCTTTATCTAGAGTGAAAACTACAGATAAATATTTAAGGGTTTTGCTAGCCTCTGACAGACAACTGAACTGTTTTCATTGACCTGTTTATTTCACAAACAACATATTAAAAGAGCAGCTTAAGACAGGCACACAGGACAGGAAATTTTAAAACAAATAGTTGGAGGTTGAGAGATAAGCGATGGAAAACTGGATCTCAGAATGGGAAATGTTGGACAGTCTAAAAAGTATGCAATGCTTCCTGGCCGGCCTGAACGAAGCACCAAGTGCTCATTATGTGCTCTGTAAAACTAATCGACTTCTTGAGTACTCATTTCCTAGTTTCTAAATATTTTGGTTTTGAAAATGAAGAGGCAAGTAATTCCATTGTTCTCTGTGAAGAATCATAATTGCTTTTATCATAAAGGGAAAGTCTGTTGCTGATACAAGTTTGCACTGATTTCCACACAGGCTGAGACAGCAAACAGTCCAGTCTGAAGTGTCTGTCCCTTTCCTTTTTTCATTGATCGAGTGCTATTAAAACTCTCACAACCTTCATAACTGGAAACTGTGTTGTGTTTTCATCAGTATTAGATCTCTGGGGTTTGGGGTTTTTGTTTTGTTTGTGTATGTGCAACTATTTTATAACAGTTTTATGACCCCTAAGAAAATATAACAAATACTTCACATATTGCTCATACAGGCACACACGTGCAATACTGAATTGGAATCCACATACTGTTCCAGCCAGGTCCACAGTTATCCAGGAACATGGATATATTCTCTAGATGCTCTACCTAGAGAGGGCCTTGTGCCCACAGCCAAGCACGTGGCCATATCTATACTACAAAGGACAGCAAACCTCAGAGTAAGTGTAGAGCCAGCAGTTCAGATGACTTTTGCCCCCTCTGCTAACTCCCTCTGAAGGGTGCCACTTGCATTCATGCTGCACAGTGTTCAGCACAAGCCTCTTCAGCCCATCCAGCTCCCCAAGACAGTTATTCTCTCTTGTGATCTTTGGCTCTGGGTTTTTACACAAAGCAAGGGTTGTGCTATTGCATGGATGAAAAGAGCTCTTGCAGCATGGGTTCACATTTTATGTCCACAGAAGGCAGGCTAGGTGCAAGCTAGCACTCAGGCTAGGTGAGTAATAGGGAGATAGAAGCTGGTAGGGGATCAGATTGATAGGCTATTTGACAGTGTGCATGCAATTTTCAAGTATGAGAGAAAAACTGACATGAAGTCAGTATCACACTTGATCAAACTCATTTTTAGTTCAAGTTCACACATTTGAAAATATCATAAATAACTATACAAGGCAAGAATAGTTATTAAAAGAGCTCACTTCAGAGCTTTTGGAGCTACTTAATTCTACACTCTGAGAAGTCTTTTTCCCCTCACTGGAGATATAAGACATTACTATGCTCACCGTTTCCTACAAGCAAAGGTGTGAAAAGAAACACTAGAAAGACTTCAAGAGCTGAGTCTAAAAAGATCTCAGCCCTATTATTTTGTAGGGCTCATTTAAACCATAGGCAAACAGCCTACAGGAGCACAAGCAGGAAAAGAACAAGCTCAAAGGTGAAACTGCACATCAGGGCATAATTTATTTGCTTAGGGGGTTTAGTTTCCTTTTTTTTTTGTTTGTACTTAAGTAAATGCTAGGCTTCTGCCAGGTTGAACGTGTTATTCCACACTGCAGCATCCAAAGCACAATAAATCACTTAAGGGATTAAATTCCCTTACCACCACCACCCTACTTATCCCCCCTCCCCTCCTTTTCCAACATCTGCTTTATTCCCCGTCCCAAAGTTTTGGTTCTCTTACCTTAATCACTTCTGGAGCCTGCTGAATTGAAGCTGGAACAGAGTCTCTGAAGGCAGCCCCAGCACAACTTTTTTGCTTTGCATGGAGGGACTGTGAAGGAGTTGTTAAAGTTTCCTGAAGAATCTGCATCACTTCCCTCTCCTTGGACAAGCTTCCCTTGCCTGTCTGGAATTCCACTAGTTCCTGGGCAAAGTCCTCAATGCTTTCCAAGATACGCAGTAAAAGGGCTTTGTCCTCTTCTTCCATTTTATGACCATTGGTTTCCATGATTTTTGACAGAGGTGAAGTGGGGTCAACGGGTTTAGTTTTGGGTTCAAGAGCTGGAGGTAGTACCTGCCTATCCTGCCAGCCAAACACTTGCAAACGGGCAGGTTCACTCTCCTTTAGAGAGGATTCCCTCAAAGTGCTCTCCATTTTCTGAGAGAAGCACTCCAAGTCCAGCAGCAGTTTGTCTATCTCCTCCTTGTCTATCTTACTGCACATCTGTTCTCCTTTGGAGACATCAGCTTGGGAACCATGCACTACAGAATCCAAAACTGGTTTTAAAGGAGTAATTTTCTCAGAAACGTGGGAGGGCTCAACCTCTCCCACTCTGGCACGTTCTGCTTTAGTGTCGGCAGTTGGATCTGAACAACCAGCTGGCTGGTAGCTGCACTCTAACCTCTCCCAGCCTCCTTTTTGCTCTGCCTTCTTTATTTTCCCCAACATTCTGTCCCCATCAGACTCCTCCTCAATGTACAGAGCCTCAGTGGAAGATAAGCAGTCAGAAGGGCTTGTGGCTGGTAACTGAGGTAGAGCACAAGCATCTTTTGCAGTTCCCACGCTGTTCTCCTGGGGGACACCATGAAGGGAGTTTGAGGTAAAGCTCACAGTATTTGTTTGGATGGACTGAGAGGTGTTTCTCACCTCACGCTGATCACCTGGCAGTCCGAGAGGAACTGCACTTGAGGATGGCAGCTGAATAATATCTTCATATCTAGGTGGCTGGTCATCTCCAAACACTGAGGGAAAAGGAGTTTGCTGCAAGCCATGAAAACAGTTAACTAGTTCTGCCAAATCACTAGTTTCCTTGTGTCCTGGTGGCTTCAGCTCAAAGGGCAGCTTTTTCAGGTATGAAGAAAATCTTGTCATCAGATTCATATATATCATTTCTGAATTAGCGTGGGGATCATTGCTGTTCCCTCCACTGTCTGCAGACTTCTTTTTGATACAGTGTTTTATTATGTCTGTGCACTTTTTCAGATCCTCTGAGCACTTGAGCAAGATGTCTAAGCACACCTTAATATCCCCACCAGAAGAACCATCTAGCTTGTGTTTTTCCAAAATCTGGGTAATTAAGTTTTCTTCAGATAAGGAACGAGGGGAGAAGGGAAGCACAGGGTTTGTGGTGATTTCTGGAGCATCATTGCTCTCCTGCCATTTCTCCACAGAGGAGGGACTCTGTAAAAAGCCACAGGGAGGACAGTTCTCATCATTGTTGAGGTGCCCATAAATCAAGTCAAAATCAAACGACCGTCTGCTGAATGACTCTGACCGCACCTTCCTCCCTTTTCTGTAGGCCACATGACTGGAAGAGTTTTTCAGCTTTTCAACTGAGAATTCTTTTATTTTACCACTGGCAAGGTTTATTGCCTCACCAGTAATGTCTTTGAAACTGTTGGAGACTTGCACTGAGGAGCCCTTTTTAATTTTTTGATTATTTGGGAGGATTTGCTGATACTCCTCATTTCCAGGCACAGTAAGTCCACTTTCAGGAACAGGAATTTTATGGTCTAGGTTGGCATCTTGGACACCAAGCTCCGCACAGACACTGTGGTGGGCTACTATACATGTAACTCCTTGCTTAAACACTTGGCAAGTCCCTGTGCAGTAATGCACGGTGTGTTGAAAATGCTGGTCTATCAGCACGCTGCTGTAGCAGTTCAGAGAAGTGACCAGAAGCCTGTAGGTTGCTGCCATAGCATGGATCACGCTAGGAAGCGTGGCTTTCAAACTCACTATGAACTTAAAGGAAAAAGTTGACCTCCCCCACCCCCTTTCTACAGCTACACCAGATTTATTAAAAACATTCAAATGTCAGTTGAAAACATTCAAATTACATGAGAAATCACTGCCTTAGAAAGCCTTACTGAAGTCTGGAGTTGTATTAGAAGCACAATTACAACAAGTCGAACTTGCATATGCTTTGACTTAAGGCAACTTGATTCTTGTATTCCATGCAGAAAGCTCTGCTGATCAGAGAAGCAGCACAAGCTGCTCCATTTCTAATGGTCCAGGTAGGTTTTCCAGTAAGTGTAATAAAATTCATCCAGCTCTCAGGTAGAAGGGACAAGACAATGATTTTTGCTTGATCCTTCTTCACTTTTCTTGGGTGGGTCAGTAAGAGATAATCAAGTAGCATGTACAGACAAAAAATCCACAGTATGCTCATGCAGTTCCCCTCTCACACTGGTAAGGTAGGTCCCTGCAACAGAAAAAAGAATATATGAGAGGCTTTATAATTTCCATGTAACATGCAGCCTTGTCTACCAAACATATGGCACCAGAGTGTAACAACCACCATTCAAAACTTAGACAGACTAATAGGCTGATATTTTTCCTTCACTCAGATCTACCATATAAGAACACTACTGAGGAGTTAGCCTATATTTATACACAGGCTGGCTTTGTGTTGCCATTTTAACAGCTCTATTTTAACCACTCTTTTTTTTGTTTTTCAGGCCTGCTTTTTTTCCTTCCTGCACTGAACAAAACATTACTTTTCATTCTAACAGAGCAAAATATTGTGAGCATGTTGTGCATTTCTGACTTCCATTTTCAAGACTCTAAAGATAAGGCAAAGAGCAGCAGAGAAAAGCACTTCCAGGATTTCCCAGCTCTCTGGATTATAAAAGCTGCAAACAGCCTGGAGCAAAGTAGATGAATGCCTCTAAGAATTCACAGGCTTCAGTAAGGGCCACAACGGCTTCCATTAGCCTTTGACCAAGGTCTCTGGGACCATAGCAAAATATTTTAAGGAGGAATAACTATTTTTCAGTGTCTTACAACTCAAATAGCTGCATGTTATTTAATAGATGCTCTGGTGTAGACACCAAGATCAGAAAGTAACACTTGTATAAAGGTTAAGCATATGAACAGCAGGAATCAAGCACAGGAACTAGGAATTGCCACAGCCATTTCCAGCTGCATGGTCAGAATTGCAACAGAAAACACAAAAGCTGCTTAATTTTATTCTGAAAATATATGAAATCCTAGATTTAAGGGCCTTTAACTTTACACATTGCTTCATCGTTCCTTAATACTTCTTAATCAAATTAAAACACCTCAGTGAAATTCTGAGCACCTTTATTCCTCTACAAACAGAAACCCATTTCATGAAACAATTGTATCATGGCTAAGTCCCATTACAGCATGGGCTTATTTTGCTGTTTCCAAAGGTAAGCATCTAACAGTCCTACCAGGGCCAGCTCCTCAGTACCCTCCCAGGCCTGTCCTGTTCCCTCCATCCTCTGGCATGGCCCCAAAGCCCCACAGGCACGGGAGGGCCTTCCAGAGGGATGATCAGAGGTATGAGGTGTGCCCCAGCCACAGCAGTGAGTCAGGCTGCCAGGGGATAAAGGGCGGAAACATAAGTGTTTTTAAAGCCTGGGGCGCTTATACCATCAGGCATGAACCTCAGTAATAAGACTCCACACCCTCCAGTCACTGGCTTTCAGGTTTCACTGTCAGGTGTGCTAAAAGCCCTGCTGAATCAGAACCACAGTTAGGAAAAAGTACTGTTGGCTCCCCAGCGTCTTCATCTTAGAGGACTTCAGAAGCGTTATTCAGACAGGACAACCCATGCTCCTGTGCCTCAAAAAAACTCTAATGATCCACAGACTCTGAGAGTGCCTTCCAACACATCCAGGGTAAGAGGTCTGATGCTTTTCCTCTTCTGAGCCTCCATCAACTACAAACAAGCTTTCTGGTATTTCCTGAAAAAAGAGTTACACAGTATTTAGAGAAAGTAGAGATCTTCATGCCAGTAGATTTGATGAAGAATTAATATTGCTGCTAAAAAAGCATGGGACTGTCTTAGAGCTAGTTCCTCTGTGTCATATACAGCAAGGAGAGACTGGTTGGTTGGGTTTTTTTCTTTTTGACCAACAAAGATTACTCTGGGTTTATAACTAATTTGGAAAGTAATTACATCTTAAGTTATTTTATTGAGAAATAATGTATTGGACTCTGTCTCCTCATGTATCACTCCAAGAGTAGTTTCCCTGCTATATGTTTACCCCTTCCACTGAGACTAAGGCAGTTTCTCCAACAGTTTAAGCCACTTTCAAACAATGAAGCTTTTTGTGTCTGTAAGATTATTCCACAGAGAGTTCTTCAGTAAAAAGTTCTCTTAGATTCCCATCCTAAACCAACTCCCTTTCAGTTCAACTTTGTGTTTCCAGCTATGCCCAGTAACAAAATTCTTCCCCCCATCTCAAATTCATACTTCTGAATAATTTTAGGGATTTATGCCCTAAACATTGTTCAGCCATTTTACAAAGTCATCCCTTTCTGCTTTAGTGTCAGACAGGCCCTCCAGCTGTGTTTACTGCATTCTGCAATCTCTTTCCAATTTATCTGTATTTCTCTGGTACACCCAGGAATCGACATACTCCAAAC
Organism: Urocolius indicus; assembly: GCA_013401255.1. NCBI lineage: Eukaryota > Metazoa > Chordata > Aves > Coliiformes > Coliidae > Urocolius > Urocolius indicus. The sequence continues at coordinate 301,748 of WBNH01011857.1, forward strand.
ACAAACTTGTCAAGGCTAACACAAGACTGCTGTCTCTGGCACTAGAACGTTTTACTGTTGTGTTGGGGAAGGAAGTAATCAAAGAATCAATACCAAATGCCAATATCCTCTTTTTAACCAGATTAACTAATGCATTCTCAGTGATTGTTTACTATTTGCCTATTCTTACTGTCTGCAAAAACATGCTAAGGTAATTCAAAGTGCTGGAGTACTTGACTCCAGCTATGCAAGACAAGGACTAAAATTGTATAGGCAGTACAAATGTGTACAGCTGCAGCATAGGAACTATTTTTCTCATTTCTTCACTGGTTTTCCCAAGGCAGCACATGCTCAGCTTGCAGCTTTATTTAACAGCAATCCATCAAACATGATTCGGCATGTAAACCTAGTTAAGACAAAACCTAGAAAAATATTCCTGTTATCAGATGTGGGAACATGATCTCAAGCTTCATTTGAATGGGCTTTTGTTGTGATTTTCAGTTGGTGACTAAAACCTACCATTTATGAGTAGCAACAATGGGAAGACTGAATGCATTAAAAACATTCATACTTCATTCTTTTCAGCCTGCCACTTCATCCAAGTTGTGACTCCAAAACAGCCCCCAATTCAGATGCACTGTAGAAAGACTCTGCAATTCTGTAATTAGGACTACTGCCATGAAAAAACCTCCAACTCTGAGGATACAGGATTGGCTTCACAATATAAACTATGAATGAATAAAGATTCTTGTGCAAATGCAAAAGAATGCTTTATGTCTTCCTATCAGCAAGATGACATGAATCACTTTCCAAAGGAAAAAATTATTGCAGATACTAATTATATAAAAGGCTATTTTATAAGACAAAACAGTTCTATTCATGAAAGATTACGCAATGACAATCTGTTAGGATGAAGACTCTGAGCCAGCTCTTGACTTACATGCAAACTGAAGTCTAGAAACCTATGGGACAGGCTTTCACTGCTGCTGAAAGTCTCAAAGTAGGCAAAAATCTTCTTTAATGCCTATCTCAGCACTAGAGACATTATTATTAATGATTAGAAGCTAGACACCACTGAATGGAGTAAATCATCCCTTTTCTGCACCAGCACACAGCACAGTATCACTATGCAAATGTGCTTGTTGCTAGTGGAAGAGGTAGTAGGATAAACTCTGAAATTCAGTATTCTTGCAAGAGAGATGAAGACAGAACAATAGTGTTGTCATTTGGATAGTCCTCAATACAGTTTCACAATCAGGTGTTAGGTCTTACCCTCTAAGAGGAGCTTCTGGTGCCAAAAAGCCACCTACAAGTACCTCATACTTAGAAATGCATTATTTTAGCTTATAGTTTACCAAACAAAGATTTGTGAGAAAACTATATTGATTACAGAAGACAAAAGCAGGCAAACAACAAGTCAATGTTGTCTTCTAAAACACAGCTTTCAGCCTATCTTTGGTGCTTTGTCAAATAACAGGGAAAAAACCAGAATATTAATCTTCTCCTCAAACTTTTTAACATTAATCAACTAGAGAATGGTACTGCACCCTGAGATGTACCATTGCTTTTCTTACTCCCTGTTTCAAGAGTATTGGTAAACTTGAATCAAAAGCACACTGCAAATGTACACTCTGAGAACAGAGACTGGAATAGATGAGGTGACTCAGTTAAGAGCTGTTATGCAGCTGGTACAGAAGTTGACACTGTGTCACACTCCATAAAATCCCAAGGGTCTCCAATCACACAGTGGCCACGGTTCCCATGGCCCAGTCAGTCATTGCCAGAATCGACAGGATTCACGTGACCACTGGCAATGTTATACTGTTTCCTATACAGTCACTGAAAAAAATCTTTGAAAACCTAGCATTAAACACATCACCAGGTGCTCTAGCTATGACAGAATCATACCAGCAGCTCTAGTATGAAGATTTTCTAACAAATTCATTGCTGAATTCAGCAGAATTACTACAAAGAGCCGTTTACATAAATTATTTTGAGCCCCATCAAAGGGACTGATTTACAGTCCTCTACAACTCATACAATTTACCTTCCAAACCAGCCTGAACATGAGACTAAAAAGAATATATTTTCCTTCTATACTGAAGTTCAGAAGAAGAAAAGAAATTAACCATCCAAATTGCTCATTTTTCCTGTATTTCTCATATTTATATCCTATTTTGATGTAATTAATGGCAACATGGATGGTCCATCCAAAAAGGACTTTTTTGTACATAAGATATGGATAGGAGCTACAGCTGTGATAACTTTTCAGCCCTCATGACCAGTAGGAATTTGCCACACATGCACACACTTCAGCTATAGTAAAATCAACCATTTACAATTGCACCTGTAAAGTTTTAGGATTAGAGGTGCTTGTACCCTTCACTGGGAAGGCATCCTGAGTTTAGTTTTACCACCAAGCTATTTTGTACTTTAGAGATTGCAACAGACAGCGATAGCTACAATTCCTGACTTGCCCTGTAAACCCTGGTCTGAGGATCTACCCAGTCAAACTGGGAACTATCTGAACCAAAACACATTTATTCATATGCTCAGGTGCTTCAGTATTTAATTACACGCACTACAGAAGAGTGATCATTGCTTCCAATCAGATTCTGTTCAGCACTGAATTCCATCGAGCAGATATGGGACTTTCTCAAGCTAACTTAAAAAAGCTTTCACGAAGATACATTTCCTTACCTACACTATACATACTTATACACCTGACACACTATAACCAAACCATCTCTTGGAATGCCTGAAGACATCTCTCAGGCTCTCTAAGTCATTGCTATTGTTCTGTTCTGAATTGTTTGTAACTTCTTGTCCTTACAAAAAATGTAAATTTGATGAATCACCTCTTTTAAGCTAGCTACCTAAAAATGAGGTATTAAGTATCTGCATAGGCATTGCAGAGAGGCAGAAACCTCAAAAAGAAAATTGCCCCACCAAGCTTAAAAAAACCCCAGTCTAATTTTGAGGTGACACGTTATATTAGACGAATCCCACCCTTCAGGATTAAACAGGAACACAGGAACAACTGTATCTCTCTCCAACAGTGGCTATATGCCAACAGTATTAGAAAAATATATCCAGTATTTCCGAGTACTCTCCTGGCCTCCAACTGTTCTCAGCTCATGAAAATTGTGACGCTGGATGCGGTTTGTGTGTACCTAGCAACCTTCAAAGGACTTATTTTTCATGTCCTTAAGCATACTGCAGATTTAACTAACTTTTTGCATCCAGAGATGCACTTTTGACAAGACATTTTTCTGTAACTCATCGGCTTCCATGTGTCAAGACCTCGTATTGAAACAGAGTACAAACACTAGACCTGTATGCACATTGTTCATAGCATTACTGCATTTACCTAATTCCACGTCATCCCTCTGCTTTCTCGTTTCTGGGATGATTAGTCCTTGCTTACTCAGTTGTTCTTGTATAGAAGCCATTTTATACCTTTGAAAATTTCCACTGCCCTTTTCACAAGCTTTCTGGTTCAGCTACACAGTTTAAGATGCAGAAACCCAAACTGTACAGAGAAAACAATGATACTCTTGTCCTTTGTAAAGTGTGCAGTGAACTATCAACAGTATATTCTATGCAAGAGTAAGGTACTCACTCCCAGAGACCAAAATTCAATGTCAAAAGTTACCAGATGGGCAACAACAATGATCCAAAGGTCTTGAGCAGCTTGTCTGTGAAGAATGACTGAGCAGGACCAGGCATTTCAAACTGGGAGAGAGATGACTTTGGAAGAACATGATAACCTTCTACAAAGTCATGAATTGTGTGGAAAGGTCTGACTGCTCACCTCCACCAACATAAGAAGTAAGTGCAATCAAGTAATGCTACAGGCAGCAGGTTAAAATAAGCACACATGCAGCAAGCCTGGGAAATGTCTCAAAGGATGCCATAGGCTCAGAAAAGCTCTGGGAAATCCAAGGGTCACGTTTTAATATTTTCTCTATCAAAAGTGACCGCCTTTTCTTGGGCATCACTTCATGCCTTTTAATCCTTGCCATATTAGGGTGACAAAATACACAAGGAACAATTACTTTATATTCCCATGGTTGCAGATTGCTATTGTAATCCTCCTCTTATCCATCCTACTCCCAACCATGTATTCTCCAGGCTAAGTTCCAGTTTACTATATTATTCTTTTTATAAAAGCTGCTTCCATCACGCTCTTCTGTGGTTTTCTTTAATCTCACTGTAACTCTTTGGAGAAGGGGAGTATATTATTCATTACACAAATATACCATGCATTTTTACCATGGCATTGTGTTTTGCTCCCTCTCCTCTTCCCAGAGATCTCTATTTGTCTTTTTTTTTTTTAACTGCTGCTGAGAGTTTCACTGAGCTTTATCTGCATCACTTGAAAGATCTCTTTCCTAAATGGCACAGATTCTTAAGAGCTCATCACTGCATAGACACAGTTCGTTGTTTCTCCCTAAGCAGACTATTTTATATCTACTAGTATCAAGTACCACTTGCCTATAACCAAGTACTGTGGGAACCTTCTACAACTCCAGCCACCTTTTGTTTCTGCTACCCTACTTTTGGGATTTTCCACATACACTGTCACTTTGTTACTCAGTTTCTCTCCTAGATTGTTTATAACTATGTTCAGCAACACATGTCTGAACACAGATCACCCCTGTGGTTTCACTAGTAACTACTCCTCACTATACAATCTGACAGTTCTTCCTACACTTTAGCCAGGTATCGATTACTAAAAAAGCTGCAGTTCATTTCCTTTTAGATGTATTAAGAACTTCATTAAAATCTCTGTGAAAATCCAGAAACAACTGAACACTTGCTCGTTGTCTCGTGTCTTCTTGTCAAATAGCTTCAGACCATCTAACTTTACCAGCTGAGGTTGGACTTTAGCATTCTTGCAGTGAACCATGAAGGTCACTGCAACAGGAGCACTTACCAAGGCAGGCTTCCAAGCAGACATGACCTTGAGAATCACCATGTGTGACAGGATGATAAAATACTGCTTTGCAGTCAGTATGGATTTGGAAAAGGCAATTTTTACATTATAAAACCTGGTTTAGTAGACTTACCTCAAAAAAATATTAAAATTCCCCAACACTAACTTAAACAAAACCTCCTCACATTTACATAAAGCAACTCCAAAAGATTTGGGCTAGTATCGGTAACAATAGCCTACACTCTTCTTAAAAATAAACCTAGCACTGGGCCCTAAAATACTGACTCACAGCTAGTGAATACAGTACTATTCAGTGCAATTCCTTCAGACCAAGTCACATCGTTATCAAATACTCCAGTGCTGCCATATCCTCCATAAACCCCAGCATGCAAGGTCCTGGAACCCAAATACACTAGAAACTCTGCTATGGAGAGTTGTCACTACGAGTATCACCATATGTCATTATGTGGAAGAAGATAGTTAATAGTAACAAGAAAGATTTCAGCCTTTTCAGCTTTTCTGAAGTACCTTTCTTAAAATTTTCCCTTTGCACAGAGACTTGGAACTTAAACTGACCAGACAGGAATTTATGTCCCACGAGACCGGTTTCCAGTTTTACAGATGAGACAGTAACAGAGTAACAGCTCACACAGTTTTTCCACATAACACCAATCTAGTAACTATAAATAATTCGCCAAATAATTATTGTTCCAGACCCATGCCTGAATAGAACTATCAATTAACCTTAGCTCATTTAGCAGGCCCCCAATACATTAACAAATACGTTGAAGCTTAGCAATGTACATATTTACGCTGTAGGAAGTATACACCTAACAGAGCTTTGTTTGTGCTGAAAGAAAATAATGTGACCAACCAGAAAACATAGGAGGTGAACAAGATTCAAAAGCATGTCATTAGCAAGGTTCAGAGCAGAGGTCAGAAAGCCAGTGTGATTAAGTAACATGTCTCTTGGTTGTTCATAAAATTGTATGTAAAGAGATAATTTTAGATTAGCAAGATCTATTTCTTTTCCCTGGAATCAGTTAATTTAGTATTAACAGTATCCCATTACTCTACCTGAATACAAGTGTTAACAAAGGAAGTGTCAAAGATGGCACTCCCTCCACCATGAACCTCTGTTGACACTGAGGTTATAATCTACAGATTTCCTGAAACTGCCTTGGAAACATAAGTCAGGCAAAATCTCTCCTGCAACAGAGTAGTCATCTGCTAGTGGTCCACAGGGAAAAATAATTTCCTAATAATAACTAAACAAAAAAAAATTGGTTTCATTCATTGCTCATCCAATTCTCATTGCTCTTGTATCTGACTTCTTCATGTTTTATCTGTATTGCAATGCTTTTTCTCATTTATTCCTCACACATTAAAGATTTTTGGTAAAGTTCTAAGAAGTGAGTTCATTTCTCCAGTTTAGTCTCAGTTCCCAGCCCATACCTGGCACCAGATGGAGTGCTATGGCTCTTCCATAGGTCAGTTATGAGAACAGGCAAGTGCTATGATTCTGTGCCACATGCCCATCCTCTCCTCTGAGGCATAATCACAAGAGCAAAAAGCAAGCAGTCATTGCCACCAGTCATACCTTCCACAAGCCCATTCCTGCCAGCCTCCATCTCACACTCTGAGAAGGAGCAGCTGTTGAAATGTAACAAACTATGCCAAAAGGTGCAGCATGGTTGCATTTAAGAAGTTTGGCGCTGCTACAGCTTTTAGTGCTTATGACTCTGATAAGCCACACCAGATCAGTGTGATTAAAGGAACACATAAATTCAGGAGAAAAACTTTTCCAATCTTTTTCTTCTACCAAGGAAAACTAGAGGTGTTTCTCAGCACGACATCCCAGTAAGAAAGAGGAAGTAATTTCCCCTCTTATCTTTACAAAACAAAAAGACCTTCAAATCATTTCTCTTTTTCCCTTGTAATTTTAAACAGAAGATTAAAATGACAAATGGTATGCAGAAAAAAAAGTAAATAAAACCAGATAAATGTAAAGATGTCTTTATTCTAATTTTAGTGAACACGAGTGTTCCCATTCATGAATCTGAATATTCATCAAAACTAATAGTAATTTTTAACAAGCTTGCTTGTTACATTTGTGACCTCAGGTATTGCTTCCTGCATCCCATTTGTATGCTATTCTGCAATCAGAATTAGTTATTTCTCCATCAGTACAGTATTTATGTGCTACTTAAACATTAACTTATTTTCCCATGTTATCCTCATTTTATCCTGCAAGGACCGTAGCAAAGAGAATACATCAGTTTTTGGTGCTCAAGGCCTGATATTCCAAAGTGGGTCACCTTACAGAGTGCTTCATGAGCACAGCACCTGCTCAGTTGCAACTGCCCTTACAGCTGTACATCAGAAATTCCACCACCAGATACATCCAGGGACATAAGCAGCAGGGGAAATACAACAGGGAAGTCTGTTGGAAGAAGCTTGTCCCTTCACACATGAATGCAGTTCTTGATGACAGCACTTAACTACCTTAATTATGAAATAATAAATTCCCTTCCTCCAGTTTCTGCCCGAATTGGAGCACAGGACTTAAGCTCTAATTTACTCATCAGAAAAGTTCCATTCTACATAAGAAAACCTAGACTTATGGGGAAGAACAGCATACAATCACTAAAGTAAAAACAGAGTTGAAAAGCATTTATACAGAGGAAGTGAAGCAAAACTGCACAGCAACTTTTGTACTGGACCAAGATATACCAAGTTCAGAACTGCTCTTTAAAGTCAAGCTTTCTGTGTACTTGAAGGGGGGGAGAAGAGCCCACAGGAATGATGGAGAAAGGCCCTTACTAAAAAAAAAAAAAAAAAGTAAAGAAAAATAAAAGACAAGGGACACAATTCCACTGTGCAGCATCACATTTACATCTCTGGGGCCACCAGCAGCAAGTGTGAGAGCACAGGACTCTCCTATTGAGATGTTTGAACTGCCTGAACCTCAATATCCATCACCTGCTCCACAGGTTCCAGCTGAAGGAGATTAAATAGCTGCTTTACCAGTGAATCTCTGCAGTAGTTGGCAGTCACACATTGGTCAACTTTAACATGAGGCACTTTGCCCATAGCTACCCGTGACACTGCACCTCTGTGCACATTACGGGTACAAAATAACATGACCCATGACAGTGACTGCAAAGATCTCAGTAGTGGAAAGTGGCTATGTGCCATCAGGGAACTTCCAACTTTTCTATTTTCTATCAAGTCAAATGTAAATCATTCTCAACTGATACACAGTTACTGTTTCCAAATATATAACTACCGAAAAAAACCACATCATGCCATCATTGTCTCTTGCTTCAACTTCTCATGATCCAGCAGGCAATTAATATATAATTGTACAGAACTTAGAACAGTCTAGTAGTATTGCCAACCTCTTCAAAGTTCTCATGAAAATAACTTCCCCTGACACAACCTGCAAGAGCAGACCTACCCAGCTTGAGAGACTCAAAAACGTCACAAGAAACAACCAAGAATGAAGGTGGCTATTTTAAGTAAACGCTTGTAAAATTTATTGTCCAAAGCAGGCATCTGATCACAGGAGGTAATGCCATGAGACCACCACTAAGAAAAAATGTACTCAGCCTTTCAGGTAGGACTTCAATAACAGACAGCTCAGGGAATACCTGCCTCTTCAATTCTGCTCTTTGTATTGCTAGCCTGTCTTTACAGGAAGGACTGGGACACAGAACAACACATTTTCCAGAGCTGCCTTCTTTAATGTGAAGAAGGGAGATCATTAAATGAGCCCCAGGCTCAAAAATATTTACATTACTTAAGACCAGAGCAGTCCAATGGCTTTCAGAGAAAATTAGTATGAATACATCCTTCATTACATCATTCTTTTAGTTATTCAGTCTCAGTTTTACAATGTTGTGCCCAACTTAATAATGGAATCGTTTGCCATGAATCAAGGAGTCTTGTTACCAAATCCTTTTCTTGCTCATGAAAAAAATACTTCGGGGAAAAGGAGAAAACACCAAACTACTTTCACGGCCACATATTAACAGCTGTACCTCAGGAGATCAAAGGTCCAGCTATGTAGGTCCTGGGGCACTCACAAAAAAAAAGACAAGTCTCAGTAGAGCTGCTCCTTCAGCGTGTCAACCTCCTGCTTCACAGCAACTAACGGCTCCGGGCCATCCCGAACCGGAGACAACACCCGGACCGCTGCGCTTTACAGCCCTTGTGCCTCTCAGCACTTCATCAAAACTTTTCTGAGACAACTCATAGGCTCGACCTGCACGACCCCAGCTGCCACTGCCTCTCACAACTTAACCGCGTGCGATACGAGAAGTATTTCCCTCGCCACCGCTCTGTGTTAGCCGGTAGCTGCGTTCAGTCACCGCTACGCACGGCCCGACGGCACCGCCGCTGCCTCCCGCCCTGCCAGCGCCTGGATCGCGACCCCCGGGACGGGACGGGACGGGGCGGTTCGCCGCCAACAGACGACGCGCCGGCGCTGCCCGTCCCGGGGCCGGCCCGGCACAACGTCCCCCCGCCCGGCCCTCAGGGGCAACCGCCATCCCCTGCCGAGGACAGCCGGCGGCCGCTCGGCCCCCGCCGCACCCCCCCCCGCGCCGCTNGCCCCTCGCTCAGCGCTGGGGGCTTCAGCGCCGCCCGGCCCGGCACACGCCCCTCGCTCAGCGCTGGGGGCTTCAGCGCCGCCCGGCCCGGCACACGCCCCTCGCTCAGCGCCGCCCGGCCCGGCACACGCCCCTCGCTCAGCGCTGGGGGCTTCAGCGCCGCCCGGCCCGGCACACGCCCCTCGCTCAGCGCTGGGGGCTTCAGCGCCGCCCGGCCCGGCACACGCCCCTCGCTCAGCGCCGCCCGGCCCGGCCCTACCCGGCGGTTTCTCTGAACGCAGCGTCCCGTGCCTTGCCTTTTGTTTTCCCGCAGCCAGCCGACAAAACCTTCAACGGGGTTGCTTCATCTTCTTGGCACCAGCGGGTTTCCAGCTCTGTTTGGCTGGAGGCCGTGAGTAGTGCCCCCGAGCAGAACGGCGCGATGGTGCCTCCGAGAAAAGGTAAAAATAAGAGCCAAAGTGCAACCGAAAGGGGAGGGCATCGCCGCGCGCCGGTGGCGAGGCCCCGCGGGCATTGCGTTGGCAGCGTATCGTGCTGTAAGTCGTGGGTTTCTGTTGTAGTTATCAGACACTGTAACTGGGGAAGGAGGTACCCAAAGGCACCAAAATACCGCTGCAGGTAACCCTCAGGCCACACTTACGGAGGCTTCTTCTAAAGGAGCTTTGAACTCTGGTTTGGTTGCAGAGTCTTCCTCAGGCACACACATGCACACCTGCCGGCTCCCTAATGGCTCACAGGGGCATCTCAAAATCTCGGCTGGAACACATCACATTTGTCTCCTGCTCCTCCCCTATATCTCCCGCTCCTTCACAAACACATGCACTGTTTCCCAGTGTTTCTCCCTTGTATCCTCCTTCTTGGCCACATGATCCCTCCTCAAAGTCAGATACAGATGTCTCCCTTTTGCTGTTCCTCTTCATTTTACTATCTTCTAAATGTGCTAGAAATCCATGTCTCCTAAAACCACTAGAAAGCACTTGAAAGTGTGCTGCTTATTCTTTTCTCAGAGATGAGGGAAGCAACCCTGTCATCCACGTCCCCTTTGAATGTCTTTTCATTCTTCATGTCTCTGGAGAGAAAAACTGAAACTACTTCCATGGTTCTAAATTACCATAGTTAGCTCAGGAAAAAAAAAAAAAAAAACCAAAACATTACTGGTCAGTGCAGGCAGGCAACAGCCAAAACGGCAAATACCTCACACCCAAACAATCCACTGATCTTTGAAGGAAAGGATGTGCATTTGGTTACTTCAGAAAAATGCAAGTCCTCTGCTGTAGGTCTGGACATCCAGACACAAGATGTGCACAAGCACATCAGGACAAAGGACTGTGGCTGCAAAGCCCAATCCGTAGCCAAACCTGTGTTAATCATGTGGTGGAAGAGAGCTGCACTTCAGTCACATCAGGTTTTTTAAATAACCTTGAAGGACTGAACAAAGTTAGGGTAAAATAGTTAAGTATTAACTTGCTGCTACTTATACAGTAAACAGTAGCATGGCTGCTTCCTTTTGTGGCCTAACTGCTGTGGAAAGTTCAGAGCAGTTTTGCTCGGCAAACGCCTAGAGTTAAATTAGGGATGTTGAGATGCATAATGAATAGTGTACAAATACTAAAATACTACAACATAAATATAACCTTATAGGCTTCACAGTGCACTAGTTGACTTGGGATAAGTGGCACAGGGAGTATAAGAAATGAGCCCAAGCTAACCAATCCAGGAATTACAATATCAGCTTACCTCGACTGGCAGGGTGAATTTCGGTAGTCAGGAGAAGCATCTGCTGGCAGTCCCAGAAAGCCTCCACAGACTCTGTATCTTTGGTAAGTTGGTATCTTCCAGAGACTCACAGACCTTTTCTGTTTTTCGCTTGCTGCTTTTCAGGGTGTCTTAAGATATGGCAAATGTGAGGGGCTGCAGTTTTTCCCTGGAGAAGCTGGAACACCTTCCCGGGAGGTGCAGTGGACTGACAGAATTCTTACACTGCACCCAGGTAAATCTCAGCAAAGTTAGTGAAAGAGCTCGGTGCTCCTAGGAACACTTCTGTGTATGCTTTTACTCTGAAGAATCATGGAGTTTGGAAAGCCCTTCACTTCAGCTGGGCTTGGATGAAAGCCCCAAAGAACACATAGTAACCCAACGTTGTGAAATTATGAAACATGTTGGAGAACACTCATATTTTCTTAGTATCAAAAGAAAGGCCATTATGTAATAGTTGCTACCGTATGGGAAGAGGAATGTCTGCTTGATTCCATGATTACAGGGTAAGTACCCGCAAGTTAATGCTTAACTATGCTCTTGTAACTTTGTTCAGTCCCTCAGGACTTAAAAAAAACCCCAAACCCAGCCATTGGAAAGTCTGGAGTGGTTTTTATGATGTGACACACAAATAGCAGCCTATGATCTGATTCACTGCCCTTCAAAATGAGGAAACAGATACTCTCCAAAACAGGGAGCCCGATGGTAGGGAAAGGTAGAGACACCTCGTTTCTCCCCCTTCCTCATACTCTACAGTCCTGGTGAAGTCACTGCCTGCTTCTGTCCTTGTGCTACAAGAAGCTAGTGCTTGACTATGCTAAAAATATGCCAGCCCAACGGTGGACTGGCAGGACAGAAGCACTGCAGGGATAGTATGTCCTTTGCAAACCCAAAGACAGTCTGTTATTGGCACAGGCATCAGGCAAAAGCATGCACAGACACCGCTCCACCACCGCTTTGCTGGTTGTTGTTATGCCTCCCAACGAGAAGCCAGCAAAGCTTTTGCTGCTTCACCACAAGGCTGGCAGCAGCCCTGTCTGCAAGGAGAAGTGGGGGGAAGTTCTGTAGCACAGGGGCAGTTGCACAGCCTCTCCTTGGGCAGCTTGTGTATCCTCCACAGGGCCTCCTGCTCCACTGCAAAAAGCACCAAAAGTCTCTCAAACTGCCCTGTCGCTGTTAGATGGGCCTTTCTGATTTATTTGGGACCATCCTGTGATCTTGCTAGCTGCCCTGACCATGACTTCTCCCCACAGGGGTGCTGGGGTAACTGAAAACTGGTCCTGAAGAAAGTAACACTCGATGTAGTGCTAGAAAGCTGTATTACTTTATTCAGTACTGGGTGTGTGGCGCATTGCTCCTCCTAATACATGTGTCCTGAAAAAGGAAAGAACACTCCTTCTATACATTACAGAGAAATTAAGCAATTACGATAATTTAAACACTGTGGCCTTGCTGAAACTGTTTAGAAGTTGTTTTTCTGCTTAGCCTCACAATTTATAGCAAAAACGTAACTGTCTGCTGTCATCAGGCTCCCTCCCTCGGCCGCTTCTCCGGCTGATTTCAATGGCCTGTAGCTCACGGGTATCTGCACAGCAGATAAGCTGATACTGGTGCTTTCAAACACCATTTAACTCTTTGCTTGCGATTCTCTCATCGTTCAACTCCAAGTCCAAATCATGCTTGTGTAAAATAGCAAGTGAGGACAGAGATTGGGGGGGGTCTATAAGTGAGAAATCTCTGACGCCTCTCTGAAGGGAGAGAGACGAGGCGCTCAGCAGCACCACCTGACCCGCTGTGACTGCGAGACGAGGCGCTCAGCAGCACCAGCTGACCCGCTGTGGCTGTGACTGCGAGCAGCCTCGGGGCGCGCTGGGGCAGCCGCGGCTGTGCCAGCAGCACCAACCCGCCCCGCCTGGCGCTCGGTGGGGCGGAGCTTCCCCCGCGCAGCCGCGCTGGGGGCGGCCGGGCGGGCTGTAACGCGCTGCGGGCCGGACGGGAGACGTGCTGCGCGGCGCCTGCGCGCTGGAGGGAAGGGGAAGGGGAAGGTAGAGGTGGAGCGGTCGCGATGAAGGTGGCGGTGGTGGGATGCTGCCATGGCGCCCTGGATAAGATGTACGAGACGCTGGAGCTGCTGCAGCGGCGGCACAACGTGCGGCTCGACCTGCTGCTCTGCTGCGGCGACTTCCAGGCCGTGCGGAACGAGGCGGACCTGCGCTGCATGGCCGTGCCCGCCAAGTACCGCCACATGCAGACCTTCTACCGGTGAGCCCCGCTTGGCCCGATCCGCTCCGCTCTCCTCGCCGCATCCCGGCCTGTTGCGCTACAGCAGCTGCCGTTTCTCCGCAGGTACTACTCCGGTGAGAAGAAGGCTCCGGTGCTCACGGTGTTCATCGGCGGGAACCACGAGGCGTCCAACCATCTGCAGGAGCTGCCCTATGGTGGGTGGGTGGCACCCAACATCTATTACCTCGGTAAGATCCCTCGCCGTTGTTTTCCCTTCGGCCGCTTTGCCCGGCCGGCGCGGGCCCCGCCGTGACGAGCCGCGCTTCCTTCTCCCTTAGGTTACGCGGGTGTGGTGCGGTTCCGCGGCGTGAGGATCGGTGGCATCTCGGGCATTTTCAAGTCTCACGACTACCGGAAAGGTATGGCGGGACAGAGCGGGCCTGGCCGGGCGGGCAGCGGGGAGAGGAGCGCTGGGCCCGAGCCATCGCGGGGAGATCTGGCTGTGCCTCTTCTTCTCTGAACCAAATGCTGGAAACCTCTCTTGGCTCAACTGGCGGATTTTTCCGCAGGAGGTGGATGAGTCGGTAGCTGCCTGGCAACCACAACAGGAAGTGATGCACCTCTTGAATGTTGTTGTTGTTGGAGCAGTCTTTTTTTTTTTCATGGCAGCGTCCTCTTGGCACGCAATGCAAGACTGCTTAATTTTCTTTGTGTGCAGTGGTCAGTTTCTAAGTGTGATATTGTACAAATGCATTGTCCTGAGCTGAGGCTTAGTGTCAGTGCATCTCAAGATTAGTTCTTCCTCGTTGTAAATATGGGTATTCAAAAGTTCTTCCTTGGAATTACCTCCATCAGCTGACACTAATCTTGGCACAGATGATAGTTGATGTTGGCAGATAGAAGACTGTTTAGACTGTCTGATTTCCTCAAGATGTGAAATAGCTATCTCTTACTTGTGATTTCTGTACACAGTAGTATTATCTTTGGTAACATAATGCTTCAGAGAGGCTGTGCAGGTGGCTTTCAAGCTGCCAAGAACTAAACTAGTTTTCCAATACCCTTGATTCTGTCTAATATCTATCAGTAATGCTAGCTACTAAATAACTAGCTTTTCTCTTAATCCTTAGCAGTACATAGGAGCTCTGCTAGGTGTTCAGGTTTCTAGTCACAAAGTGAAATTGGAGACTATCCTCTTTGACTGGGTACATATTTACGCTTCCAGTCTGTAATGCCTGTGGGCAGTTACAGACATGTTTAAGCTGCTTCTGAATCTGTTAATCTGTAGTTTCATGGTTGGTGGCAGTATTCATGAAGAGACACAAAAAACCATAGCATCAATGGCCTGAGTCAGATCTCATGCAGTGTTTTGTGACCTTTTTCTTTATACCACTGAGTTGTTACATCCTAACTTAGGTTCTGATTTCTGCCTGCTCACAGGGACTTGGTCTGTGCTGTGTTGTTTCCCCACTTCTTCCTGGTCCTGTTTACCTCGTGTTCTTTGGCTGTGCCAGCATGTTTGCATGTAGCCATGATATTAGTAGATAAACATTTCATGTCTCTCTGCTTGCATGTGGCTGTGTAGCGTAACTGCGGAGGTAAGCAGTATGAGGGCTGTTGTCTCACTAGAGGTAAAAAACCTCATTCAAGAGTTAAGCACTTGAATCTTTCTGCCAAGAATTACTTGGTTTGGTCAGGTCCTGGATTTCAAGTATTGGAGTCTAACTCCTGGTTTTTGTTTCCCCAACTGAATTATCGTATTCTCTCTATTTACAAAAATAAGACACTGAATGGAAGTCGTGTTCGTTGTTGCAGTCTCATTTTTACAATGAGTTTGCTTGATACACAAGAAGTTAGCAGCTTGTTGGTGTAAGCCTTGTGTAAATTAAGTAGAGTATCTCCTTTGATTATTGGCAGCCTTGTCTTGGGAATTGCTCTGTCTGTGTGACCTCAAGAAGCTAACTTAAACACAGTGTCTGGAGGACCTATTGATTCACGCAGCTACTCTCTATTACAATATTTCAGGCCACTTTGAATGTCCACCCTACAACCAGCAAACAGTTAGAAGTGCTTATCATGTGAGGAATATTGAAGTCTTCAAACTCAAGCAGGTGAGCAAAAAATTGGGTTTTTTTTAAGTAATCAAAATGGAACCACCTGAATAAGCTAATACCAAATTCATGTGATTGAAGCATTTTTAACTCCAGGGTGGGGAATTCAAAGGACAGATTATTTTTGAGCTCTTGCCTACTCCCTGCTTTGTCACGGGGCTACTCTGTTTAGCTGAGGTTGTGGTGTGACTGTGTATTTATAAGCATCTTGTGAGTGATTGTTCAGGTTGCAGTTGTGCTGAAGTCTTCAGTAGGTATAGGGATGCTGAGCATAGGACAAAGGTTTGCTGTCACTGTAAAAAGATTGATCCATTTCACTCTAAGGTTTCTTCATGATTGGACATGGGTTTCATCTAGAAGTGTATCTCACAAAGCTGCTGGAAGTATGCTGAATATTGAACCAAGACATGCTTACAACACTGATTAAACTTCTGAGGGGTGCATCCTTTGGGGAGGACTATTGTGCTTAGCCATTCTCCCTTTTAAACAAAATTCTTTCAAATGTCACGAGGAAGAAGATGCCTTTGTTTTTGGGCAGAGAATTTGCGCTATAGCTGTAATTTTTAAGAGTCTTATTCTGGGTGCCTGATACTGTGATGATGCACTCTCTTTTATAAGGCAACATATATAAAACACAGCTGACGGTCCCAAGGAAGTGTAGTACAAACCATGGAGACTTGAGTCTCTTTCAGGAAACCTTTGAGCTTGTAGAGAGAAGGCTCAGTAGTATACTCACTTCCTTTGAAAGTGAAGCTACCAGTCGCAGCTACCCCTATATTGATCTGAGATAGAACATGTTACATGTGTTACATCTTGGTCTGTGTCCTATGTGTTTTATTTACACCATATGCATTTTGGCTTGACAGCTGAAGCGCCCAATTGATATATTTATGTCACATGACTGGCCGAGGAGCATATATCACTATGGAAACAAGAACCAGCTTCTTAAAATGAAATCCTTCTTCCGTCAAGAAGTAGAGAGCAACACATTAGGAAGCCCTGCTGCTTCAGAGCTGCTACAGCATCTGAAACCCACCTACTGGTTCTCTGCACATCTTCATGTAAAATTTGCAGCTTTTATGCAACACCAGGTAAAAGGGTGGGGGGGAGAAATCAAGAATGTATGTAACCTAGACAGGACTTCAAATTCCAGTGCAGATAATGGTGTCCAGAAGAGCAACTTCTTAATGTTTATGCTAAATCATTAAAACTCTTCTTAAGCCACAAAACATGAGATGGTGTTAAGACTGCCAGCTTATGTCAGTTAAAGAGATGTTCTAAATCAGTGGTGTAACTACCTTATCTACTTATCTACGAAGTAGCTAACATTGCTGTACTTGCAACTTTGTAATTTAAGTTTATAGAAAAGCACTCTCTTTTTTGTTTCAACTTCCAAACAAGGTGATACAGAAGCAACTGAAGAGAAGATAATGGTTAACTGGGGAGTGGTAGGGTGCCTGTAGTAAGGCTTGACAGATGAAGTTGACTTGGTGGCCTGAGTAAAACCAAAAACCTCTTTCTCTTTGTCCTTCCATCCCTTTCTTATAATACCAGGCTGATTTTTTTTTCTTATAATACCAGGCTTTATTTCAGAAAGTCTTTCTCTGTATAAGTTACCCCTTTAAATCTCTGTAGGTAACATGTTTAGAACGGTCAAATTTCATGGAGATGCTAATGCCTTTGTTAACACCATTTGTTTCCTAGGCAAACTCCAAAGAAGAGCTACCAAAAGCAACCAAGTTTCTGGCTCTGGACAAATGCTTGCCGCACAGAGACTTTTTACAGGTGATGACCATGTGCATTGAGTTTTTTCACTGTTTAAGTATTTCAGTTGTCTGGACTGCTACTTGATGTGCTTCGATACACAATGGAGAATGGCTCTGCTGCTTTTTGTTTGCTGTTTATCTTGGCCAGGAAGGGCAGTGGACAAGTAGGAGGTCTAGGTTATGGAAACTTCAAATATGAGTACCACGCTGCTTGGCTAAGAGCAAAACAATGTTCGTGTCGATAGTCTCTGTATGCTGCCTGTAGTGCCACCTGTAAAATCTCACATGGGTGAATCTAAAATATTTTACTAAAATGCCTTGAGTGGAAGCTCCTGACAACAGTTCTTCAAATGCAGTCAGGTGTTTTAGTAGTCTTCCTTTAGTAGCCTTCCTTTAGTTTGTATTTGTCAACTTAAAGGGAAGATGGTTTGTTATCTGTCCTTTAGATGTGTAGTGGAATCCTTTGAAGATGGTAGAGAGGATGAAGATGAGCTTTTGCTATGCAAAGGTACACTGGAGTGCTAGTCAAGGCTTAAAATCCTGTAGTGAAACTGATGTGGAGTAGTACTACCTCCATCAGTGCGGTGATCCACCTCTGATTTAGAGTGCATCCTTTTCTTTTTTCCCCTAAACTGCCTTGAAATGCTGAATTAGTTTATGGATTATTTAAAAATCACAGCCTGACTAGTGCAGTTTGGCTTAACCCAATAGTTTGATTTGGGTTAGTGTCACTGAAACTAAAACAATTTGGACTTCAAATTATTGGCTGTTGAAAGGGTTTTAAAACATTTCATTCTGATATGACTGCTGTGCTAAGAATGAGCTTCACACAGCAGAATAAGTACTGCTAGAACTTGTTGTTAGCATTTCTTGATGTGTTTCTACTTAGAAGGCAGCATGAACTTGAGAGTGAACAAGAGTTGAACGTGAACAAGAGCTGGCAAATCCTGGTTTCTGAGTTGCATAACTGTCCAGTAGCTGGCAGTAGGGAGGAGTGTGTTCTGCTTTTTAAATGCAGAAATGCCTTTTTTTTTTTTTACCACTATCAGTTGTCCTTTCTTACTCCCTTATTTGTATAAACTTATGTGGGGCTAACTTCAGAGGACTTGTTTGAGACTACTAGCTCAGTGTACATGAAACTTAAAAGTGTACCATGCAAGTAACACTTTTAACTTAATTAGTTTCTGATCTAGAGGTAAATAGTCATCTGTTTTCTGTTTGCTTTTTGTTTTTTTTTTTAAACAGATAATAGATGTAGAGCATGATCCTAGTGCAGGGGACTCACTGGAGTACGACGCTGAGTGGATTGCAGTCCTGAAGGCCACCAACAGTCTTGTTAATGTGACTCAGAGCTCATGGAATATGCCTGAAAAGAATGGCCTCCATGCAAAGTAAGTAGCCTGCAAAATAGAGAGGAAAGTGTGGGGTTTAAAAATGTTTTTATTTTAAAAATAATTATTTTTATACATCTATCTGGACCAGAAGTAAACTTACATTAGAGTTGTGTTTCTGTGTTCTGCAGCCTAGAATGCTTTCAAGTCTTGCTAAAAGCTTTGAGAAAATGAAGAAGATGGTGACAAGAGCTGTAGTCTAGAGCATACATCTAGCTTCTTTGCTACTTTACACAGGCAGTTAGTTCTGTTTGGTGAGCTTAAATGCCACCATTTGAGGGGCAAAAAAAAAAGACATGGTGACTGATCATCTTTCCAGTTACACTATGAGACTGAGAATCAGTCTGGATTATTGGGGTGGGCAGATGAATGCTTACTGAGTAGGCTGATGCACAAATCCTTGATGGGCGGAGGACAGTCTCAGTGCTGACCAAAGTCAATATGCTTTACTGGAAAATAATTTGAGAAATTGAGTGTCTGTAAGATGAATTTATTACCCACCTAGAAAAGTTTCTCTTTGCAGAGTGAACAGGAAATATCTTTTTGCTGCACTTGTTTTAACCTCATACCCTTACTTAGATGGGATTACAGTGTGACAGACGAAGCCATAAAAGAAGTGTTAGAAGAGCTGAATCATAACCTCAAAATTCCTTGCAACTTCACAATGACAGCTGCTTGTTATGATCCCAGCAAGCCTCAAAAACACCTGGAACCAGTTCATACCATCAATCCACAGACCACAGAGTTCTGTGCCCAGTTTGGCCTCACTGACATCAATGGCAGGATCCAGCAAGCTAAAGAGGAGGGCTCGGCACGAAGCGAACATGAAGAGGAGGAGGAGGAAGAGGAGATGGACAGTACTGGGTCAGCAGAGGAACCCAGTGAATATAACACAGATAACTCTGGACTTTCATCCATTAATCCTGATGAAATCATGCTGGATGAAGAAGGTGGAGATGAAGACTTGAGTACGTGTTCTGTGGATCCCTCCCCTGATCACCCTCCTGACTTTTCTGCAAGTTTCTCTGACATCCGAATCATGCCAGATTCCATGGCAGTGTCGTCCGATGATGCCATGGATTCCACAAATGAGGAACTGGAGAAATCTGGTCTGAGTAAGGTGGAAGAGAAGAGCTTGAGTGAGAGACCGTTAAAGCGCATTGGTGGCAGTGAAAATGGAAACAGTGGCGTTAAAAAAATTAAGAGAAGGAATCAAGCTATCTATGCAACAGAGGATGAGGATAAAACAGAGTAATACTTCCTGTGATGTATAAATAAGTTCTCTCTGTACCTTTTTATGGGAAGGTGGTGAGAACTGTGGTGGACTTGGCCTACTTGTGCTTTTAATGTTGTTTGATCTTACTCATATTACTGTCTGAAGCTGAAGAGCCTGTGTGCACCTCTTGCAGGGATTCAGGATCTGGATTAAAGTCAGAAGGCAGTTGGAAGAGCCTGAGTACTTTGTCAAAGAATTTTTTTTTAAGCTCATGCATTTTTTTGCATGATTTTGCTTCAGTTCTTGATTATTCCCGTATCTTCAGCTATGCATCTTCAGCTGTACTGCTATACAAGATTTGCCCTGCTTGTTTAGCAAGAAAAGAGCTCTTCAACTGTAACTCAAGTCAAAGTGAGAGGATGTCTGACTTGGAAGACTGAATTATTTGATTTTATTGCTTTTGTCTTGTTTTGTACTGAATTTTTAAAGTAGCATATGCAATAACTCCATGAACTAAATTTGAAAACAGAATTCCCATGATAACAACAGAGCAGTAGAAGACTGAAGATATTTGTTTCTAATGATATTCGTGCCGTCAAAAATGTCCATGGTCCTAAAACCCATAATATATATTGTCCAGTATTGGCTTTTAGTTACAGTTTTGATTGGGAACCAAATCTCTTAATTTGAAGCATGACAATTTTATGGGGGCCATGGAGGAGTGCTTCTCTTTTCTTAAAAACTCACTTGTGTGGTGTTTCTAAAACTTCAACTGTGTCTTAAGATGCAAGTGTTTAGGATGAACAGCTTCCTAAACATGGACATCACGGCTGCTGCAATTGTACTGAGTTATGACTGTGCTGTATTTCCATAATAAGGTCATTGATGTTTATAGGTTGCTTGAGACAATAATGCCTGACATTGTCATTAGCCTAAATTTTCAGTTGTCAGTCCTTTTCAGTAGTGTGTAACTTGCCATGATCTTGCAATTGGATTTGGAATCTTCCAAAGTACCTTCATAAACTTCATCTGAGGGAAAACAGAAATTGCCAGAATATAGAACCTCTTGGAAGTGGGAAGTTTTCTTGTTCTGTTCTAGTTTGCCCTGAATTATTAGCAAATTGCACTCTTTTGTCCTAAAAGGCCCCGAGGATAAAAAACTTCCTGAAGTCTGGAAAATGACAGTATTTTCAACAACTGTAGCCTATGTCATTAGTCTTATTAGTCTTACAGTCAAGTTCTGCTGGTGTTCTGCGCTGAGCTTTCTGAGTCAAGCTGTAGTGTGACTTCCTCATGACTGTGCTGCCCTTGAAAGCAGACATAGCTCCTGTGGGTTTTTACTCTTCCAAGGCAAGAGGCATGGTGGAGAGAAAAGTATCCTGATAGGAAGAGGGAACTCTTCCTATCAGGAAAAGATTAAAAAAAAAAAAAAAGAGAAAAGAGGTAGCCATGAGTGAAATAGATTGTTGTTAGAAGAGTTACGTAACAGTGAAAGACTCCAAGGTGAAGACTTCAGTCTTTAAAATTGCTTCCATATTCTGGGATTTGTTTTGGTTCCTCTCCTGTCAGCAGCTCACTGTGAAAACTAAATGCATGTAACTATTCAAGAGCTAGAAGATGGCAAAACTAGTGCTCTCCACAGTCCTGATTAATGGTTTTGTACTGGTGGATTGATGCTATTAACATCCTGTTTTTCATCCAGAGGACACTCATCAAAAAAGAACTGTGGTATGATGTGATGATAAACTGCAAGTGTTTGGTGTAACCTCAGGTTATCTAAAGTTAGCTGTGACCTATCAGCTAGATTACTGAAGATAGCAGAGTATCTTCAAGAGGGTCTGCAACACTAAAGTTTTACATATGCCTCATGACCTGAAGACTACAGTGGGAATAAAGTACTTTAAGTACAAATTGTGTAATGGACTTGAAAAGTCTCCCAAGAAACCAGAGCGTGGTTTTCAGCTGTCAAATTCTACATGAAATGAAATGGAAGACGAGTGTTATATGTAAGAGACTTTTTAGACTGTCTTCATATGTTTTTTAAAGCAAATTCTTCTGTCATCCACTATGCTCCCATTTCTGTTAAATGTATTTTGGCTTTCTAAAAAGCAGGAGACTTTGACAAGTCTGGGGTTTTTTTATTCTTTAAAGAATTTTTTAATAAAGTATTTCAGCATCAATTGAGCAGAGTGCAGCTGCTAAATACAGTTACTTATCTTTTTTTGCATATGAATGATGTCTGATCTATATAGAGTTACTGTGACCTTTCTTGCAGTTGTTCACACTCTCTGCAGTTTGAAGTATCTAGCTCTACTGTGCTCATGTCTGTTATGGATTTTTCATGTCTGCAAGATCCTCTGCTGCATGTAGAAATAAACAGAAGCTTTGAACTTGAAGCTTGCCGAAGAAAGGACACCAAATACTCCAAAAAGTTTGTAAAACACTAGGGAAAGCTGACAAATGTTAATCAGTTCTTACTATCCAGTCTTCACTCCTCTTTAAAAGGAAGGTTTAATGTCTTTCTGAAGACTTTGGGGTTTTTAAATTACAGTGAGAAACATCTGGCAAGTGTTACTCCGTCAGATACTTGTATCACAGATTTCTCAGTGTGTGAGACTTGCACTTAGTCTAAAAATATTTTTGCTCTTGCCTCTGAAGTGCTTGAGCAAGTTGTTCACCTGCTTCATTCCAGGCCAGCAGACAGGCATTTTGTTCAAAGCATATTATTAAGCTGCTCAGACAAAAACAAAATCAAAGGAGTATAGCTTTTTTTTTCTTATCAAGTGGAATAGTTTTTTAAAAAAAAATTAAAGGTCTTGAAGTCAACATGTGACAGAATCCCAAAGTTTATTGTGTGCCCGTGATCCTCTGCACTGTCTTAACAGCTGGCAAACCTCCATCTGCCTTGCAATGGCAAAAGTTCAGAAGTGTTATCCTGACCTGTAATGGTAAGAGGGGGGCTAATACAAAAATATCAGGTCATTTAGCAGTCTATAGCAGACTGAAGTCCATGAAAGCAACACAGGCAATGACCATGACAGGACCCCAAACCGCCTTTTATGTGGTAAGCAAGGCAGGGCATGGGCAGTGGCTGCCCATGTCCTACATGGAAGTGTGTGTCTGAGTAACCAGTTCTCAACGCTGTAGGTCTGCATCCACCATCCGTGGGTAATTTGCCACCCCCAACTCACACAGTCTTCCTTGTGCTGCAGGAAATCCTACGGACAGGGGCAGGATGAGGATGTGACAGACGGACCTGCAAAACTGCATTATCTGCACTATCACAGCAGAACATAAGGTAGCTGAAGACAGAAGAGGTTGCTAGCAATAAGAAGCTCAGGGAGTTGTCGCAGAGCTGAAGGTCTGTCACTAGCTATGCTAGTGCCGCTGTCCCGTGTCGTGAGGGAAACGGCAGCGGGCTGCGCTGCACGAGCAGCCTGCGGTACGGCCAGCCCCGGCCGCCCACCTCCGCGCCATGGGGGCACGTCAGCCGCCGAGGCCCAGGCTCTGTGTCTTCCCGAAGGGCTGGTGAGGCGAGCTGAGCTGGGAGCCCTCGGACAGGCAACAAGGGCTGAGCCAGCCGCCTGAGCCCCCGAGGCTGCCCGCGGGCGGCTGCGAGGCCGCGTTTCCCGGCCGGCGGCGCCGCGCCCGGCTCCGCGCCTGCGCACTGCGCGCTCCCGGCGCTCGCTGCTCCTGG